>VXBI01010624.1:0-12482 GCA_013397375.1 Toxostoma redivivum | reverse complement strand
TTTTTTTTTTTTTCAGTGCCTGAATTTTCCTCCCTTTCCTGCCCAGTGCCTGTGTTGAGAAAATAAATGGCCTTGAAATGGGGGGAAAAGGGGCAATCAGATGGTGCAGGAGGTGTCCAAGCACGTCATTGCCCCATCTGCAGGCAAGAGATTGGAGGGCTCCTCCCTTCTTGGCTGATAAAAGCTGGCAGAGGCTGAGACAGGACTGAGCTTTGGCTAAGCCTGTGCCAGAGAGAGGAAGAAAAAAAATCCCAAAAAGAAAAAAACCCAGTGGAGAAGCAGCCAGTGGAGGAAAACCATCTGGAGGAGCCCCAAAACAGCACCAGAGACAGCAAGGAAAACACCAAGAAGGTTTGAGTGAGGGGGAAAATCCCAGTGCAGATAAGGGGGTTACATCACCCTGATGTCTGTGGGGAGGTGGGGGGAACTGGATTTTGAGCCCACTCCCCATCCTTTGAACTCAAGATGGGAAGTGATTTAACCTTGCTTTGGTGTCAGGATCTTTGTTTCGAATTTAAAGGTGTTTTGCAATGGAGGGTCATGGTGATTTTATGTGCTTCTCATCTACCTGTAAGAATCCAGATAGGGAATTTAAGTGAGAAATAGCATAGGTCCTGTTTTATCTTCATTTGGGTGATTTTCTCACCTTTTCCCCACTTTTACTCATCACCCTGCTGCTTTAATCCCCTTATCTGCAGATTGGATGAGGAAAACACATGGAAAAGAAGCAACCTGTTTGTTTTCAACTGTCACAGCATGGTTTATTCAGTCATTTTGGGGCTTTATTTCTCATGCCCAGGGCCTGTTAGCAGGGGCAATCCCTTGTTTGCATGCAAAACCCCACCCAGACTTCCAGAGGATGAATCTGAGACCATTTGGTGCCAGCTCTTATCTCCTCCATACACAATTTCTCCAATGTCAACAACAAATTTTTTCCCCTTCTCACAAGATTTCTCTGGATATCAGAGATGAATGTGGCTTATCTCAAACTTAGGGACTTTCCTCACTCAAATAAACTTTGTCAGATTTGATGGATGAATGGTGGAGGCAGAGATGGATTTAAGATTCAGCCTTCAGCCAGCACGAGGAATGGAGATTTGGGAGTATAAGAGTATCTACAATGGAAATGGATTCATCCCAAGGTACTCCTCATAGCACATAGTCATCAGGGAATTAATTGATTTAACCCATCTCCAAGGGTCTTCCCATAAATGAACCAAGCTCTGTTGCAACTGTTGAAGAAAAAGAACACTATTTTCTTGAAGTACTTTGATTAAATGTGGTGGTTAAACACATTTTTTGACATAGAAAGGGGCAGAAGCTGAGATGTGACTGTTTGAAGGATAATAATTAGATTTTATGCTTTCTTTCCTTTTCCTGTGCCTCCAGTCAGGAAGAGAAGACGCTGAGGGTGCAATGGCTTTCTTCCTCAAACCACGGCCATGCACATGGCACCTTGCCCTGGACTACCACACTGCCAAACAGTTTGAAGGTAATCAGAGATGGCTAGAAAGGAGCAAAGTACCTGTTCCTTGTGTTTTCTAGGCTGAGATGTTCAATGGAGTTGGAGATTCTCCAGCTCCACCTTCTGCCTCCCTAGGGCCTTTGTATCCAACCTCCATCTCTTTGCTCTTCCCTCTCCAACCTCAACTGGATATATATCCTTCATCTCCAACTTCCACCTCTTCACACTTACATCTCCAGCCTCACCTTTCCTGTCCCTTTCTCTTTGAAAAGTCACCACTGAAGGCGTTTTGGGGATGTGTGCTCTCTAGGCTTAAATTTGGCTTCTGATTCATTCTCTATTTTGCTTTTCAGTGGACGTAACCCTGGATCCAGCCACAGTGGGCCCAGAGGTGATCCTCTCTGAGGATCTCAAAGAAGCCACCTGGGGCAGACCTCAATGCCAGTGGCCTGAGGGTCCAGGGCGGTTCGACACAGACCCGTGCATGCTGGGCAACGAGGGCTTCACCTCGGGCCGTCACTACTGGGAGGTGGAGGCCAATGGGCGCTTCTGGGCCGTGGGGGTGGCCCGTGAGTCAGTGCAGAGGAAAGGCCGGGTCCTCTTCAAGCCCAACACTGAAATCTGGGGATTGCAGAAGTATGATGAGCTCTGTGTTGCCCTCACAGCTCCATCCAACACCTCTGTCCCGCTCCTCAATGGGGAGATTGGAGTCTACCTGGACTATGAGGTGGGACAGGTCTCTTTCTATGCTGTCAGCAGCCGCCAACGCATCTTCACTTTTCCTGTGGCCTCCTTCAGTGGGGAGAGGGTCTTCCCCTATTTCTGCGTGCTCCTCTCAACTATTAAACTGTCCCCCAAGGGCTGATGCCCTGGAAGGATCCTCTCAAAAGCTGATTGCATCACGGTGGTGGGAAATGCTTGTTGATGCTCCTATTTTCCAAGTCTTGGAGTCATTTCTAACTCAGTTCATGATCCTACCTCCATCTTAGATGTCTCTGTTTTGGGTTATGTCCAGGGAGGTTTGGGTCTGAGCTCAGCATGACTCATCTCAAGTTGTTAAATTCATCCAAAGCTCGTTAACAGGACCTGGTTTTCCCTGAGCTTGTTTTGAGCTAAAAACTGCTTTTTCTCCCAAACTCAGCTTCCTCTGAAGGTTCCTTTTGCTGACCTCAGTGCCTATGATTGGCTGGGCTTCCAGCACAAATTAAAAATCTTAAATTTTTATATTAATACCAGCCGCTATACCTCATATTAAAACTGATTTTGTCATCACAAGGATGTGGTCACACCCACTGCCCCTACTCTTTTCCTCTGCTCTTCCCATGCTTAAGATGTATTTCCAAGTACTTAGCATGTAAATATGCTCAGAATAAAATAAATTTCTTTTTCTCTGAGAAGTAGAAGGCATCTGCATTTGGACCATCACCAAATTGCCCCAAACCCAAAAAGATCCCCCAGGGCTGCCCTGCCCCACCACCCCACCCCCCTGGATTCTCAAGAACTATCTCACAGGGATCCCAAAGGTTGCCTTGTCCCAGAAACACCCTGTTGGTCCCCTGGAACCCCCAATAACCCTTTGCCCAGGGGCTTCAAACCTTTCTGATATTTTCTTTCATGTCCCTATGGTGCACCAGATATTTGGGAGTGAGAAGGCCTCCCTGCAGCACCCAAGGAGCTGACACAGAGGTTTGGTGGCCGTCTCATCCTGTTGCCTTTGCCTAAACTCTGCAGCTCATGTTTATTACAAATCCAGCTCCTTTCAGTGCTGCAGTGGGAGGAGCTGAGCCCATTGTCATCCAGGTAAGCACAGAGCCCACCACCACGGATCGGAAACCTGGAAGTACAGAAAACATAATCCATTTCAGATGGGATGGCAGGAAAAAGGAAAAAAGTCACACATAGGCTTCCCTCAGCTTCAGTTCTCAGGCATCCTCATGGGCACCAACATGCCAAAATATCTATATATATTTCTTTTATAGGAATAGAATTAATTCAATATCAATATGCCAAGACTGACACTGATCTATTTCTAATATGAAACCCAAAGCTTTGCACGAAAAAAGCAAACTTAAAATAAAAAATCTAAGCTTAGGATTTTCTCACCAAACGCACCCTTCCCATCTTTTCGGTCAAAGGGGAAAACAAAGACCAGTTCCAGATGCATCGTTGCCCTTCCCAAACATTGTCCCATTGCTACCTCTGGATGTACCTCAAGTACAAGAAGAAATGCACATTTTGTAGCTGAGGAAACATCCACCAACAACATAATAATGAAAAACATGAACTCACGGGTAAGATAGAAGTGAGCGGTTCACCCATTGCCATGGCTGCTCCTCGTCCTCCCGCAAAAGGCCAATCCAATGCTCTGAGATGCCTTTGTATCTCATCACAAAGCTCTGAAAGAGAGGAAAAGGAAAGGTTTTCACCTTCTTCCAACCAAAAAATCTCAATTTTAGCAGTTGCTCATGTTGCTTCAGGGCTTCTTTGGGGCTTGAACATTTCAGTCTGTTACCAAAAAGTGTCATCTAGAAACAGGGGTGTATTCCTACAGTTCTTGCAGCAGTTGGATTTGGTGGGGAATTTGAAGACACCCATGATAACATACCCTCAAGACCTTTTCCCCAACTTCTCACTCCAAATCTTCAAAAAAGATCCTGGAAGAGCAGTCAAAGAAACTAAAAGGTTTCGAATACATTGCTTTTGGGTTTTTTCCCCCATGCCAGACAGGTACTCATGTCTCCTTACCAAGTCCTCCATGCTGTCCAGCATGGCCAAGGAAGCACCAAGTGCCGAGCAGTTGTCCTGGCTGGATGTCCAGTTCCCCTCAACCTCAGAAAAATAGTAGCATTTTCCTCTGTATCTGATCCAGTCGAAGGGACACTGAAAGCAGGGCTGGGCATGAGGCTGAAAAGCCTGCACTGTCATTGAAAACAGAACAAAAAATAAGGAGCAGCACCTTCCCCTCGCTTCTCTGGGATGGGGAGATCATCCTCCACCCCATGGCTTCCAAAAGTCTTGCATCTGCCTCAACTGTGGGCAGTGAGAAAAATTAAGATACTAGGAGAAATCCTGTGAGAAAATAAGCTCAAATCGTGGCCCAGCTTGTGATATCGGATAAGAAACACAGGTGCTGCATCTTCAAAGAAGGAAACAGAGTGGTCGACGTAAAAAAACCCGCATTTTAAAGAGCAGTTTCAGAGTAGCCCTATCCCTAAACATGCCCTTGAGTGTTGCTCTCTGTCATTAATGCAAAAGTAGTGAAAATGACAGGAAAAAAGTCCGCTTATGACTGCAGACTTCTTGACTTTGTGGGACTCATGCCAACATCTCCAGGCCCTGAATTCTCCAAAAACAATACTTCTATGTGACTTTACTCATTAAATTCCTCTTCCTGTTGATTTTATAAGGGTTTCTAGATGACATCAGCTTTCACACCAAGGGGATGGGTTTGGTCTTCTGTAGAAAAACTGCTCAGAAACATCCTTCTCCCAGAGGGAAAAGCATCTTTGTCTTCCCCAGGAAATTGAAGTAGATCTGCCACAAATGCAACAACCCCAAATATCTCAGAGACATTACCCATGAGACTAAAACTTTGACACTCACCTGCAAAAGCAGTGGCTGTGATGAACAGAGCCGTGAAAAGCACTGCCAGCATCACCTGGCAGGCAACACGTGCCTCCGGTTTCATCTCCATGCTGTGACCTGCAAGACAACAAACCTTCAGTGCCTCTGTGAGGGCTCCCAGGGCAGCAACACACTACAGTCATGCCAAGATGATGAAAGGTTGGTCTTGTGCCAATGCCAGTGGACTTGGAGTCATTTTGGGTGAGAAATACAAAAAATTCTTCTTCACGTGGAACAGATTTTTTTTTTTTAACGGGAGCTCTTTGGGGTGCAGTTTCCTCCCCACCTCCAGATGCAAACTCCTCAAACATACCATAATTAAAATTTTGCTTTAATTTCTGAGTTTTACCTCATTATTAAAGTTTTTTCTCCACCTAAACTAAGGATCATGGTGCCTTTGGACACTTTGGGTCATGGTGCCTCTATTTCTGTGTCTTGTTATCCAGAATATGCACTTTCCCTTCACCATGATCAAACATAATTCTGTTTCCTAGGGGTTTTATCCAAAAAAATCATAGTGTTTTCATCCAGTAGAACTTCCCTCATTTTTCGTTTTTTTTTGTCCCTGTCATATGAACCAAGTTTCATGGGAAAAACCCTCCTCTCCCCTCTTCTTCCTGGAAAAATATTAGAAAGTAAGTCAGAAGCCAAATATGCCAAATATTTTTTTTGAAGTTACATTACTTTTTTTTTTTTAAATCAACAAATGAAAAATCAACAAATAAATTTAAAATTTAAAAAAATCAAATTTGAAAAGGTCACAAATGTGCTAAAAAAAAAAATCCTCAAAAATCTTAGTCCCTGGTTGGGTAGAATAAGATGATGGAAAAGGCCCCAGAATTCCCTTTTTAACCTTATTGGGTGCCAAGGGGATCATAGAGATGGGAAAAATGAGGAAAGCTGAAACAGGACAAAAGGGAAAGCTGAAGCTGATTTCCCCATGAAAACAAATAAATACTTTCTAATGTGTCCAAACTAGATTTAAACACCAAATTTCTTTTTTGGGATCTTCTATAGTTCAACTCTTCAAAAATCTCTTTCTTTTAATCCAGAATAAATCAGAAAATTTGAATATTTGTGGGAAGGGAGGGAAATACACCTAAAAGAAGCAGTTACTCAAGAGCCTCAGGAAGAGTTAATACTAAATTAGAATAACCCATCATGTTTGAAATTGGCCTGTTTAGAGCAAAAATTCTGTCTGCTGAGTGACAAAAATTCTCCCTCAAGGGAAATGCCAGAAAAAGCTTTTTCCCCCCTACAACCTTATTTCAGCTGTGTTTTGTTCTCAAATTACAGAAGTATCAAAATAAAGCCCAAACCCGGTGATTCTACAGTTCATTGCCCTAGAGTTACCTGCCCGCTTGCTCCTTTCCATGCCCAAAAATCCAGAATAAACTCTCATTTCCTCCATTTTTGGGATTCTGCATCTACAGGTGCTCTTGCCTCACCTGCCAAGTAAAGTTCCATCTATCAGAGGTGTCACAAAGGCTCTCAGTCCTCAATTAAAATTTTCTCACCATTCAAAATTTTCTCCCTTGCGCTGTATTTAAACTCTTCCCCCCAGCTCAAGTTTTCTCATTCAATTAAAATCTTGTCCCTGCAATTTAAATTTCCTCTCCCCCCAACTAGTTTTATCCCCCTAATTATACTTTTCTCTGCTCAGTTAAAATTTTCTCCCTAAAAGTCAAGTTTTCTCCCCACAGTCAAACTTCCACCCCAAATTAGTTTTCTCCACCAATTAAAATCTTCCCCTATTAAGGTCTCCTCAGGTCACATTTTCCCCCTGCAATTAAAATTTTCTGCTATAATTAAAGTTTCCTCCCTGCAAACTTTTCTCCCCATAAAGTTTTTCCCCAATTAATGTCTTGTCCCTTCAATTAATATTTTATTTTCAATTAATATTTTCTCTCCAAAATTAAGGTTTTCTCCCCAAAATTAAAGTTTTCTCCCCGCACTTAAAATAATCTCCCCCTATTAGAATCCCCTCAATTAAAGTTTTCTTCCACAAATAAAAACTTCTCCCTGCTGTTGGAATTCTCTCCTCCAATGAAAATTTAAGACCCCCTCCCCTCAGCCCCCAGGCCCATCCCAAACCCTGTCACCTGTGTCTGCTCTGTGGGAATAAGCCCAATGCTGAAGCACAACCTGCTCCTGTGAAGAGAAACAAAGTATTGTTTTTTAAGTGTTGTTTTGGGTAATTTTATTATTTTCTGAGGGATTTTCCAGTCCCGCCTCAAGGGCAACGAAGAAGGGGCTGCCTGCCCATGCCCACCTGCCCACCCACTGAACCACGGGTTTCCCTCCAGCTCCACCCAGCATCAAGTCACCCTCTTTTCCAGCATTTCTGGATTTTTTTTTCCTCAGCTAGGAAGAGGGATTGCCCAAAAATTATTTTTTTTTAAGTGCGCAGTTGGAGGAAACACTGCTGGAGATCACTCTATTCCAGTCAGGGCAACCCAGAACAGCCCTCAGGGATTCTACAAGATTGAAGTACAGTTCCCTTTAGCCCATTTTGTAGTTTTTTTACTATAAAAATACATTTTTAAAAGTGCTTTTGCAGTTAAGCTACCCAGCTGCAGGGTTTTACCCTAAAACCTAATTTATTTTGTTATTTTCAGGGGGGTTTTGTAATCACTCGTCACACACCACTGGAGCAGCTGCCTTTGCAGAGGGCAGGAAGGCTTGCTGATAGCAGCTCACCACAAAAACTTTCTGTGATAAAGAAAAGGCTGCGAGTGGAAAAGAAACTAAAAATAAACATGAGATTATAAAAATATAATAATAAAAATTACATAAAGACAAATTTAAAATAAAAGTATTTTTTAATTAACTAAAAATTTTAAAATAATTTAAAAATAAAAAAAACGCAGTGCTTTTCCTGCTGGAGCCTTTGGATCTTTGGGTTTATCCTATGATTTACCCTATTTCTAGCTGATGATAGGTAATGCAGCAAATTTCTGCTTTTTTCCTTGGGTTTTTTTGGGTATCTGAGGAAAAAAACCATAATTTTTACCTCTATAAAAAGGTGTTGCTTTGGGATGTTGTGGCACTAACTAAATCCTGGAGTTAACACCAAAAAAACTTAGAAAAGGGAGGGAAAAAGATTATTGTAGGCTGGAAATTGGTGGTTGTTCCATGCAGTTGCCGAAGTATCCCAAACCTGAGGAAAACATAGGTCTAGACAGTGTAAAAGGATACATCAAGAGTGGGAGGATGGTTTTGCAGGAGAAAAAATCAAAATAAAATTAAGTAACAAAATAAAATAAAATGCATTAGCAGCCTGAGGAAACCCACAGTCTTATCTCTTCCTGGGCAGGAGCTGGGCAACCCCTGACCACATTGAATCTCTCTGCCTCAGGGTAAAAAAGAGGCCAAATATTGTGTCAAAACCAGCAGAACAAGTCACATGGAAAAAAAGGCATTTTAGGTCACTCCCAGCCCATATTTTGGAGATGAAACACAAAATGTCACCTGTCTCCACCTGCCTGTGGTCACACTGATCCAGCTCCTGACATGCTTCAACCTCAGCCAAAAACCTTATTTAAAGGCTTTTTTGAAATTATTATTTATTAATTCAGCTCTCACAGATGTTCAGCACAAAACTCACAGATGTTTCTATACCTCCAGGTGTGCCACCTCTTCCTGGCTACAGGACACCCATTCCCTCACCACCTTCCATTTACAAGGGAAGGACGTAGAATGCATACACACATATATATCTATCTATATATATATATGTATATATTTATGTATGTATGTACAAACAAAAGAGCAGATAAAAGCCCCAGCCAACACCATTTCCTGGAGCCGGATGCAGACATGAGTGCATAGTTCACAAGGCAAGAAGTTGTCCAAGGACAGTGTCACTTCTGGGCTGCTCCTGAGACCTTCTGAACAACCATGGCGGGGGAAATTGTTTATGCTGATTTAAGGCATCTTGGAGATGTGTCTTCTGCTGAGAAGCATGGGAGTAAGTCCTATTTTGGGGGAAAATGGTTGTTTCAAATTTTGGGAAGACTTTTGGATTTGTTTACTTTTAGGTTTGTTTGCTTCCTCATCTCTTTCTAAGATCATGGGGAACACTGTTGTGGGTAAAATGTCTTTTAGAGTGGGATTCTGGCTTGAAAAGAGGAGGAAAAATAGAAAGGAAGGGATGGGAGAGGGTGATAGATATCTGGAAGCCATTTTGCTTCCAAGACTCTTCAGCTGGGGGGCCAAATGTGTGCCAAGAAACAGAACATAAGCCCAACACACCTGAATGGGAAGGAAAGCTGCTGAGATCCTGTCTGGAATCCTGGTGGAGATGAGAGCTGGAGTGACCTTTGTCTCACCAACTCCCAGATCCACCAGGAGCTCTAAATTAAGCCAATTTCAGAAGATTCCCATCCCCCAAGCTCCATCATTGGGTGCCCAAGGGGGCCACTGAGGCTCCTTCAGCCTCTCCTCCACCTGAGAAACCACCCTCACCCCAGACCATCAGTGGTGATTTACTTTTTTGGAGGAAGCAAAGTAGTTATAAACTTCTGCTTGAACTCTCCAGCTTGACAGAGGGGCTTTTTTTTTTTTTACTCCCTCTAAACCCCCAGCTTTTTCATCTTTCATTTTTTAAAGTAAATGTGGCCTCTTTCAGCACCTACCTTCTGTCCATGGTGGCACAGGCTCCTTTTCATAGCCGGGGGACTGGGGCAGCTCATCCTGCTGGTCCTGGTGGTGGTGCTGAGTGTTTGGGGTGAGTAATCAGCTCTTATCTACATCTCACGCTCTAGTGAGCAGCCAGGGAGGGAAAATTGGAGTTTATTTCAGCATTTCAGTCTTTGGAAGGGACAAGATTGTCCTGTAGAGATGTGACATCACCCATCAAGAATAAAACCATTCTGAGTAAACCTAGATAATACCCATACCTATCAAATAAGGGAGGAGAATACAAGCCATGTTTTTCAGGCCAGCTTAAGCAACTGCATGAGAAAATGAAACCCAGTTTTGTGTGGCTTTTATTCCCAAATGGCTGCAGCTTCTTACCCAGGATTACTGCTCCAAGTTTTTCAGGGCTCCCCACAGCCAGTGGTGACAAGCATTCCGCAGCTGGGCAGTGGGATCCAGGGAAGGAAGCAGGTGGAGCAGTGCATGTTTTCATCCCTGGTGCAGTATTTCTGCAAGCCCCAAGGGGACAGCCGCACAGGTAATCCCCTTTCCCATCTGGCTGCTTGGAGATACTCAGGTGAGATCTTTTTGGGGGTCTTCTACTGCAAGGAGAGAGACCCTTAGACCCTTGAGGTTGCGAGGCCACAAGGGTTATTTGGTAAAGAGGAGAGGAAAGGAAGAATACTCTTTTTCTATGCAATTGTTGCTGATCCCTCCTCCATGGAGGAGCAGCATCAGCCCTAGGGAGGAGGCTTCTAACCAGTCTTTCTTCACCAGCCAATAATGTCCTTGTGGCCAGCCAGCCCCAGTAACCCCCCTTCTCTCTAGTGGCTGGAAAAACCACGTTGATGTGAAAAACTCAGCAAGGGAGAGAGAGCCAGGGTGTGGGATGGGGAATCCCTCAGTATGTTCAGCTGGTGGTTGGGGAATAACCTGATGACCCTTCGGCGTGTCTCATGGCTTTTTCTGCTCTTTAGCCTATGCTGGCTGCAAGCTGTGTCCCCAGGACTGGCAGCTCCATGGGGAAAGATGCTACTGGCTTTCTGAGGAATTGGGAAACTGGACTAAAGGTATGAAAAGCTGTGAAAATCAGGACTCCCAGCTGGTGGTGCTCCAGGACAAGAAAGAAAAGGTAAATAGGGAGAAGAAGGCTTAAAAAGGACATAGAAGTCCTGATTTTTAGGTGGGCAGGGAAGAAAAAAGTGCTTAGCAACAAGAGGGCTTGGAGAAGCATCCAAAGTATGGGGGACATTAATGTCTCATGAATTTGGGAGTCAGATTTATTCTGTGAATTTGATTGCCATGAAACCCTCCACGGAGAGATTTTGGGAGCAGCTGGTCACTTCTATTTTCCAGGAGTATATCAAGACTGTTACAGGCAAGAACCCACTACCAGTGTGGATTGGATTAAGATCACATCAGAAGCTGTGGAGATGGGTGGACAACACACCTTTCAACCCCAAAATGTGAGTGTATCCACAGTCTGCTGGTGTAAACAGCAGCTTTTCTCCATTTCAGATCCAGTTCATGCTCTGACCCATCTCTCCAAGATGTTGAAGTTTATGCAAGAGTCTCAAATTCCTCCCAGCAAAGCTCTGTAGACCAAAAGTTGGGGAACTGTACTGGAGCACAGTAACCCCACATGGTATTGCACCAGACCCATGCAATAACATGGTTTTTCATGCCACATGCATGCTCCTTGCAGATCTTACTGCAGGCACAGCAACTCTCCTCAAATTTGGTGACCCTCCATCAAGAAACAATGCATGCACAGTGAGATGGTGCAAAAAAAGGGCAAAACAACCCACCTCTCCTTTTCTGCAAGATTTGGGGAGTTTCCTCCTCTTCAGCAATACAATTTTTGTTTTACAGGCTTGGTACCTCTCTGCATGAGATGAATGAAGGGTGCGGGACACTGAGAGCCAAAGACTTCAAAGTTAATAAATGTGATGCTGAACACAAGTGGGTTTGCAAAAAAAACCCTTTCCTGCTCTGCTCTGTGACAGCAGAATATGGAGAGAAAAGCAATGCCTCCATCTGACAAATACCCACCCCAAAATGCCCATCCCACAAGCCATTTGTTGCCAATATTTGGGGTGAAATAGCCCCATCCTCACAGTTACAGCTTTGCAGGAGATTTCGGGGTTTGCAAATCCTCTTACCATGAGGACCAAGATCAGTTTTGGGGGCACAGATGAGACCCTGAGCTGGAGAATCAGAACGGCCTGTGCCTCAGGCACAGTGTTGATAGAGCTGTGGCATCAATAAAAGTTTATCAAACCAGTTTGCTTCAATTTATTGAAATAACACAGGCAAGAGCACAGGTGGAGCATCATGCAAAGTTCACATATAAACATTGCAAATTTCAACTCAAAAAAATCTTTTGTGAGTGACAGATATTACCTGTATGCATCTCTCCAGGCACAGCTGAGAGTGTTAGCACACTGATGCAGGCAACTGGGTGGATGCGGGCAGCTCAAGTTTTGGGGATCTGGAGGGGTTTGTTTTTCTTCTGAGCTGTTTTTGTTGTTGTTGTTTTGAGCTTATTTGTTGCTGCTGTTTTGGAGAGGTTTTCTGTTTGTTTGCTTGTTTTTGAGGTTTTTTGATTGCAGGTTGGGGTTCTATTTGGTTGGTTTTGTTGTTTTTACCAAATTTCCTCTCCACCCTTTTTTTTATCTCCTTCAAATGGGAGAGGAATCTGCAAGAGGCAGAGAAACTTCAGCTTCTGATGGGAAGTTCCGGGAAGGGAAGT
>VXBI01010623.1:142023-166379 GCA_013397375.1 Toxostoma redivivum | reverse complement strand
TTTTTTGGGCCGTTTTTGTCACGGAAGAGAAGCTGCGAAATCCTGGTAAAGCAGAAATCCCGCCCCTGTTGCTCTCCCAGGGTGGGTAAGGCAGGAGGAACAGAGAGGAAAACGCTGAACTCTGATTTCTTGCGTTAAGCACGGTTGGAGAGCGGCTTCCAAGCTTCCCACAGCACCCGGCGCCGGAAAAAGGGGATTGTGCTCCCTAAAATCCCCTAGGCTGAGGGAGCATCCTGCCCTGGGGTAGTGCTGCCCGGCTGGGATGCAGGGTTAGGAAATGGGATACCAGGAGCATCAACACAACAGGACAGGGGTGGATACGAGGTGCACCCGGAGATGGTGGCCACCAACACCACCACAGTGGCCATCTCCTGTTGGAACACCCTTTGGAAAAGCAGCTGAGCGAGAAATATCAGAGCAGATGGGTCCGGGCTACTCGAGCTGCTGCTCTTCCCACCCCCTCCTTGTTTTTTCCTGGGTTTAATCGGGATCTGATGATTAAATTTCCTCTTCCTGGTGCTGGCTCCTCCCGCGCCCAGCGCGGCAGAAGGGGACGGAGTTTTGGCCAGGCTGAGACAAAAGTGGGGTGGCTGAGAGTCCTTGCGTGGCCAGACCCCATCCTGGGGGTCAGCTGGGACTTCCCTGCTTCATCCAATCCTTTTCCTGGCTTCCCAAAACGAGCCACACAGAAGCACTTCAAAGCACCCTTGGGAGCACTTTCCTGCAGCGTTGTTTTGGGAGCTTTGGGGTTTCTCCAAGGTGAGCTCCCTGCAGCTGGATAACTCAGTTCTCTAACTGCAACGGGGCATTTCCATTCTGTTTTGCCATTGGAAAACACTGGGATGACACCTGGAATGCAGCTGGGCTGGGTGCTGCCCCCATCCGTGCCTTGGCACTGAGCCTGGGGTGGTCCTGTCCCTCTGCTCCTGCAAAGCGCTCATTAAAAGCAGTATTTGAGTTTCTGGCTTATTCCTCTTTTCCACTCTCCCCAACTTTTGGGTTCTGTAAAGTCCAAAGATATTCCTGTCTTGGGCTGGCCCTTGAGCAGCTTTGGGGACAAAAGTATCCAATGGGCTGGAGATGTTCGAGAATCTGCAGTTCCAGCTCAGCATCCTCATGATCCCTTGGGAAAAAACACATCTCCAGGTAGGAAAACTGTGCTTGGAGTCCATTAAAAATCAGCAATTTGTGGGTGACAACAGTTGCATTTCCTGGGAGCAGCTTTCCCAGCGCTCAGGATGTGCCTTGAGCATGTTTCTGGTGCCGAGCCTGGGATGGAGGGATGAGCATCCATCCCAAACTGAGCAGTTTGCAATGCCCAGGACCAGCTCAGAGCAAGGAAGCCATACCAGGGAGCAATTAGCCCTAACTAGGCCAGGCTTTTCTGTAGTGCTGGGATTGCATCTTGCAGGAATTCCAGAGGAAAGTTCATTCCTCTGTGCGTTCCCCTCTGTGGTGCTTCTCAGGCACAAATCCAGGTGGAAATTGCTGGCCTGAACAGTTCTTAGGAACAGGGCTGGTATGGGATGACATTCCTGTGGGTCAGGTATATGAGTGTAGCCAGGTGTTTTTTGGGAAGAGAGCAGCTCCTTTTTGCTCTGATGCCACCTTGGGAATTGCAGACAGGAGCTGGACATCTGGACCTGGGTCTGATAAGCCCCAAACTCAGCATCACCAATCCCCTCTCCAGGGCTGGAGCACAGATCCTCCTCACCAGGAGGATCATGGAATCGCAGAATCATGGAATGGTTTAAAGCCCATCTCATTCCAACCCCTGAAGGGCCAGGGATGCTCTCACAGACATAGCAGCAGCTCAGCCATGAACCCCAAGCTCCCAAAACCTTCCAAGAAGGGAGTGTTCCCAAACCTGAACTCGATGAAATCCATGTGGGGATACCAGAACTCCCCCACCCTTGGTGGGAGCACTTGTGCTCCGTGATTGTTGCAGCCAGTTGGGAACACTTTTTCCGTGATCCTGCAGTTTTGGTAGGAATCCAGAGAATCCCTTTAGCCTGGATCATGCCATGGATGGCCCTCCAGAGCTGGGGAACCACGTGCTTGGCTGCCAAGGTACGTTTAATAATGCTTGGTTAATACAGCACTCCCAGCAAACTCCCTGGGGCGAGCTCTTCCCTGGCCAATCTTCCTCTTGCTGCAAATTAATTACAGCCCTGATGGCTAATGATGAAGGAGAGGGATAACTGGCAGGGTTTGATGTCCCTCTTCTCCTATGGAAGCTGAGTTATTGGCTCCTTCCCGGGAAGCAGCAGCTCTTTGTTTGCATCCCGAGGCAGGGATCGAGGCTCCAGAGCATTGCTGCCACAGACAGCGCTTCCAGGTGTTTGCTCAAAGGTACTCGGCGTTTCAGAGCTGGATAAAGCCAATAAATTCCAACAGGATTTATTCTATAGGTACAACATTCCCGCCTCAAAGCCAATTACCCACAGAGGTGCCTCATAAACGAGGCTCACCGTGTTTGGAGCTGGCAAACAAAGAGCTGTGGTCCCTCTGCCAGGCTCCCCACATGGATTATTTCTGCTTCGTTTTCGGAATTCCATTATGCCGGGCTGGAATTAAAGCAGGACGGATTTACTCCTCCGACAGCCATCTCCACAGGCACCAACCTGATTTCCTCCTGTAGCTGGGAGTCTGGAGGATTTATTCCCCTTCCATCCATCACAATGGCTGAAGGCAGCAATTCCCTTACATGATATTGGCAAGCCTGGCCTCTGCTTTTGCCAGAGGGCAGGGCTGGATGGGATGTTGGGAAGAAATCCTTCCCTGTAAGGATGGGCAGGCCCTGGCACAGGGTGCCCAGTGAAGCTGTGGCTGCCTCTGGATCCCTGGAAGTATCCAAGGCCAGGGGGGATGGAGCTTGGAGCAGCCTGGGACAGTGGATGGTGTCCCTGCCTGTGGCAGGGGGGGTAATGCGCTTGAAGGTCCCTTTCCAAACCCAACCCTTCTGTGATTCCATGATTCATAAATCTGTAGCCATGCTGGTGCCAAAGGGGAGGGAAAGCTGTGGGAAGGCAGGCTGATATCACCTGTGATAACTCCTGAATGGGGTTTGTGAGGTGACAGGAACACCTGGCCAGGTAACAACCACTTCCTGCTAATAACAGGGATTAGTTTTTTAAGCCTGATGAGTACGTGCACAGAGCAAAGGACAGAGCTTCCGGAGAGGCTTTTAATATCTTTGGCTGCCTGACATCAGCTGAGAGAGTGAATGAACAAAGGACAGCAGAGAGCTGGAGGGGAGAGGTGAAAGAGCTGCAGAGATGGGTCTTGCACCTTTTCTGCTCCTCAGGGTAAATCCTGCAGTGTCCCTCCCCTGCTGCCCTCAGCCTTGCACACAGATCCTGCCCCCATCACAGCCCTCATCCCTGCCAGAGTACAAATCCCACCTGCTCTTCTTTCCTGTGCGAAGGGATGGGTTTTGGAGAGCTTTGCACCAACCTCCCTCCTCCTGGAAGAATGCTCCACATGGCAAAGTCCTTTATTATAACCAAAATCCTAGAATTCTAGAATGGTTTGGGTTGGAAGGCACTTTAAAGCCCATCCCATTCCAACCCCCTGCCATGGCAGGGACACCTTCCACTATCCCAGGTTGCTCCAAGCTCCATCCAACCTGGCCTTGGGCACTTCCAGGGATCCAGGGGCAGCCACAGCTTCTCTGGGCACCCTGTGCCAGGGCCTGCCCACCCTCCCAGGGAACAATTCTTTCCCAATATCCCATCTAACCCTGCCCTCTGGCAGTGGGAAGCCATTCCCTGTGTCCTGTCCCTCCAGGGCTTTGTTCAAAGCCCCCCTCCAGCTCCCTTGGAGCCTCTTTAGTTGTTTTTTGTTTGGTTTTTTTTTTTTTTGTAACCAATATCCTTCCTTTTAAGCCACAATTCCCAGTAAATCACCCACTTCATTTTTCCTCGTCACCCTTTAGAAGCCAAGGAATCTCTGTCCTCACCTCCCACGCTGCCTGGCCAGGCTCACAGCAGCAAGACCCACGACCCACGAGTTAACACTGCTCTTCCCCTTTTTCCCTTTGCTCCCTGAGTCCCATCCCACAAAATAAAACAGCTTTTGTTCCCGCTGGAGATTCTCCTGGCAACAGAACCACGGAAGCTGCAAAAAAAGAAAAAAAAAAAAAATTCCCAGGCTCAATGACAGCTCTATCTAAAACCAACCAGCAGGATGAGGCTGTTTTATCATCGTTAGGGGAGAGAGCGCCAGGCTAATGGGAACAGGGAAATCATTGCTGGCTATGATGGCTTCCCAGATGGATAAATATCCCTGCCTGGCAGAGGGGGGATGCAAAGGGGGATACAGTTGTTGATGCATCCTTGTGAATCTTGATGTGAGAGTGAGATGGCTCCAACCTCCTCCCTCCGTGCACCAACAGATTCCAGATTGTGGGATTTCTACAGTCAGGCTCCAGCAGATTTCTGTGGGCCTGGAAAAGGCCCAGGGCTTGCAGGAGGGAGTTAGAGGAGCAGAAAGTCCTGTTTTTCAGCCAAGAATACTTTTGTCTTTAGTTAAACATCCTCCTAGGCTGCCTTTCCATGCCCCTCAGAGACTCAGAGCAGCTATTTTTCCACCTCTTTGGGGCTGCTGATTCCCAAATTTTCCCTCCACATCTAAAGATTCTCTGGGGTAGAGGCATGGGGAGCAAGAGTCATTTAATGGTCCTGCAAGAGATGCACCTTTATTTATTATGATCATTTATTCCCTTCCCTCAGATCACTGCCAGAGCCCTTCCACTTTCCAGACAGCTCCGTGGTAAAACAGAGGAAAAGTTTCCTTCCTTAAGTAGTGTAGGACACAATAATTCTCCGTGTTCAGTGACAAACAGCCTCATGTATGGCCATTGCTGAGCTCCTGCATTAATCAATGGGGTTAATTGAATTGATGACTGTGCTGCCTTGTGTTCAGAGCAGCTGCTTCATATCATTAGCCCCATTTAACAAGAGGATCTGCCTGTGGTCATTTCCACCTGGATTTCCACCCTGGGTGTCCCCACTAGACACCAGCAATACAGGGCAAGCTCAAAACAAGAAGCATTTTCTACAAATTCATCCCAGGAATACTGGGGGAAGTGTCCTGGGATAAAAGCAGAGGATAAAAGTATCAGCACCCTCAGCTACCTGCTACCCACATTGGAAAAGAGCTCAGGACTCAAACAATAAAGGAGAACATGAGAATTCCCTGGTTTTTAGAGGCAGAGGAAACAGGAAGAGAGGAATTAGACTGGGCTGGGCAGGGATTGGAACAACCTGGTCTAGTGGAAGGTGTCCCTGCCCATAGCAGGAAGGTGGAAGAAGATGAGCTCTAAGATCTCTTTCCAAACTATCCTGGGATTCTCTGATCAGTAGCACAGCATGGGTGCAGTGCTGAGACTTGCCAGCGTGCCCGAAATTCAGGGTATTTCCAGTGACTTCAGGTGATCCCAAGCCCAGCTTGAGGGGCTGACAAGTCTTTCAGCCCAATACTGTGCTGAGATAAAACTGGGGACATTTATTGTCAGGACCAGGGGAACAAAACAGTGATGCTGATGCTCAGATTTCCCTCATTTCCCCTGGCAGGGTTTGAAATTCATAACTGCTTTCCCTTCTTCACCAGGCATCCTGGAGCAGCCCCCAGGNTTTTCCACCTCTTTGGGGCTGCTGATTCCCAAATTTTCCCTCCACATCTAAAGATTCTCTGGGGTAGAGGCATGGGGAGCAAGAGTCATTTAATGGTCCTGCAAGAGATGCACCTTTATTTATTATGATCATTTATTCCCTTCCCTCAGATCACTGCCAGAGCCCTTCCACTTTCCAGACAGCTCCGTGGTAAAACAGAGGAAAAGTTTCCTTCCTTAAGTAGTGTAGGACACAATAATTCTCCGTGTTCAGTGACAAACAGCCTCATGTATGGCCATTGCTGAGCTCCTGCATTAATCAATGGGGTTAATTGAATTGATGACTGTGCTGCCTTGTGTTCAGAGCAGCTGCTTCATATCATTAGCCCCATTTAACAAGAGGATCTGCCTGTGGTCATTTCCACCTGGATTTCCACCCTGGGTGTCCCCACTAGACACCAGCAATACAGGGCAAGCTCAAAACAAGAAGCATTTTCTACAAATTCATCCCAGGAATACTGGGGGAAGTGTCCTGGGATAAAAGCAGAGGATAAAAGTATCAGCACCCTCAGCTACCTGCTACCCACATTGGAAAAGAGCTCAGGACTCAAACAATAAAGGAGAACATGAGAATTCCCTGGTTTTTAGAGGCAGAGGAAACAGGAAGAGAGGAATTAGACTGGGCTGGGCAGGGATTGGAACAACCTGGTCTAGTGGAAGGTGTCCCTGCCCATAGCAGGAAGGTGGAAGAAGATGAGCTCTAAGATCTCTTTCCAAACTATCCTGGGATTCTCTGATCAGTAGCACAGCATGGGTGCAGTGCTGAGACTTGCCAGCGTGCCCGAAATTCAGGGTATTTCCAGTGACTTCAGGTGATCCCAAGCCCAGCTTGAGGGGCTGACAAGTCTTTCAGCCCAATACTGTGCTGAGATAAAACTGGGGACATTTATTGTCAGGACCAGGGGAACAAAACAGTGATGCTGATGCTCAGATTTCCCTCATTTCCCCTGGCAGGGTTTGAAATTCATAACTGCTTTCCCTTCTTCACCAGGCATCCTGGAGCAGCCCCCAGGGTTGAGGAGGTGGTGGCTGTTTTGCCACACAAGTGCCTGTCCTGGGTGGTTTTTCCACCCTGCCAGGGATGAAGAGCATCCCAAGTGAGTTTTATCAATCTAAAATGATGTTAAATATCAGCTGCCAGGTACAGCCCCACACACTGCCCTGCCTGTGGTTCTCCCAACAAAGCCTGGCTTGTCCAAAGCTCTGCCTGGCTGAGATTTAAGCCAGTCAGAGATAACCACTTGGCTGTTCCTTCCCTCAATGCCTCCTCTGGCCTGGTGGAACACGCTTCCTTTCTGTGCCGCCGGATTTGCTTTTCAATGCCCCATTATGTCCCAAGGTCACGGCAGATCGAGGAGTTTGCTCGCCTGCCCTGAAAAGAAACAGAGTCACAAGAATTGTATATATATTTCTTTTTTCCCACCCATTTAATAAGTGCGTGTGCTGAGCCTGAATTGCTTTCTTTAAGCATGTGAAGGAGAGCAGCGAGCACTCGGCTCCGCGTTTTTCTTGGCACTCCCTCCTTTCTAAGCCCATTATTCGCCCTCCTTTTCTCCAGCAAAGAAATGCCCAGTTCTCTTCTTTTCCAGCTGGCAAGTGCCAGGATCTCATTTAGCTCCCAGTGCCATTGGATTATTAGCATGGATGTTAAGAGACCCTCCCTGCAATAACAGTGACCACCAACCCATAAGCTGAGCTTGCCACCAGCACAAATGGCACGATTCCCATCTTAAAAGTGAGGAAATTGGAGTGAGGTAGCATTTATCAGGCTGCTTCTCTTGTGGTGGGCACCCTGTGGAAAAGATTCAGGATTTGTGTGGTCTGTTGGTGCCAGGGATGGAGCAGCAGATGGGAGCAGCAGGGTTTTGGGGCAAAATGTTGGTTTCTTTGGAAGCAGCAGTGGAATGCCCGCTGGCTTTAACCACCAGCCACGGCACAGCCAGGGCTCTGCAGACCTGCTGACGGTCAGAGCCAGAGCTGGAGCCAGTCTGGTGGCGTCCCCTTGCCAGCTGCTTTGTACTATTAATTATGGCCATGAGTCTGCAGGGTTTCCAAGCTCTGTGGCTCCAGTTTGCCATGTGGGAAGGAGCCGGGATGCAAACTGAATTCCCCCATGACGCTTCCTGACATGTCCCGCATTATTTATGCCTCTGACAATGCTCAGATCCATCTGGGGTGATGCTGGGGCTCTTACAAAGCATCCTCAGAGCAGCTTTTTTTGTGGGACAGTGCAGAAACCTTCTTCCCCCTGGACATGGCATTCCTGCTCCTGCCAAGGCTCCAGCTGCAAAGCCAAGAAGCCTGACCAGTTTTCCACCTGTGAATTTTTGGCAGAACTCCTGACACAAAGCCAAGGGCAAGCAGTTCTTGGGCACTGGCAGCCCCCAGATGTCCCTGGAAACCTCTCTGCAATCTTCCAAAGGTGAGGTTTATGCAATTCCTTCTCCGTTACAAATCTCACCTCTCTGGCTATGAGTTTTCACCGCTTCTCCATACTGATGTTTGCAGAAGGTGAGATCCAAGCCACCACACTTTCCAGGGACTTGAGGATCTTAGAGGTTTTGTCCAGCCTTCACAATTCTGTGCTTCTATTTACAATCAGATCTGACACAAAGATAAATCCATCCTGGCAAAATTTTATATGGAAAAACATCTGTAAATGTCTTGGCAAGGAAAAAAATTTCACAAGGTGCTCATACTTTATTAAACACCAGAAAACCCCATCGAGGGAGATGTAAAATTTATAAACATCCCCAAATCCATTGCTGGGTGAGTTTTTTGGAGACTTTGAGACATGGAAGGAGCAAGTAAACAAGCTGGGATTTTCCCCTCTGCATGCACAAATGTCTCCAGCATGGTGGAAAGCATGATCAATAATTGAGTGAGAAGCCACGTGGCTCAGAGCTCTCACAAAGCACAGCCTGAGCATTCAATATTTATTTTCAAGCCTTAAATAATGCATTTGCAAATGCTTCTAACTGGATATTTTAAGGCAAACAAATTTATGTCATGAAAAGTTAATTGGCGAGAGCATCTCTGAAGGAAAATCACCAGCAACCATGGGAAACACCCCTCAGCTCCTCAACACTCAATTGGTCCTGTTCTTCCTTGTAAATTAGGGGGCAATTCCATAATTTCTAATTAAGGAATCATTTGCTATCAATTAGCCCATGTAAGTAGATTTCACTCGTTCCCCAAGCTAAATCACTTAAGCCCTGGCATTTCCTCCTCACTGCTGCAGCGCCAGCAGCCAGTGGAGCAGAGTGGGAATGGGAGGCAAGGGATGCTTCCTTCAGCCGTTTCCCAAGGGAGCTGGGTGGGATGGGTCCACCCCCACGGGTTAATTCACTCTGCAGACATGTGGCAGCTGCTGTAGGCAAACAGGGGAAAAAATCTCCCCTTGTCCAGGGAGGCGGAATGGATTGGACTTTGGTGATCCAAGTGGTTGGCTTGCAACTCGAAATATTCTGTGGTGGGAGGAGGTGGGAGTTGCATGGCATGGAGGGGAGGGATATGTCCAGGACAGTGGTCACAGGTGGCCCTCAGAGGGGTCCTGGGACTTGGACAGGTAGAGGTATCACCTTTAAGGACAACTTGAGCTGGAGGTGAAGGGAATGAATCTGCTCCACTGCCTGCTCCCAGGCACTGCTGCAACCCAAAACACTGCTCAGCATGGGCAGGAGCTCTGGAGGAATGACCTTGGCCAGGGCTGGCACCTTCCCACAGGTGTTTGCTTCCACCTTGGCAGCAGGTAAAGGGTTTGCTGTTAAATCCACCACGGCTCCAACACTGACATGTTCCCTCTCCACCTTGTCCTTCAGCCCCCCTGATCCAAGGAATGAATAAACATGGCCAGGGACACGAGGACTGCAGCTTCCAGTTTTCCTGCCCCAGCCTCATCCCACATTACAAACTTGGGGAACAGAGCTGTCTGCAGCACCCCCAGCCACCCCAGTACCCCAACCCCCAGTTCATGGATGAGCTGCTGCCACATCAGGCTTCTCTTTATGAAACCCAAAGAGATAAAGGTGACATAAGAAAAGTTCATAACCTGTCATCACAGGACAAGATTTCTCATTCCCAGCCAGGCTCTCCTGCCTCTGATGTTTATTTGCTGTTCAAGCCAGCATCCAGAAGGAGATGAATTGCCTCCACTGGGATTTCAACTTGGTCTGATCAGAAGAAATTGGTTTTGACAGCTTTGTGATAGAAACACCTTGGGCCAAACTCACCCTTGGTTGAAGCTCTCTGGGATCCCTGGGGCTGGATTTGGCTCTGGCTGGCTGGGGAAATTAAAACCAGGAATAAAAAGCCTGAAAGCAGAGTAACCTGGATCAAAAAACAGGTAGCAAGGGGTGGCTTAGCCCACAACAGCCTCAGGAGCTTAGAGGGTAATGGGGGGAGAGCCAGAAGCAGGGAGAAGCTGGCTGTAGCTGCATGGGCTGTGTGACGTTGGTGTTATCCCCTCCAGGGCTTAGACTGGCACAAACACAGCCTTAAAAATCATAAACTAATCCCAAATGCTCCCCTGCAAACCGGGCTGACCTGGAAGAACCAGTGCTACCACTTCTCCAGGAGTTATTTTTCCTGGGCTTTAGAGAGAAGCAGGGCCATGCTGACACAGAGCCCTGAACATCCGAGTGTTGCTCCTCAGTTCCTTTCTCATAGCAAAACGTTTGGACTGAGGGAGGTTTCCCCAGCCAGCAAGATTTGCAGGAGGTGGAAGGAGTGGGGAAGCACAAATGTGCTTTTCATGCCTCGCTGCCCTCAGTTCAAAAGGCTTTCACCTCCCTGGGAGCACGTTCACCACTCCTATCTAGTCCCAGCAGCTCTCGTGCTCGTCAGGAGCTGGGACAAACAGGAAAGCATGGAATTACTTTGATCCCAGCCTTTAATACCTCAAGGCCTTATGTTGCTCTTGGATTGTGGGAGCTGGATGCTGTCAACACAAGCTCAAGGATTTTCCTTGGAGCCTGGTTGAAGTATCAGGCCCATTTGGATCCAGCTCCACCAACTCTTTTGATTTGGGTCCAAAACTCTATTTTCCTCCTTGGAGGGTGGGGAATGGGTGTGAGATAAACATTTCTATGGTAAAACTGCTCAGTTTTGCTTCATAGGTTTATCTTCAAGTAGGCCCACACAAGCAGTAACAGAATCCTATCCCCCTATATCCATCCCAACCCATCCCAGATGGATAACAGGGCTGTGGTAGTGGCAAAAGTAGCCTGGATGTTGGAGCAGCTGGAATGAGATGGGGTTGTCACAGATATTTTCACAACACAAACTAAATCTGGGATGAAAACACCACTTTAAAAAGTTTGTCAGGAATTACGTCCGAGCATCGTAAAACTTGAGAAGAGCATAAATCCGACAGGAATTTATAGGTTACAAAAATACCCTCATCTCACTCTCCTTTTCATCTCTGTTTTTCTGCCCATAATTCACCCACTCAGGCTTCATTAAAGACTCCAGTAAATCATTCCCAGGGTTGGAAGCTGGCCAGTTTGCCTACAGCTTAATGGCACCTTCCACTTGACTCTTGTTTTCTTTATTTGCTTCACACTGCGGGAAAATACTCCAGTCTGACTGACTGAAAATCAGTGGGATGAACAGGGATAATGGGAATGGGAAGTTTAGCCCTGGTCCATTTCGTAATTACCACACTGGGGGCTCATGGACTCTTAGGATATGCTTATTAAAATATATATAAAGTGGTATTATGTTGTATGTGTGTATATATTATACACAGCCCAGAGAAGCTGTGGATGCTCCATGTGTGGAATTGTTCCAGGCCAGGTCGGACAGGGTTTGGAGCAACTTGGGATAGTGGAAGGTGTCCCTGCCCATGGCAGGGGTGGAACTGGATGAGCTTTAGAGTCCCTTCCCACCCAAACCACTCTGGAATGGTTTTCACTTACTTTAAAGCAAATGAAATCCTCCCTGTCCCCCACCAAACCCAACAACAGAGAACTGGACTTTTACTCTTTTGGGTCACTGGTCACTCTCCAGATCTCAACCAACACCTCTGGGACCTGCTGGAGCACCAGTTCAACAAATACACATCCCCTGGTAGATTTTCCCAGCCCTGGAAAGGAGCTGTGACCCTCATGGACAGGAATGAACAAGTCCCTTTGAGACCTGGCAAAGATCCTGATGGGCTTTCAGGTGCCCATATCACTCACTTTGAGACTTTCACTTGGTCCTGAAAAATCAATTCAGCTCCCTGCTTTCCATCCCTACACACCACCTCTTGCTCAAGTGGGATTTTCCTTAAGGCTTTGAGAAACTGGTCTCAGGAAAGAACCATCAGAGCTGTCAAACCCTCATCGATGCTCAGCCTCCCTCCCTCTGCAGGCTCTGCTGCACCAGCCCAGGGGAGCAGCAAATTCGGGTGATCCAGGGGCAGTCACAGACTTTAAGCAGAGCGTGATCACCTCTCCTGATTAGCATCATGCTTCACTGGCCTTCCTGACTAATTCACCATTAACATTCCCGTCGTCTTCCCGACGATTCCTGGCTCATTGGTAGGCAGACCTGGTGTATCATTTACTGAGTGCACATAAAACTCTCCAGGGTTTTTCCCATTTTTTTGGAAGTAGGAAGAGGGCTGACTGTCCAGCACCAAAGGAGATCATGGTGTCCAGTGATGGAGCAAGGGCTAACACACAAACAAGGAACAGGAATGGCATCTCCACGGGATTAAAGGTGTCTTGGTGCAAAAGGAGCAGTGGGGTGCTCTTCCTCCACTGGTTTAGGAGAATCTCCCAAGAAAATCAGGATTGCTCCCCTTCCCTCTGTGGCAGTGTGGCTCCAAAACTTTGTGGCCCGAAGAGGAGAAGTTGTGGCTACACCTGGAGGCTGCTTCCTCTCTACCCTTGTTCCAGGAGCCTGCATAGCTCCTTATCCACGGACAAGGGCTGCCAGCCTCCATTTCGGCTACCCCAGTGGCTTCCACACGACTCAAAGGGCAATTTTCAGTTTACAAACACTCCTCTCCCGATGGAGCCTGAGACGGGGCACATTCGTTGTTCAACGCACGTGGGCGGCCACAGGAATGCAGAAGAAATTGCAGTGTGGACCCAGGATCATGAAAACTCGTTAATTCTTGGCTCCTTCACTGCTGCACAGTCTGGACACTTTTTGGTTCATTTTAATCTAATCTGAATTGGAAGAGCTGCCCCCGAGGAGGATCATGAACAACTGTTCTCCCAACTCCATTTGGATTGTGATATGATTTCCCAGAGCAGAGAGGGCTGGGACAAGAAGCCTTTTCCAAAGTACTGTTCAAAATGATCAAGGGTGTGAATTTGTGCCCAGCACCTCTGAGCCCTGAGGTGAATCTGCTCTAATGACAGTAAAACGCCTTTTCCCAGAAGGAGCAGGTACTAATGTTGCTTCACATGCAGTAAAGTTTTACAACTTGCTGTAAAAAGAGGCACAGAGGTTGTTATTTTCTCAAAAAAAAATTCCCCATTCAGTAGTCAGAGGGAGATATCCCCCTGGGCTCCATCCACATTTGTGCCTTAAAAATATTCCTTGAGGTATAGATTCCCATCCATTCACAAGTGCCCTGGACGTGATCACAGACTCATTAAGCTTAAACTCCTAATGTGGGCCAGAGCCAGGAGAGACTAAAAAGACTCATTTTGGATCTCCTCATCATGTCAGGAAAGGAAAGAAAGCATCAATCTGTTGTTTTGCCCTTGCCAGGAGCCCCTTTCCTGCAGACTCCGGGTTGCACTCTGCCTGCAGAGGAAGGCCAAGGAGTTTTGGGATGCTGAATGGGATGTCATCCTGCCAGCTGTCCTCCTCAGGTGGTTTTGGGGTAAGAACTTTTGTGCAGGAATCAAACGATCCTTAGACTGTATTAACTGGAAAAGGGCAGAGCAGACCAAGACCCCCAGAGAGGGTGAACTGAGCCAGCAGCAGCCATCTGAACTATCCGGGCTCATCGAGTCCCTTTCTAATGCTAATATCCTGCGGAGAAATCCTGCCAAGGAATTGCTCGCATTCCTTCCTGCAACAACAAACCCACAAGAGCCAAACCCCCGGCCCCCCACATTCATCCTGAGCCTGTGCTTGCTTCAGGCTCTTCGTTGTGCTGGCCGTGTTCCCTTCCTCTCCCAAACTCACAGCTTGGCAGCCCAGCTCCTGAGGCAGTTTCTGCATGGAATTCGGTGCAGGGTGCACACCCATGCTCCTTTCCCACCGCATACCCCAGCTCCCTCAACCTCCCTTCCCCTCCACCTCACCTGCTGATACTGGTCAGGAATTCTTGCAAGGAAAAAGGATCTGAGGGTGTTTCAGAGGTCTGAAGCAGGAGGAGGTCTGTGCCCCCTCTTCCCAACGAGGTTGGGTTGATCAGCAAGGGATGGGACCAGCCAAAGAGCAGACTGGGAGCAGAGCAGAGAGCCAGGCAAACCAGAGCAGTGCAGGGTTAGAATCACAGAGTATCCCCCAAGGATCACGGAGTCCAACCCTGGCCTTGCACAGACACCCCAACAATCCCACCCCGTGCATCCGTGAGAGTGTTGTCCAAGTGCTCCTGGAGTTTTGGCAGGATTGGAGCTGTGGCCACTTGGGATCAGCCCAGGTGGCAGAGGAGGAAGGTGACCCGGGCAGCCCAGCCCTGCCCTGCCTCCTGCATCACCATCCAGGGAGACCCTGCCCTAGGGGGCAACTGCTTCAGCTACCACTGCTTCCCACAGTCAGCTAGGAAGGCCTGGGTTCCTGCCTGGTGAGCAATTAACTGTAATTAACACGCAATTAGGGGGCTTCTATTCCATTGTATCCAACCAGTGGGATTGGAGCCACTAATCATGGCAAACCCCAGGAGATTGCAAGCCTGGGGTGAAGCTCTTTTGTGAGTCCTACCAAATTCTAGCTCCTGATCCACAATTCCCTTCTCTAATTAGGGTCCAGACACACAAAGAGACTGAACATCAAGTGGCTACAGTGAAAGCTCCCTTTAAATATGTCTGCTTTTCCAAGGGGAGCCATTCCTTGGTGGGCTGGAGCGAGCTCTGGATTCAGATGGGCAAATTCCCACATGAGGGACAATTACAAGATGAGCCCATGAGGACAATGCCATGATCTGGGAGTGAGAGTGAGACACTGCACGTGGGCTCTCCATTGTAGCTTGATGGAAAACCAAACCCAAGTCCTACTGAGCCTATGTTCCAGTACAACTCCAAAAATAATTGTTCTGGAGGCAGATGAGAACATAAAGCAGAATGAAAACACTTTTATGTTGTTCAGGCACTTAATCCCAAGGAAGAGTCCATTGACAGAGCATGGCAGGGTGCACAGTGCTTATCAGCCCCTCAATTTTCTTTGGCATCAGGGCCATAAACAAGAACAGAGCAGCATTGAGTCTCTGAAGTCCAGAAGAAGTCTCCTGGCTTTGGGAGGACTCTGTAAACATCGGGGCAGACACTATCTTAAAAGGCACAATGCCTTTGATTATGTTCCCGTGTTGCGTTTCCTCCATTTATTTTTGTCTCATCGTCTCTAAAGTTGGATTGTGTTGCCTGTAGAGAAGGTTGTGAACTGAAACACCACCACAAGTATCTTCTGTTGTAGCCTGAGCTCCAGCAGAGAAATTGGCACTTAGTTTGGATTTTGTCAGTATTCCCAGCCACAGGCTCAAAAGATGATTTTTTTCCTAATGGCAGAGCTGTTGTGGCTCTGCTAGTCCAAGGTTATGGGTAAAGCAAGATCTGTGAGCAGAGCTAATGTATTTTTTAACCCAGCAAAATCCTCAGGCTCCCCAAAACAAGTAAAAAATTTAGACAGGCTGGGATTTCACAGGATCTGTCTTACTACGAAGGAGTAAAGAGTTCCCAATACATGACAGCAATTTCCCAAAAATACTTTTAGACTTTAAAAAATGAGAGTGGAGATGGTTCCTTGTTCAGGTGACTTCACAATCTGGGGCTTCCAGTGAACTTCAGGTCAGGCTGGGCACTCAGCAAAGCCGTGTGAGGTGATGACACCCGTGTGAGTCTGATGATGGCTGTGGGACTTGTGGGCTGGATAGAGAAGGAACTGTAGGTGGGGATGGTGTTGGACCTGTGGGTTGGGTGGTGTAGAATGTGTTGGTTGGGTGGAGATGAACCTGTAGGCTGGGATGATGTAGAACCTGTGGGTTGGATGGAGAAGAATCTGTGGGTTGGGATGGTGTAGGACCTGCAGGCTGGGATGGAGAAGGACCTGTGGGATAGATGGAGAAGGACCTGTATGTTGGGATGGTATGGATTGGATGGAGGAGGATCTGTAGGTTGGAGTGGTGTCAGTCCTGTGGGTTGGGATGGCGTTGGACCTGTAGGTTGGGATGGTGTAGGACATGTGGTTAGATGGAAGAGGATCTGTGGGTTGGGAGAGTGTAGGATGTGTGAGTTGGATGGAGAAGGATCTGTAGGTTGGGGTGATGTCAGACCTGTGGGTTGGATGGTGGACCTGCAGGTTGGGATGGTGTAGGACATGTGGGTTGGATGGTGCAGGATGTGCAGGCTGGGTAGAGAAGGACCTGTAGGCTGGGACAGCCTTGTTGCTGCAGCTCTGGCTCTGGGAGTTCAGGTGCTCTGCTGTGACCCCTCTGGGCCAGGTGCCCTCTCTTGCAGCTGCTGTCTCCCAGGCCACCACACGGAGGCTGGGTTTGGCCATGTGTCCCCAAGAGGAATTGTGTCCCCCACCCCAAGGCCAAGAGCACTGTCCCAGGGCCCTGCTGGTCCGATCACATTCTCTCCAGACTGTGGCAGAGTTCCCACTGCCTTCAGGGACAACAGGACCTGGCCATTGTCCTACACTTTGATATTTTCTGTGACTGACAGGAGTTATTTTTGGGCCAGGAAGGCCAAAGTCAGAGCAGGCCCAGGGGAGGGTGGACAACTTCAAAGTCCAGCTCTGAACCCATGTGGAGACATCCAAAGCGCTGCTGAGCAACCTCACTTTAAAGGAGGATCCTGAACTCCATTTTTATGGAGGAAAGATCTTTCCAGAAGAAGGTTTCATAACACCCCAGAAGGCCTCAGCCACTTGGCTTGGTCCCTCTCTGCTGTGAATTCAGCCCCATCTCCTCACTCCAGGCTGAGCATTGTCCCCTGCCTGCTCTGAGGATATTTGGGATATCAAGGCAATTAAAGTCTTTCCCAAAGGAAGACACAGCCTGTCCTGCTGGCTCAACCCTGCTACTCTCTATCTCTTGTGTTAATTAATGTTTGCCATTAAGCACACACTTGATAAGCTAACAGAGGGAGGAAAATGTCCCTCGAAGCCATCAACCCCACAGCTGGGATGTCTGCTTGGCTGAGCCCTCTTTACTCCATCCAAGGAACGATTATTAGGAACATACATTTGCCTGGAATATCAGAAGCCACCCGTCCCTCCCGTTTGCTATTGGCACCTGGATGAGTCACACCAGGAATTGGAGATCTCCAAAGAAGCTGGCAAGGCAGGAAGGAAGGGGGAAGGGAAGCTGTTGCTTTCTCTATGTTTTTTGTGGAAGAGAGATGTCAAAGAGAAGTCTTTTCACTGAGGAGTGTCTGTCAGCTCCGAAGTGTTGATGTTTGGGGCGGATGTGCCAATTACCTGCTAAAAAACCAGGGCTCAGTTTGTGAGGGCTGATCTTGGTGGAAATGGAAAGGAAACAGGGAGGAGACTGAGGATCTTTCTTGGGCAGCAAAATTCCATGAACCTGTCCAAGATTTACCAGCAGCAGCAGACCTTTCTGCCTGGAGGATAAGTAGAAAAACAAGTGAGAGATCCCGTTAAAAACTTATCAGTCACTCTAGGGCTGATGTGTTGAAGGCTGAAGAACCACACTACCACCACTGCCCATCCTTTTCCTTGTTTCCACAGCTGACACACCCCTGTGCCTTTTCTTCCTCTGAAATGTCGCTGTCCCTTTGGCATTACCAAAATAAACTCACACACTTGCCAGATACATTTGACCCTCCTTGAACAGTTAACCAGGCACAGCTTTGGGAAATACTAATAGCCAGAACTCTTCTCTTGGGAACTTAATTCCTAGGAAAATTAATTCCCGTGACTCGGCTTTAAGTGCATGATTACCCTCACGAAGGTGGGTGCCAACAAAGTCAAGGCAAAGACAAAGTCAAGGCAGTGCTTCCTGCAGCTCTCCCGATCCCACCCAGAGCATCCATGACCTACATCTGCCCAGTAAATGTGCCAGGAGGAGTCTCCTGGACCCTGCTCCAGTGGTGAATGTTGGGTGGGAAGCACACGTGGCCATCAAACAGGATGTGGGAGCGGAATGGACAAGAGCTGGATTATCTGGAAGGAATGAATTTTATTAGAATGGAGTAATAGAAACTCAGAATCATGGAATGGTTTGGGTTGGAAGGGGACCTTAAAGCTCATCTCATTCCAGGGCAAAGACACCTTCCACTATCCCAGGTTGTCCAGCCTGGCCTGGGACATTGCCAGATATCCAGGGGCAGCCACAGCTCCTCTGGGCACCCTGTGCCTGGGCCTCAGCATCCTCACAGGGAGAAATTCCTTCCCAATAGCCCCATATACCATCTAACTTTACTGTCCCTCAGTGGGAAGCCTTTCCCCCTTGTCCTGTCACTCCCTGCCCATGTCCAAGGTCCCTCTCCAGGTCTCTTGGAACACATTTAGATGCTAATCTCAGTTTTCAGCTGGGGGAGACTGTCTGCCTCTCTTCACATTCATAAATCCTGTGAGCTCAGCCTTTTCTGAAGGCAAGGCCCTCTTACAAAACCTCTCTGAGATGCCTGGTCAGCAAGAGGATGGGGAAGGTGAAATTCTCTCCAGCCTCAGTAAGAGCAGGGCTGAACTTGGCCTGGTTTTGACCACACTCTTTCCTGCTGCTCAGTCGTCACTGCAAGAGGATTTTTGCCTTGGTCTGGACACAGACATGGAGCCTTCCCTGAAAAATCTCTCCTGGGAGGTGTAAAACTGAGAACTGGGGGTGCATTAATGGTTTGACTCAATGATTTTAGAGGGCTTTTCTAACTGAAAGGATCCTGTGGTTCTCTGGATACTGCTGAGGTTACTGCAGCCCAGGCTGCAGCATGGTTGGACCTCCAGGGACAAATTCACCCTTCGTGGGCATCCTGGCTTTGTCCTGGCTTTGAAGCAAGAAAACAAAGAGCTTTTGGGGTGTGAATAAAAAGAATTGTGATAAGCCCAACTCTTGTTAGGAAGCATGGAAAACTACTCAGCACAGAAGTGGTGAAGTGAGGTTCCCCAACCCATATCTCAGCAGCCTTCCTGAGGTCTCTGTAATCCCATGGGACAACTCACATTCCTCAGTGATTTGCTGAGCTGTGGAGTGGATTCGTTTCCTGAAGGATTCACATGCTTGGCAAGGGAGGTTTAGGAGCAGTTTCTTCTTTTATTGCATTTTTTCGCTTATTGTTCTTTAGCTTGCTAATAAATAAGTGCATTCCAGGGGTTTGAGATCACGTAAGGGAGAAGGAATGAAGGTAGGAAATGAAAACACAAAGGGAAGCAGAGCCACAGACAGAGGCTTTGCTCCCTGGCTTATTTTGTGGCAAATTTCCCAAATTCCAGGTTCTTTCAGGATTATCTGTATCATCACTCAAGCAAATATCTTTCTATTGAGTGGGTCTTGAGCAGGTAAAATATCTCGATGCCACAGCAAGCAAAGGTGAAAATATATTTGAATAAAACATTGTTTCTATTATAAAAATGATAAACTTTTCAAATATTTAATAACCAGCAATGGAATTTCTTAGGAGACATCAGTGCTCCATTTCTGGCTTTGGTAAGAAGAGTTGGAGACCTGGCATCAGCTCTCAATTTCAGCATCTCTGATGTACAGACCTGGACTGGTTGTAACCCAAAAATAAAAAGAGGAAACTTTTAGAAATCAAGGTTTTGAAATCCTAATAGGCTGCAGAATGGAGGGCAGGTGTATTCAAGCTTAAATTAAAAAGTATTCCATGGCTTTTTTCCATGGAAAAGTCCTTTACCAACGTGAGGAGAAGTGAACCACCACCTTCCCTAGAGGTTGGAGATTAAAAACTCTAAATGAGCTTTTAAAACAAGGTCAACTCCCTTGCTCCAGGGCATGAACCAGTGAAGACCTGGAAGAAACCTCAGCCAAGCACAGTCATTCCCTGCCTGCCTGCTTCCAAGATTTTTATCCCCTTTTTTGCGGGCTGGCAATACCAACAAGCTCCAGGGATTGAAGAGGTATCAAACTATGGATTATTGTGTGTCTGTTTCTAAAGATTCCTCAGAAAGGCTCCTGGAAAAGCACACTTCACTGAGTTTTTTGTCTGCTGCTCCTCTCATGTGTCAGCTAATGAGCTGCCACAGCCCCAGAACGGGGCCAGGCAACTGCTTTATTTCAGCGAAATGGGACATGAGAGCAGCGTTCTGGCACCTCCACCTCCACACCAACAGCAAGGTATTGATTACTGAAGGAAATCAATTCAGTTTGGGCCTGGAATTGGCAGTGCATTCAAACCTGTAAGAGCAGCAGGATTATTCCTAAACTGAAAAGGAGGCGAAGGCTTAATTACATGGCTGAATCCAGGATTGCCAGCGTGGAGAACTTGGGTGTTCAATGTCAGCATGGAAGCAGATTCCTATGGCTGGTTACAAATCACTGGGATTTATAATCACTTTATAGTCCAGGAATGCTGACAGCTTTAAATATAGCGCCGTGCCTGTGATAAATTGCTGGCATTTTTTTCTTGTTAGCCTTTTGTAACTAAATTTAAGGTATCTATTTCAGCGTGATCCAATTATGGAAGCGTGGTCAGGAACGGCTCCCTGTGCAAGAGGCCACATCTATTTTTGCCTGCGAAGCTTAAGTCTGCATTTCTGAGCTCATGATTTATGGCAGGCTTTAAATTAATAATGAGGCATCCATCCACAGGCAAATATTTGTATTTGGAGAGCCATTCAGGCCCCAGCCAAGGCTTCCCAAGCAGCCAAGGATCAGTTACAACAATGCCCACACAGATCCTATTTCAAACATCACCTGCCCTTGCACAATTAGCATCAACTCCCCCTTGCTAACGAGAGCCTGAAATTAATGGCATGTCAGCCAAAACTATTGAAGCCCCGGAGATTCATTCCTGAGACCAAGAAAAAGGCAGTATTTCAGCTAAATTTCTGCCGGGCCGCACCCTCGCCTCGGTTGCTGATGGATAAATTTCCATAAATATTTCCAGGGACACCATGCAGGTGTCCTGCAGACCTTGTGGGATCAAGCAGGCAGCTGAGCAGGCACAGATGTGACCACACAGACAGACCCCGGGGAGGGGGGTGCAAAGCTGAGAGGGAGAGGGATAAACCCTCTGCAGGCTGTTACCTAGCAAAGACACAAGTTTGGGGACGTTTTGAGCCATCACTTCTCCTGCATTAATCTATGGAAAATACACTGATTTCCTCTGGAAAGTGCCTGAAGACCTGCTGGTGGCAGAAGCCCAGAGCCAAACGTCATTACCATAGTCAGAGTTCAAGAAACCTCCTGCAATTAGTCCTGACTAGAGCAGCTTGTCCTGGAGACAAGGATTTATTTATTTTTAAACAGCTGGGGCTGTTGCAGCTTCAGGTTACCTGTGGAAATTGCGGCTCCATTTTCTTTCTCTGGAGTCACCACAGAACAGTTTGGGTTGGAAGGGACCTCTAAAGGAGCTGGAAGATGCCATGAGGAGTCACAGCAATACCCATGGATAACCTTTCCTGGTTGGCTTTGTGAGTAGAGAGTTGTGTTGCCTGCTTGGTGATCAGATATTAGGAGAAGTTCCTTTGTGAAAAGAGTTGTCAATCCCTGGCACAGGCTTCCCAGGGTGGTGATGGAGTCAAGATCCCTGGAAGGATTTAAAACACGTGTAGATGTGGCACCTGGGCATGTGGGTTAGTGGTGGCCTTGGCAGTGCTGAGGGAATGGTTGGACTCAATGATCTCAGAGGGTTCTTCCAACTGAGACATCTGGAACTGTCTGAGCTGGGCTGCCCTTATGGCTGAGGACAGCACAGGAGGCCTGAAGATGCTGCCTGATCCATCTGTCCCAAAGAAGACACTGGACAAGTGCTTGTTGAATGTCCCACCATGGTCAGTGGCAGCACAGAGAGCAGGATCTGGGTGTCCCAGGCTGATCCCTGTGTCATCCTTCCTCTCAAAAAGTCCATTTGCTCAGCCTCCATCTGGAGTAAGGCTCCTGGTGCTCACCTTGAGCACCCTGGGCAGCAGCACCACCAGTGGACATTTTTATCAGTAATTAATTTAATGATGCTTTGAATCACATCTGTATGTTCCTCTCTGTTGATTTGGGACCATGGAAGAGTTCATCTGCTGTATTCCTCCTTTTTCTCTGGGAATGACCAGCTTCCTTTAGGATACTTTTCCATGTCTGCATGGTAGGAGGTTCTTTGGGGAAAATGATGTAATCCATGGAGGTCCTGTTTGCCTGGCAGCCCAGCAGGAATGTGAGCACCACACAGCCTCAGCTGAGCCTCTCCAGGCTCTCCAGGCTGCAGCAGAGATTAATTAAGTGGCGAGCAAACACCTCTGCCCAGCCTGGCAGCCAGAGTGGAAAGCTGAGCTTAGCAGGGAAGGACAGCGAAGCTGTGAGTGATCGTGATCATATGGAATCCCAGAATCCCAGACTGGGTTGGGTTGGAAGGGACCTCAAAGCTCATCTGGTTCCACCCCTCCCATAGGCAGGGACATCTTCCATTATCCCAGGGTGCTCCAAGCCCTGTCCAGCCTGCTCTAGATTGGATATTATGGAAAATTTCTTCTCTGGAAGGGTGGTCAAACACTTGACCAGGCTGCCCAGGGCAGTGGTGGAGTCCCCATCCCTGGAGGGATTTCAAATCTACATGGATGTGGCACTTGGGACATGGTTGGTGGTGGTCTTGGCAGTGCTGGGGGGATGGTTGGACTCTGATCTTAGCTTCTGGAGCCTTAATGATTCTGTGATTCAATGATTAAAGGTCTCTGCTCTGCTCTGAGGCCATGACCCTCAGCACCCATCAGGGTGAGACAGCAGCAGTGCTGAAAGCCCCTGGCCTGGGTTGGAAGCTCCGTGAGGAAGGGATTTCCAGCAGATCCCAGCCTGGCTGTGGCTGTGTCCCATCCTCTATGGAGGGGCACATCCTTGAGGCACCTTAAACACAGCCCTGCCCTCCAATGCTCACCTCCTACACCTTACATCGCTCAAAGCCTGCTCTGAGGTGTCCTGCACCTGGGAAAACTCAGGAGAGCACCGTGTTCCCAGAGATCCTGGGGCCACCCCCTCCAGAGAGTGCTGCATTTTCCTCTCCCTGTGTTTCACCCTGTGCAGGGAAGGGTAACAGCCACTTCAGCCAGGCAGGGGGTTCATCCAGAGTCTGGGAAGGACTTCCCTGCTCCAAAATGCAGCTGGCTGGTGGGGAGGGACCCATTTGCCCAGAATGTCTGCAAAGCAGGGGCAGCACTGCCCTGAGGTGTCCCCAGCTGACCCTGATCTGTTGGATATAATTCATTAATCACTCTTCACTGCTTATTAACAGCATTAATGCAGCAGAGCCCGTGAGTCTTCACCACTTCTTCACCCTCCATCTGTTCACAGATTGCTCCCTGTTTTTCACACTGCCTCATTCCCACAGAGCTGAACCGAATGTTCTTCCCTCCCGTTCTTCCTCACCCTGTCTGGTGACAGCCTCAAACACCCAGTCTGGTCTGCAGCAAGGTCAAAATTATCTGACAGACTTGAAAAGAGGGGTGAGCCTTCACTACAAGACAGCCTGGCACTGCTGGGGGGGGATGGATGACAACAGCAATTTGTTTCTTTCATATAGAAAACTGAAATATAGGAGTTTTCCTAATTTTTTTTTTCCTGAGGTGATCCTGAGGTGATGCCTTCCCTCCCCAGCTTGTTTGAGGGTTCAACCAGAAGCTCACTTGGTGGCACTGCCCTGATTTTTAATGGGCCCATCCCCAGTGAAAAGTAACGTCAAACCAAGTGTGATGCTTTTCCTTCCCCTTAAGGATGATCCAAGGGCTTCTTGCCTTTTCCCAGAGCCTAAACTCAGCAGCACTGGGAGAATGCACCCAGACAAGCTGCAAACTTTGCAGGATGACTGATATTAAAAAGCAAAAAACCAAAGACACGTGGTGGGCAGGAGGGATCCCAGAGCTCCCTGACTCTGGGGCACAGGCAGCTTGGAGCTGCAGTGCTGAGCCCCGCTGTGATTTTCAAATAGCTCATTTATTCTGTCCTCACTGACTGCTTGGCTCTGCAATTATTTGTCCTTGGTTTTGCCAGCTCAGGACACGCAGCCTTTGCTTTTCCCCTCTCACAAATCTTGCTGTGCAAGGGGCAGAACGAGCCCTGGCAGCAGGGACGGCTGTTGCAAGAAATCCAAGGCTTCAGGGGGCATTTACAGAACCCTGCTTGCTTTTAAAATGGTCTTTTTTCCTAACCCTTTGTGACTCCTCGTTGGACCAACCACCCCATAAAACCCAGGCACTGGTCCAAGGCAGTCTGCAGCACAGACCCAGACTGGGCTTAATTTTCAACTAGCAAAGCGAGTGGCCTGGGGTGACTTCATGATGCTGAATTGTATCCCCATCCGTCTGTTTAGCCCAGAAGTAAGTTTTGCACTTTTAAAACTAGATCTGAGAGTGAAAAGGGGGGGGGGGGGGGGGGTGTGGGAGCGGTGGAATGTGT
>VXBI01010623.1:123771-141172 GCA_013397375.1 Toxostoma redivivum | reverse complement strand
AAGCTGCGGTCTTTGGGGCCGGGGGGGCGGGGGGGGGGGGGGGGGCGTGAAAAACCCTAGCAGATGCAGAAAGCAAGCAATCAGGACAGAGTTTATTTTAATAAACTCTTGTGACTGCAATAATCTCAGTTCTGATTAGCACTGGAGATTAAAAAATGTAAATATTTACCAGAACATCTTCAATATCCTCATGGAGTCAAAAGGGCAGTTTCTGCATGCAGCGTGTCAGAACTACTTGCTCTGGCAAACTCTCTCAGACAACTGTGGAATTATGCAAAGAGCTCCAGCATAATTAATTATATTCATTACAAAGCCAAAATATTGGAGTTTTATTTGCTTTCTGTTCCAGCTCTGGGTTCTCTCTGCTTTCTGCCTCTTCTGTGAGACTCTGACAGCTCCTTTTAACAAAAGCTGTGATTCCCACTTGGCTGGAGGAGCTGCATTTAATGAAAACTAATGAGTTGCATGATGCCTGCAGTAAATTTGGGCTGCCAGACCTCCTCTAAGTCCCTTCAGGAGGGATGTCTTTGCTTCTCCTTCATTTCAGCAGCCCAGAGAAGCTGTGGCTGCCCCTGGATCCCTGGAAGTGCCCAAGGGGAGGATGGATGGGGCTTGGAGCAACCTGGGATAGTGGAAGGTGTCCCTGGGCAGGGAGGTGAAACGAGATGGGCTTCAATGTCCCCTCCCACCCAGGCCATTCCATAATTCCATGATTTTGTAAGCCCAGGACACAGTGTGGCTCGCTCTGCAGTGGGGGAACATCTCTGCCCTGGGTTGTTGGCAACACTGGTTCCCACTAAGCTCTGGATGTAGCACATCAAAAGCAAACCAGTGGCCTGGCTCCTTCCCCAGCTTGCCAGGCACCATGTTTGAAGAGGCTTAGAGCTGGTCTTAATTAACAGAGGTGCTGTGAATGGGCTGGGGCCTGTCCTGCCCTCGGTGACAGGATTACATCTCAATTAACTCACCCCGGGCACGGAGCCTGCTGTGTGTGTTTGGGGCAGGCTGGGAACTTGAGGTGAGGCACAAGGAGCAGTGTCTCTCTGCTAACACATTCTCATCCTCTGCTGCCTTCCCACCCTTCTGCTCTGTTCCCACCTTTCTTCTGCTGTCTTCCCACCCTTCTGCTCCATTCCCATCTTTCTGTCATGATCCCACCTGTCTCTCAACACACAATTCCCAGTGTTGGTGCTGAGCATGAGCAGGAGGTAAAGATGCCACAGGTGCCACCTGCCCTTTGGTCCAGGTCTCCAAACCCATCCTCCAGGGCCATTCACACCCACCCGGGATGGAGGGCTTGGAGCTGCTGCTTTTGCTGCTGGGGTTGGGTCACTCTGGATCCTGGACCCCATCTGGGCACACAGCACACATGGAGAAAACAGAGCAAAGAGCATCATCCTTGTGCCCTTGAACCCAAATTTTCTCCTCCTTGTGCCCCTAATGCCTCAGTCCCACAATGCCAGGTTTAAAATCTCAATGGGATTGGGTCTGTTGCTGATGCAGAAACCACATTGCTGGACTAAGGAGGAATGGAAGCTGTGCACTGAGGGAGCAACACAGAACAATAAATCCAAAGAGGCTTTTCATTGCTTAAAAAATTCCCAACAAGATGTCATGGGCCTGGGTGAGGGGAAGGAGGGAAACTTCCCTCCCTTCCAGAGGGTGAGAAATGCCAGCAAGGGCCTTTCCTGGATGCAGGGTCAATCCAACCTTGTAATTGTGGTTGTTAAATCATGCAGTGAACAAAGATGTGGTGGTGAGTTTGGGCAGGAGAGGCCTCTTTGCTTTCCCTGCCTCCAATGAAGGGAAAATTCTTGCTTTTTGGGGCAGCAAAGGTGCTTGGGGGGCTCAGCAAGATGCAGATCTCCTGCTGTGGCTTTGCTCTTAGGGAGTGTGAGTAAAAATCGAGTCAGACAGACTGGGTGCAATTCTTTATAAGTGGTAAAAGCCACCAGCCTGCTGGGTTTGAGGCAGAAACCACAGCTGAAGGGCAGCCCTGCAAATCTTCCTGCTGAAGAACCCCCCACCTGCAAAGAGCGGGGCTGGCAGAGTTTAAAAGAAAGAGCAGGAATCACCACCTCTTCCTGACATCCTTAAAGCATCAAAAAAAGATCCTTGGAAATGTATATTTATTTTTTTTTTGGATACATAAAAATCTGGTTTGAGTTGAGCTCGTTTCAAGGCAAGCAGAACAAGAAGGGGCCGAGCACGATGAGTTCACACAGTCACTGCTAAAAACAGGGGGTTTGCTGTCAGAAACCGTGAAGCAAGAAGCCAAGTGAGTTTGTTTTTTTTTTTTTACTTGCTCTGTCCCTGGATCCCTTCCCACTCCAAGGCTGGGCTGAGCCTCACAGCAAGCCAACCATTTGATTTGGCAGACGTGCTCGGGCCAGGCCCGCCTTTTCAAGTGGTGCTGAAAAAGAAAATACACAGCTCCACAAGACAAGAGGAGCAGCTGTTCTTGAGGGGCAGTCAGGAGGGACAATGAGTCCTCACGCCAGGAGGAATCAGCCTGAGGAAGAATTCCTCACGGAATCAGCTTTTCCTTCCCACCCAGGCGGCGAAGGAAGGGCCAGGCCCGCCATGGCGCTCAGAGTAAACAGAGGTGAGCTGCTAAAGCTGTCCCCGGGCCCAGCCCCCGAACAATGGGGCCCAGAGGGAAATGGAAAAGCAAATATTGATGTCTTGCCCCCGAGAAAAGAGAACAATGCCGGCGGGTGGACACCACCTTGATGGCTTCCTCCTCCTCCTCCCTTGTGCTCTGAAATGTCACCTCAGGAGCTGTGATTTCTTTGGATGGAGCAAGAGAGGGCTCAGGGCACCCTGCTGCCTGCTTTTCCCATGCCAGAGGGAAGGATGGCTTCATTATAAACCTATTTCTATGCCCCTCTTCCTCCAAAGCCAGGCTCCTCCTCATGGAATAAAAACCAGAAGCCCCTTTGTGAATCCCAGCAGCTCAGTAAGAGCAGGACAAGGAAACACAGGCATCCAACTCCTCTTAAACCTGGCAGGAAGGGGAGCAAAATCCCAGGGACCAAAGCCAGGGAACATTTCAGAGATGAGGGCTTGGCTTGTTGTTTGCTTTCTTTGTCTCTCCAATGGGGACAGGCTGGGAGAGCTGGGGGTGCTCAACTGGAGAAGGGAAGGCTCCAGGGAAAGCTCAGAGCCCCTTCCAGAGCCTAAAGGGGCTCCAGGAGAGCTGGAAAGGGATGGAGGGTCAGGACACAGGGAATGGCTTCCACTGCCAGAGGGCAGGGCTGGATGGGATATTGGGCAGGAATTGTTCTCTGGGAGGGTGGGCAGGCCCTGGCATAGGGTGCCCAGAGAAGCTGTGGCTGCCCCTGGATCCCTGGAAGTGTCCAAGGCCAGGTTGGACATTGGGGCTTGGAGCAGCCTGGGACAGTGGGAGGTGACCCTGCCCATGGCAGGGGTGGCACTGGATGGGCTTTAAGTTCTCTTCCAACCCAAACCACTCCATGAGTCCATGAGGAAAATGCCTCTCCTGGCTTCACCAGCAGCCCCTGGCAGGATCTCTGGGGCAGGCAGGTGACCAGGAATTGCAATGGGAATGCAGACCAGGCTCCTTGGGCCCCCTCAGGGCTCACTGCTGGGGGAGGAGGGCTCCTGCTCCTCCTGTGCCCAGACACAGCTGGGCTCTCATCCTGGCCTAATTGCTCCAGAGGAGAGGAGAGGAGTGGAGAGAGTCCTTGTGCTCGGCCATTTGATTGGGGAGGTTGCCATGGACACATAATTAAAGCCTCAATCTCCTTTCTCACAGGCTTTGCTTGTGCAGGAGCTGGGCTGCAACACCTGGGGCTTTGCAGCTCCTGCTGCTGCCAGAGCGAGGTGTCCTCCTGGAATGAGGCTGTTCCAGCAGCCCAGGGAGGGATGTGCCACGGAGTGTCACAGACAGGTGGAGAAAATACAAAAGAAAAGTATTATAAAATATGGATTAGCCCTGCTACTTTAACTCAGCTAACACACAGTTTGCAAGTTCCCATGTGAAGCTATTTTGAGAATAAGAAGTTCATTAACACAACAACCTATTCTGAGGGTGGAAAACAAATGCACCTGCAACAACAAGGGATTTGTCCCATGAGAAGCAGTAAAGAAAATTTGTAAACAATTCAATAATATATTTTAGATTAGAATAGAATAATACATAGAATAATAAATAGAATAATATAATAATAAATAGAACAATAGATTCCAGAATAGAGAGATTTGATGGACAAGTAAAATACCTTTTACTAACCTGTCAAGAAAGCTATTGACCAATTAAAGTTGTACACGAGGTCTGTAAAAACTGTATAAAATGAGTTGTGTGAATAAAGAATTGGCTTTTCCTGCATGATGAAAATGGAGTCGCGGCTCATTTATTGCAACAATGGAGAAATGGTTCTTGTCTTCAAACAGCAGCAGTTTTTGTGGCTGAGCAGCAGCCAGGGCTATCCCACCCTGTCCTTCAGTCCCTCTCCTCCAGAGCAGCAGGGATAAGGGCTGGTGATCTCCCAGGACACAGTGACATGGAATAATGGGAATGATGCTGGAAAAACCTCCCAGATCATCAAGTCCAGTCTTTAACCAATGCCCACTGGACCACGTGGGTTCACCTGTTCATTTTTTGAACAGGGATTCTGACTCCATCACTGCTCCAAAGCCTGACTGCTCCCTCAGTGAAGAAACTCCTCCTAATATCTAACCTGAACCTTCCCTGGAGCAGTTTGAGGCCACTTCTCCTTGGCCTATTGGTAGTTTTTCCTGGGAGAAGAGGGCAGGGACATCAGGTGGAGAGGGGCTGGGATGTGCACAGGTATCTCTGCTTCCTCATAACACACTGGGTTTGAGCCNGCACCTGCAACAACAAGGGATTTGTCCCATGAGAAGCAGTAAAGAAAATTTGTAAACAATTCAATAATATATTTTAGATTAGAATAGAATAATACATAGAATAATAAATAGAATAATATAATAATAAATAGAACAATAGATTCCAGAATAGAGAGATTTGATGGACAAGTAAAATACCTTTTACTAACCTGTCAAGAAAGCTATTGACCAATTAAAGTTGTACACGAGGTCTGTAAAAACTGTATAAAATGAGTTGTGTGAATAAAGAATTGGCTTTTCCTGCATGATGAAAATGGAGTCGCGGCTCATTTATTGCAACAATGGAGAAATGGTTCTTGTCTTCAAACAGCAGCAGTTTTTGTGGCTGAGCAGCAGCCAGGGCTATCCCACCCTGTCCTTCAGTCCCTCTCCTCCAGAGCAGCAGGGATAAGGGCTGGTGATCTCCCAGGACACAGTGACATGGAATAATGGGAATGATGCTGGAAAAACCTCCCAGATCATCAAGTCCAGTCTTTAACCAATGCCCACTGGACCACGTGGGTTCACCTGTTCATTTTTTGAACAGGGATTCTGACTCCATCACTGCTCCAAAGCCTGACTGCTCCCTCAGTGAAGAAACTCCTCCTAATATCTAACCTGAACCTTCCCTGGAGCAGTTTGAGGCCACTTCTCCTTGGCCTATTGGTAGTTTTTCCTGGGAGAAGAGGGCAGGGACATCAGGTGGAGAGGGGCTGGGATGTGCACAGGTATCTCTGCTTCCTCATAACACACTGGGTTTGAGCCCTTCTGTCTGGCACAGAAGGAATCTCTTAAAACAGAATTGTTTTTTCCTTCCTTTTCACACATGTAGCTGAAAGGTCAGGTTTTTGATGTTTTTTTTTGGTTTTTTCTTTTCCTTTAATAAACCTCCCAGCGTGGGATGAATCACTGTTTTATCACTCCATCTCTCACATTCTTCCCCCCAAATGGCACAAGATAAGTTGTAACTTATTAAAATCAGAGGAATAGAGTGAAACCCTCACCAGCAGTGAGGGTTTCTTTCCCTGCATAGCAGCCAGCAAATTATGCTCTACACTGTAACGGAGCAGGTTCATTAAATTGTACCACTTTGATGTTATCTCTTGGGCTGAGCTGCGGGAAAGTCTGGGGAAACACGTGACACTTCTGGGGGAAAACACTTGTTTTGTTCATTAGTATGCATTAAAGCCTGGCTGCCTGGGAGCCAGGCATCACCACGTCAATAAAGCAGCTCTGACTTCAGGTGAAAGGCAATATCCACCCTAGCAAGGCAGCTGTGAGCCATCCTCAAGCTCAGGTTTTCTTGCAGAGACCTCCAGCAATGACCCTCATGGCCAAGTGCTGCAGCCCAGGGGCAAAGATTCTTCCCACCAGCTCTTGATAGAGCTTTGTATGACACAGAGTGCTGCAGGTACTGGCTCAGGGAAGCCCTGGAGTGAGGGTTCCTGGTGGGAATAATGTGGTGGCACACCAAGGGGAAGGGACTGGCCACCTCCTGAAATGTTGGGGCAATGCTGGATTGAGAAATGATGTCTTTGGGGCAAAGACTTGGGAGAAAAATACTGCAAACCCACTCTTTCCTGAGCTGTGGAAAGGGGCTCATCCCTCTGGGGCAGGCAGGCACTAAAGGATCCTCTTCTCATATGGAAGGGAGTGTTAGCATTTAAAAAACCAGCCTAAATCCCACTGATACTCATTACAGTGGAGAAGTCTGATCTCGCCTTGAATTAATTGAACTTGTCTCTTGATATCTCAATTTCAGAGCAGGGTGGGGAGAAAAGTTGGAGCTGGCTGTGACAAGCAGCTCCAGCCTTCCCTTCTCCTGGTCAAAACCAGAGGGTTCATTTTTAATGACACCATGCAGGTAGACAAGATAATTTAGCTCAAACAGGGAAGGTGGTGGGGAGAGGAGCACAGAGGATCAGCATCTTGGATGAAATTCTCACCTGGTGAAGGTGAGGGGACAGGGGAAGGTCCTGTGAGACACAGCTGGTGGGAGAGGCAAATGGGGAATGGTGAGACTCTCCCAGGGTGCAGGATGAGGATAGGGCTGATATTTCCCCTCCCCAAAACACTGTGCTCATCTCCAACGTGCCTCCTGTGTTCCCAGAAAATGCAGATGTGATGTGCCTGTTCTCTGATGGATATCTCTCATCCCTGCAAAACACTGCAGACTGCTTCAATAACAAACATAAAAAAAAAGGCAGCTCCATTACCATTCCTCATCTCTTTATATAACAATTTGTTTTGCAGCCTGATTGCCAGCAGCAGAGGCAATTTTGCCATCAGCTTCACAGAGTCTTCCTGCTGGAAAAAATAAAAAAATAAAAATTAAAAAAAAAAACCCACAGAAAAAAGAACATTAAGAGGCTGCATGGTCAAGTGCTCTGATATTAAATTGTGCTGAGGCAGAGATTGCCTCCAGCAGCAGAATTCTGGGAGTATTACGTGGATCCTCAGCATTTCCCGGGAGCAGAACGGGAAGGTGGTGGCAGCACACCCATCCCGCCCCAGGCTCCTTCCCAAGAGGGCTTTGTCCTTGCCCTGCTCAGCTCCTGATTTCTGCAGGACCCTGGAGGTTGCTGCACCTTTTGGGCACAAGCCCTTCACACATCCCATGGAAAATGTGCAAAAAGCACATATCCAGAGCTGGAAAACTGCTGAAGCCTGGAAGGTTTGAAAAAGGTGGGGAGCAGCAAATGGAGATGATGTGGCTGATCCCCATGGGAGAAAGGTGATGGCTGTAATCAGGCTGTGCTGCCTTCTCCGGGAAAAGCTGGGATGCAGGCATATTTTTCTCTTACTTTCCAAGTTTGCTGTCCCAAGGGATACAGCTCAGTTGATCAGGCTGTGCTTTTCCTCTGCAAAGCCACCCACAGCTCCTCTGGGGGGAGGTGATGGTGGAGGTTTGTCCCAGATTATCTCCTCCCATCCCACGGCTTCCCCATACCTCCGGCAAGCTCAGCTCTCCATCTCCAAAGGGTTAAAATCAACAGAGCTCAGAGCCCCTTCCAGGGCCTAAAGGGGCTCCAGGAGAGCTGGAGAGGGACTGGGGACAAGGGATGGAGGGACAGGACACAGGGAATGGCTTCACTGCCAGAGGGCAGGGTTAGATGGATATTGGGAAGGAATTCATCCCTGAATTCATCCTATCAGGGTGCTCAGAGAAGCTGCAGCTGCCCCTGGATCCCTGGAAGTGTCCAAGGCCAGGCTGGACATTGGGCTTTGGAGCACCCTGGGACAGGGGAGGGTGTCCCTGCCCATGTGGAACGAGATGGTTTTGAAGATCGCTTTCAACCTAAACTATTCTGGGATCCTGTGAATCTATTTCAGTGCAAAGGCACCGGAGATCCAAGCTTTTGGAAACCTCTGCAGATTCCCAAATCCCAGCCAGGACAGCTGACATGGTAATTTTTGTTTTAATGCTTTGGAAACGAGGGAATGCAGGCCAGGACTTGGCTGGGTGACAGTCATTGGTGCTGGCGAGCAGGTCACAGTAAAAGTGTTTTTAAAGAGAAACGCGATTCTTTGGGTATTTCCCCGTGGGTGTTCCTGCCATTCCCTGTTATTTCCGGATTGCAGGAGCTGAGTCACTGCTGGCTCTGGAGGGCTGAGAAAGTTCAGGAGGAAAACTATCAGGTCCTGGTGTCCCTGGTGACCTCTACGGAAAGTCAGAGCTGGAGTTTTGCACATGGGATGAGCTGACAGAATTTGTCAAAGACCTGAAAATGGTCTGGGATCGATGGGAATTAACAGCAGAAAAGCTCAGAGCAGGGGTGGGAAGTGAAGGCGGAGTCGGGAAAAGGGTGGAGTGTTTCCCTCTCGTTAAAAAAGGCGTAAAAAGTGAGGATTTTTGTGTTTTGCACAAAAGCTTGAACTGTCTGTCCTTAATTTTGCTTAGTCTTCAAATCAGTTGGTGGGTGAAATTTGTGGGGAGAAGCTCCTAGCCCTAGAGTCAAACCCTCAGAAAATGTGGAACTGCTCAGGTGGAGCAGCTTTGGGGTTAAGCAGCAGTGCCTGACCCTGTTACCCAAACAGAAGCCAAAGGCAAATTCAAAAAAGCAAATTTTAAACCCAACGAGCCCCCAAGTCATGATTTTCCAAGCACCAGCCTGGGAAGAGGTGAGTTGATGGGGGCATATCCGGAAGAAGGAGCTGCCCCAAATCCTGAGGCTGCTGTGGCTCAATGCCCCAGACCCAGCCAAGTCTTTCCCGTGTTATCCCATAAATCCTGTGCCATCCCGATGTGCCCAGGATGTGTCCTCTGCCAGCAAGCAGAGAGTCCCCAGGGTCACCGACTTTGATTTGATGGGTGTCACACCAAATGCTGGCACAGCTCTGGGAGGGTCCCAGGCATGGCTTTGGTCCCAGAAGCTGAGGCAGGTCCGTGTCTCCTTCAGAGGGAAGGCAGCAGGGAGTGCAGGACATCTCTGTATTATTTTTCTTCCCAGCCCAGGCTCGGTGCCAGCAGTGCTGCTGGTATAAATAATGGAGCATGATGACAGGGACATTTTTAAAGGAGAACAAATCGCCAGACTCCTTTTCCCAGCTTCTTTACTCTAGTCTAAAGTGATGCTAATGAGGGAAGTCAAGCCGTTTCCATCTCTCCCTGCTGCACAAGCTGGGACATCTATCTCTTTTGACAAAAAAAAAATCCAAACTCCTAGAGTAGAATTTTTTTTTCAGCTTGCATGACTAGTGTGTCCCTTTCCAGGGAGGAGAACTCCTCCAGGAGCTGGATGATGCCCTGGGAGATGCACCAGTCTTTCCCCACTGCCCTTCCTGCCTGCAGGCATCAGCTGGAATGTTGCATCCAGCGAGGTGCTGCCTCCAAGGTCACCTCGGGGTGTGCTGGGGACATCCTGTGCTGCAGCAGCACTGGTGACAGTGCCAGCTGTCCACAGGGAGGGCTTGGAGCTCAGCAGGATATGGGGGGGGATGCCAGCAGTGTCTTCATGCAGGGATAACTTCTTGTCAGAGAGGATGGCTTTGAGTGACAGCACCTTCCCAGCCCCGACCTCACACCCCAAACATTCTGTGATCCACGTGGGAAGCACTCCCATTTCCAGAGCAGCAGATGTCAGACCACACACACACTGGACTCTGCTGAATATTTGGGTAAAACTCGATGTATATTCACATCCCTGCAGTTTGGGACACAACTCAAATTCCTGGGAAAGCGCTGCCTTTCCTTCCTATTGTGGTAGCTGGAAGTGGCTCAGGAGTTCCCAGCTTCCCTGGGCTCCCAGCTCCTCCTGTCCAGGCAGTCTGGATGTGTCCAAAGGGCTGGAATTTTGGGTCTGTTCCTCAGAGGAAGATGCTTCCTCCTCCAGACAGACTGGATGTTCTCAGGAAGAATTCCAACAGAGCTGCCAGGGGCAAAGCACGTCTCAAGCAAGAGGAGTTGACTCCTCCAGGGTGCAGCTCCTTATGGAAGTAGTTGGTGAATGCTGAATGTACTCTGGGCTCCAGGAAAGCTGAAAATTGTTGGAGAAGCAATTTTTGGGAGATCATAAATGCCAGAATGGTTTGGGTTGGAAGGGACCTGAAAAAACATCTGGTTCCACCCCCTGCCATGGGCAGGGACACCTTCCACTGTCCCAGGCTGCTCCAAGCCCCAGTGTCCAACCTGGCCTTGGACACTTCCAGGGATCCAGGGGCAGCCACAGCTTCTCTGGGCCAGGGCCTCAGGGATTTCTCTGGCTGCCAGGTGGAGCAGTGCAGGACAGGTGTAAAATGGATTTTGTCACCCGTGTAAAGCTTCATTAGGAAAGAGCGGCCACTTCTAATTATCTGTGATGAGCCCTGTTAAATTCATCAGGTGAGGTGAGAGCCTGGAAAATGAGAATTGGCTCCTGTCAGGCACCTCAGCATCCCTCCCATCACCAAAACCTCTCCTCCGTGATCAATAACCTTCTTGCAGGTGGGAATGGCTCTGGGCAAGCTCATGGAATCCCAGAATGGGTTGGGGTGGGAAGGACCTTAAAGCTCATCCCATTCCACTCCCTGCCATGGTCAGAGACACCTTCCACTGCACCAGGTTGTTCCTGGGGTCCATACCTGGTTACAGTCATGGTTCACACGGGAATTTTTGCTTTATGAGGTGATTTTGTTCCAGTCTAACAAAAAAAATCCCCATGGACTGGTTTATGTCCTCCTTCAGTGTAAATTCCTGACCAAACCTTCCTTAAAATGCCATCCTCCACCCTCCTACAGGACCAGCAGCACTGGCAACCTCAAATACCCCAAGACCCTGGCTCAGTTCCTTAAAAATCATGGAGGATTATTCCCTATTCATGGTTCTTACCTCTCAAATCTGCAACTAGCTCTACAAGCCTAATTTGTTTTTTACAAGGAAAGCCAAAATTAACAGTTAATCGCCTCCCCCAGGGCTTCAACAGAATAATTTAAAATATCTCAGGAAATGCAGACAGAAATAGTGGTGACACTGTCTGTCTCTCAGAAGACCTGGCTTCTTGCTTTATTCCTGCAGATTGCTGGCTGATAACAAACCTCTAAGAAATATTCATATTTTCCAAGACAGAGACAGAAAAAAAAAAGCCTGAGACAAGTCTAAATTCCCTGGAGCCTTCCCATTTGGTGAATGGGCTCCATGTGCTTGACACTAATTAATTAATTTCCTCAATTTAAATTGGTTCTTCTGCATCCCCAGTCTATAGGAGAGCTTACACCAGACCTGAATGCATAAGAGGGGAAGCAGTTTATTTAAGGTATCATTTAATAGCAGCATTTTATTGTTGTCTTTTGGTTTTTTTTCCTGTGTTCTGTCTCCCAGATTGGGTTTGGTGTCCAGAGATGCAGTGCCCTGGGGAATAGTTCAGCTGTTTTTGACTAGCCTGGAGTCAGGGATGTGCTGGGAATGAGTCTGAAGCTGTAGGAGGAGCAGCAGCCTGGGACATAGGGGTGCTGCTCCCTCTGGGGTGATGGGAATCACAGAATTCCAGCCCGCCTGAGGTGGGAAAGGACCTTAAAATCCATCCACTTCATGGGCAGGGACACCTTCCACTGTCTCAAGTTGCTCCAAGCCCTGTCCAACCTGGCCTTGAACACTTCTAGGGATCCACGGGCAGCCAAAGCCCCGCCATTCTGATATTTATAAAGATTTTTAAGGGGCTCTGATCCAGGATTGATACCTAAAATGAGCCAGGAAAGTGCCTTCATTCTGATATTTATAAAGATTTTTAGGGGGAATCTGACCCAGGACTGACCCCTAAAACGAGTCAGGAAAGCTCACGGAGGTTGGGACCTTTGGGGCTGGCGTGTCCCAGCGAGCGACCCGGGGATGCCACCACCCGGGCGGGGACAGCGGGGACACTGCGGGCTCAGCTCCATCCCACAGTCCAAGGCTTCCCTCTAGCGACACGGCAGCCAAAGAACAGGAGGAATTCCAGCAGCCCTCGGGAATTCTGTGGTTGCTCATGGCATTGGATTTTTTTGCCCTCATCCTTTAAGAACCGTAGGGGCTCCGTAGATGGAAAACCCCCCTGTGCTCCCACAGCACCCATGGGGTGGTGGGGTGGACAGGGATGGGCTTTAAGATGCTTCCCAACCCAAACCACTCTGATTCCATTTAATTCCTGATTTACACCCTGGTTGTGGCTAGCCCCCGGCTAATTAGGGTGAACAAGCTGCTGCCTTTCTCAGCAGCCAAAAAAAAAAACAAAAAAACAAAAAAACAAAACCAAAAAACTCCACCCCATGGGTCAGCTCACATTTCTGTTTTATTTATTCTGCACATCAGCTTTTTAATGACTGGAAATAGGAATAAAGGCATCCAAAAGCCAAAGTGGCAAGAGGGTCACAGGGGTGATGCAAATTCAAATTCAAAACACACAGGGTCCCAGGCAGTGATGCAAATTCAAATTCTGATGGCAAGGGACAGGGTGGGAAGGGGCAGTGCTTTGCCAGACCTGCGAGCTGCCAGGTGTGCGGGGCTTCTTTGGGCTCCCGAAATGCCAAAAGCAAGGCTTGTCGCTGTGCCATCACCAGGTGGCCCTAGCAAACAGCTTTTGCCTGTCTTGCTGAGCCTCCCGTGGCTGATTGACTGCCTTTAGTTTTTTGGCTTTGGTGTCCTCAAAAGCAGGAGGCAGGCAAACGTCATCTGCATTTGCCAACATCTCTGTGGGCAAATTTCGGCTCTGACCCCCTGGGGCTGGTTCTGACTCGGCTGCCAAGTACAGGGAGAGGTTTCTGTGCCTCAGGGAATTTGTTTGGTATCAAAGTCCCCTGGGTGGCGATTTGTGGACACGGGAGACGCCCCTTGACTGTGTGACTGTCACACAGGTGGCCACCACTGCTGGCTGCCTGGCACGTGGGGAGCATCCCAACGGAGAATTCATTCTGGAAAGACACAGACTGCACGGAGAGACACTGACTTTCAAACCCTTCCCTGGCCAGGGAGCACAAGCAGGGTCTGTCCCCGCTCCTTGGGAATATCCCATGGGAAAATATCCCATGGGCAGCGCTGCCCTCGCAGGGGTTTGCCCCTGGGGTGGGTTATCCAGGCCAGCCCGGGGATCTCAGCTGACCTCGGGTGGTGAAGTGCAGGAGGCTTTGAGAAATTCCTGCCCCAGCTCTTAATACTCTTCTGCAGGCAGCCAGAGAAACACAACACGAGAGGCCAAAAGAGGGCAGATTTTAGCTCAGATTGCCTCCCCTGCCCAGCAGACAGGGATGTGCAGCCAGGAGCAGGGACACCTTCCACTATCTCAGGTTGCTCCAAGCCCCAGTGTCCAACCTGGCCTGGGACATTTCCAGGGATCCAGGGGCAGCCACAGCTTCTCTGGGCACCCTGTGCCAGGGCCTGCCCACCCTCACAGGGAGCAATTCCTTCCCAATATCCCATCCATCCCTGCCCATGGCAGTGGGAAGCCATTCCTTGTGTCCTGTCACTCCAGGCCCTTCTCACAAACCCCAAGTCAATCTCCAGCTTTCCTGGACCCTCTTTAGGCACTGGAATGTGCTCCAAGGTGTTCCCCTGATGGAGCCAATATTTGACACTGCAGTCACAGCTCTGCCTGACAACCCTTCCCTCCCTCCTGGATGAGCCAGGATAGCCGATCCCCTCTGCCTGGAGGGGGACAACCCTTCCCCTCTCCAGCTGGGTAAATAACTGCTCTGAAGAGCTTGAAACTGAGCTGTGCCCTCCCCCTCAGTGCCCACAGCCCCTGAGGGACAGCAGGGATTCTCCCTGTCCCCAGCCAGCCCTGGACAAGCCTCATCCTTCCTGCTTCCAAGCTTTGCTTTCCTCAAGCTGTTGCTGCAAGAGGGAATTTGGGGATGCCTTGCAGTGGTCAGGTGTGGATTAGGAGCTGAGGTCTGCCCTTCTCCTTGATCCTGGTGCATTTTTTCCCCTAAATCAGGCTCCAGCTGAGCAAAGTAGCTGCAAACAACTCTGCACCTGCTAAAGAGCACAGAGCTGGATATCCCCCCCTGCTTCCCCCCATGGAGCAGCTCCTTTAAGGCAGAAAAAAATCCCAACCCACCAGCCAAGAAATAATAATAAAAAAAAAGCACAGGCAGCAAATAAAGTGCTCTGACATTTTGGGGGGGGCTAAGCAGAAATTTGTGGTGCAAATCACCCGAGGAGGCAATTTGAGATGCTGGCGGGCTCCGGGTGATTCATGAGCCCTAAATCTCCACCAACCCCGTGCTTTCCCTCTCTCTGCAGCGCTTGCAGCTCAGAAGGTCCAAGATTTACTGCCCTGGGAATGGGTGCTGGGAAATTGAGGGTTTTTCTAAGTCTCCTCTGCTTATCACTGGCAGCAGGGCTAATCCACTTCCCTTTTTTTTTTTTTTTTCCTTTGGCTTGGGACAGAAAAATTATAGGCTGAAATCTGCTTGGCTGACTCCTTCCCCAGGCAAGACTGCTTCGGTCAGGAATTTTGCCACGGTAGGAAGGGGCAATTATTACCCAGAATTATTCAGGACAGGAATGAGGGAGGCCAGGTTGGACAGGGCTTGGAGCAGCCTGGGACAGTGGAAGGTGTCCCTGCCCATGGCAAGGGGTGGAACGAGATGATTTTATGAATGGTTTGGGTTGGAAGGAACATCTTGTTCCACATGAGTAAGGACACCTTCCACTGTCCCAAGCTGCTCCAAGCCCCAGTGTCCAACCTGGCCTGGGACACTTCCAGGGATCCAGGGGCAGCCACAGCTTCTCTGGGCACCCTGTGCCAGGGCCTGCCCACCCTCACAGGGAATAATTTCAACCTGTCACGGTTGAACTCAATGATCTTAAAAATCTTTTCCAGCCTAAACGACTCTGTGATTCCTTGACACCCTTCTGAGGGTAGCAGGAATTTGGGGGTGCAGAGTCCCAGATGCAGCAGATAAACCCAAAAAGCTGCTAACACCTCCACCCCCAAAACACTCTCAGGAGGAAATCCTACTTTCCTCACACTCCACACCACAGGATTTTATTCCAAGCACCCAAGCAGTTGGTTAGGACATCCAAACCTGAGCAGAGATGTTTAGGGAAGAAACAGAAATGCTCTTTGGCTGGACCTGGAGTGCGAGGCTGCCCCGTGTCTCCTCCCGGTGCCCTCAGCAGCAGCGGCAGTGCCAAATTGACGGCCGACATCTCGGCAAATCACGGCAACAAAAGCAGGGAGCTCGCTGCTTTTGTCCCTGCCTGCTCCAGTCACGCACGTGGTTTGTTCCTCCTGCCCAATTTCATTGCTTGGCGGGGGAAAAAGGGATGGGCAGAGTTGGGGCTGCAGTGAAAGGAAAGCACAAGAAGAGAGATTTTCTGGTGAAAATCACAGCCACAAGTTAACTGCGAGGCTCTGCTTGGGCTGTGAGAGTTTGTAGAGGATATTTCCAGGAAGTTTTCACAGCTCTTTAACTAGCAAAAATCAGTGAGCCACGGCATTTGGCCCCAGGATGCCGAGAAGGATAAAAGCTTGTAAAGCTTCATCATGGGTGTGAATTCATAAAGTTTAAAAAAAAAATTAATTTCTAGTACATGCCTGTCCTGGTGCTGTACTCCTCCAGCTGCCTCCACTCCTGAAGTGGATTTTGGGCTGCCTTGGAAAGGCTTTTTTGACAGCAACTCGTTTGGAGGGAGAGTTCGTTCCTCCTGGGTGTGTGGCTGTTTCGGTGTTTCCTGGGGCCAAGGCTGTAAAAGTCAGCTTCAGGCTGGTCCTTGGAGGACTTTGCCTGGCCTGAGGAGGCATCTGAGGTCATGAAAAGGAGCTGAGCTGCTGCTGTGCTGCAGATGAACGGATTATTTCCCACTCCTGCATTAGGAGCTCTGTGGATTTAGTAATTTCGCCACTATGACGCTGCTTTTATCGCCCCTCCAGCCCTTCCTCTGCACATCCTTCCATTTTCCATCCACCCGGGAGCACCTGAAGACACCTCTGAGCAACCAGCAATTGGGGTTTAAGCCAGGAGCTCTGGAGAGGAGCGGGTAGGGAAGGAGGGATGCTCCCAGAGCAGGGTTGAAGGCTGGAGGGTGAGACAAAGCACAGGAAAACACCCACGGGAGGCTGTCTCCAGAAACCGCTGGAGAAACCTGTGCAGAGGTGTGAATGGAGCGCTCAGAGGGATCATCTGGTGTTAAATATGCCGTGTCCGTCTGTCTGTCTCTGCCCGTTCCTCTGCTCTCCCCCATTAACCCTTTCCGGGATCACCCAGCCCCGCGGAATCCAACGCCGCCTTTCCCGGGAGGAAGGGGTCCTGTTAAATCCGCGATGCTCTTTTCCCTCAGAGTTAACATCCCAGAGGCTCCCATGGGACTTCCAGGCTCCTCAGCCCTTAAATGACCCTGCGACACCTAGCCTCGTTATCCAGGGAGTGGGAAATCCTTGGAAAGAGAGGATGCTGGTCACGACAAAAGCCTCCCCAAGGTCTTTTCCCTCCATCAGGGCTCAAAAACTGGGATGAGCGTTCCCTACTCGGTGTTTCCCATGGCTGCCTCTCCCAGCTCACGCTGCCCCGGGAAAGCAGCTCCTTGGGCAGAGCTCATCCCTGAAACGCCGGGAGAAGAGGGGAGGAGCCCCCAGTCCCGTGCCTTGTCCCACCAGCGGCTCTTCCAGAAGTGCTGCCGCAGCTCCGGCAGCCCAGCGCTGTTCGTCACGGGCATGCCATTAATTATCCCCGCGATCCCCAGGAATGGGGGCAGCCCTAATTACAGCCCCGGCCTGTGAGCTTTGTTTGGGCTGGTGTCTCTGCCTCGAACGCAGAAACAAAAGGCAGCAGATCGGGACAAGTGATGCTACAAAGAAGGAAGGAGCAAGGGAGGGAGACAGGATCCTGTGTGCTCCAAGATCTGGGATGCTCCCTGCAAATCGATTTTCCCCCTCTCCAGGTCACGAGATTTGGCAGAAAGCTCCGGCAGAAACTGCTGCTCCGAGGTTTCTCTTTGCCCGGGTGATGAAGGGCTAATTGGATGCAGATTAAAAGTCACTATTAGGGATAATCCCTGCGCGGCCGTGGAAGCGCGGGGAGCATCTCTCCCTTAGCTCCGGCACTCGGGGGCTCTTTGTATTTCCCCCTCGGAAAAAAA
>VXBI01010623.1:67554-111530 GCA_013397375.1 Toxostoma redivivum | reverse complement strand
GCTCCAGGCCACTCCAGGTTTCATTTCTGAGCTCTCTGAAACCCTCCAAGTGATGGCAGTGAGAGGGAAGTGACAACCCGTCCTCACCCCCTGACCCCACACCCTGCAGGCAGAAGGGGTGGTGGCACAGAAACTCCTGTCCCCACCCCAGAACTGTGCCAGGCCACATCTCCAGGGCTGGGAGCAGCTCAGGACTCTGCAATCCACCCACCCAGCAGGGGAGGCCAGGCTGGAGGTGGGACCTGGGAACACAGGGCGATTGTGGTGCTGGTTAATGTTTAATTAGCCCATGGAAAGCCCCTCCTGTGCTCCCAAACAAAAGGGGCCCTTCCAGCTCCTTGGCAGCTTCCCCATCCTTCTGCTGTCTGGTGACAATGTCCAGGGGCTGAGAGGGAATGGCAGTGCTGCAGGTTGGTTTCCATCCTCCCAGGATGAGCCATGCTCTTCCCAACCTTGGGAAACACCTGGATGCTTAGGAGGGAGCTGCTCAAGAGGACCATGGGTGCTGGGGAGAAATAAACCCCAAAAGTAACAACTCATGCCCCACACACCATTCCTCACAGAATCCCAGAATGGTTTGGGTTGGAAAGGCCTTAAAGCTCATCCCATCCCACCCCCTGCCATGGGCAGGGACACCTTCCACTCTCCCAGATTCCTCCAACCTATCCTTGGACACTGCCAGGGATCCAGGGGCACCCACAGCTTCTCTGGGCACCCTGTGCCAGGGCCTCCCCACCCTTCCAGCCAGGGATTCTTTCCTAAATTTCTCCCTGGAGCCTGTGCTTGGTTGTTCCCCATCTACAGAACAAATGACCTTCAGCCCTGCCTGTGCACCTGGACAGGATCTTCTCTCCCAGGAATGGCCAAGGGGGAGCACCTGATGGTCCCAGAGAGGTGGGGAAACTTCTGCTACCTCAGCCCAGCCCAGGGCTGACCTGCTGTGTTCCTTCTGGGACTTCCAGCAGTTCCAGGGCAGCTCAGACTGGAAATGAGGTGGCAAGGATGGTATAAAATCATTCTCTGCTGGTTTTCCCTGCAGATTCTGGCACATCTTCCCACCCAGCCTGGCCTCTCAGGAGATGCTGCCCATTTTTCAGCACAGGGCTGGGATGCAAAGAGTCCAAAGGGATGAGAATTTGTCCCTCATCAGCTGCAGAACTTCCTGCAGGGCAACTAACCCACCTGGAGCCCTGTCCTTCCTCCCCTGTGAGGGCAAAGCAGGGGGGAAGGGCTAAAACAATTTATTACACCTGAGCATTAGCATTTTCTGTGTCCCAGGGAGCTGCTGGGGTGTAGTGGGGGAAATGCAAGGATTATTGCTGGCCAGGAAGTCCTGGTGTGACAGTGTGGAGCATGAGGGGCCATAAATCCATCAGGAGGAAAGAGAAGAGTCCTGCTGGAGTTTTATCACTGTGGCCTGGGGGTTTATAACCTCTGGCTTAGCTCTGGATGAGGGAAAGCCTGGGAGGAGAAGGGGATTTGGAGTCCGTGAGCAACACCCTCATCCCACACCTGGGGCTGGAGCCTCTGGATGCTCCCAGCCCTGGGGAGGGGTTGCAAACACCGAGGTTTGGTGTTGATCATCCAGTGGCCCATGGAAGACTTGGGTGCTCAAGACTCCTTTATTTTTAGCTGGATAATGGAGAGAGTGAGGCGGGAGGAGGGGAGGGAGACCACGGAGACATTCAAGTTCCTTATTTTTAATTCCTGGCAAAGAAGTTCTGGATATGTGGGGAGTTTACATATATTGATGTAAATTTATATATGGGTGTTTATATCTCATCCATGCTCTGGTTTATATATATATATAAAAATAATTTCACACAGGGAAGGATATATTGCAAATTTTCCCTTAGCTCCTTCTGCCCCTCTTGAAGAGGAGCTTTATGGTGTGGATGTGGCACTTGGGGACATGGTTTAGTGGTGATCTTGGCAGTTTTGGGCGGAGTATTTGGACTCCATGATCCTGGAGAGCTTTTCCAGTTCTACAGTCCTGTATTTCTCCTGGTGGTTGGCATTTCCAGCCCACAGCTTTTCCCATCCTGTGCTGGGTTATCCCTTAGCTCCAGCAGCTTTCCCCACCCCGTGGATGTGTTTATGGAGGCAATCACAGATCTCTGTGACCTATCCACGTCTCCATTAAATTATTGGGAAATTATTTCTGCTCTGGGATAAGAAACCCAGGGTATCCCCCAGACTCTCAGCTAGAGGTGGCAGGGATGCTTTTTTGGGACTAGATTGAGGTGTTTTGTGGGATCTGTTTTCCCCAAATTTCCACCAAGCCCTGAAGTGGGAATGTTGCCCATGGAGTGGGTGTTTACCAGCCCCTGTTCCCAGCAGACTCAGCCAGGTCATGTCTTGGTGATCCATTAACCAGGGGGGGAGAGAGGCCCCTGTGCAAACCTTGGCATCTGCAATGGAGCTGCTTGGAAAGCAGCCAGCACTGCTCTTCCCTGGCCATCCACAAAAAAAAAAAAACAAAACAAAAAAACCAAAAAAACCCAAACCAAAAAAACCCAACCTGAGGATTCATCAGAAAAGGAGCCATTTCATGGAAATGCTGGTGGCAAAGTGCCCCAGTGAGGGGGGAGCAAGAAGGGAGCTGCAGTGACTTTGGGTGTTTGGGTAATGCTGAGACAACATTGCTGGGATGGGCCCTGCTGGCTCTGAGCTGGCTCTTTACTGGGAATTTTGGAAGGAGTTTTGCATTATTACAGGTACATAATGAAATTTGGGCAAGGCACAGGGGGTATTCTCCAAGCTGGGACATCTGGACATTTCCAGTATTGGTAGCCCAGGAATCTCAGGAAACTCTGAGAAGTGGCAGCAGGAGAAACCCTGTCTCATTTATCCCCTGACCCCTGGGAGCTCCTGGTATCAGGAATTGTGCAAGAAAACTGGTGCATTTCTGATGGTCTGAACTCCCTCAGTCAAACAAGACCTGGCTTGCAAAGAATGTGGGTAATTTATGTGTGGATAATAATGAGAGGGAGAGCAGCAGGCAAAAGGAGTTTGCCTTTCATTCCCCTCAGCCTTGCTCCTCCTGAGGCTTTGCCCTACCCTGAAAAGTTATTCCTGATTATCCCAGGGGGATTAATTCATGTGGGGACCTTCCTTGAGTCCTCCCTTCTGCTTTAATCAATCCACTGTGGATGCAATTGCTAAATCACCAAAAAAACCAACCAAACAAACAAAAAAACCCAACAAAAACCACCAAAAATCCCACGAAAATTACTTTTCTCCCCAAATTCCCCCTAAAACTATATTCTTTTGCATCGTTGCAGATCCTAGACTGGCCTTTCCCTACAGGCTGGTCCTTGGGAACACAGCAGAAATAAATCCAGCTTCCAGGTCCAATGTAATAACTCACTCTCCAAAACCCTCCTGGTGCTGGCAGAAACCAGAAGCCCTGACACATTTATTTGGTTTTCATAGAAAAGCCCTAGCAAGGGCAAATATAGAACTTGTGAGAGCTCTCATGGCAGAAGAAGAGCTTGAATAAACAGATTTATTACCTGAAACACCAGGAGATGTCTGACTGCAGGAAAAGGACTGGGAACTTTGCTCTGTGTGGCACAACTCTGAAAAGGAAAATGCTTTAAAAGGTGCCCTTTTGGGTGAGAGGAGCCCTGGCAGCTTCAGGTCTGATCGGGAAAATAACACAGGGAATTCTACAAGGCTCAGATATTTTCTTTTCCCTCCTCTCTCTGTCTCAAAAGGGGATTGATTTGTGCCTTTTCAAAGCAGAAAACCCTGAATTCCTCACTCCATCCCCAACAAGCCATGTACCCATACATCCATGGATAACGTGCCTTTAATTACTATTAATTACTTAATCGTGCTCTGCTTAAGACACTGCCTTAATTGCTCACAAACAAGCTCTGGACATGCACGAGGTGTCATGGAGACAGCAAGGCCCTTAAATCCCATTCCCTGCAGGCTTGGCCCCTCCTTCCCCACCTTTCCCAGGAGAAATAATTCCCTGTCAGTTTTCCAGGTGATTTTCAGGCTGACCTGATGACACAGAGTCTTGCTTCAGGCTGCTCTCAGCTCCTTGGGGGTTAGCAAGGCATGGGAGCTCATTTCCAGCAGCTCCAGGGGGACATCCCAAGCAGGTAGAATGGGAGAGTCCCTTCCCCTGCAGGAGGAGAGACGGGGAGCGAGAAGAAAGAATGAACCCCCAGCCCTGCAGCCACTTCTGTGAGAAAAGAACAGCGTGAAAAATTCAGTTTTAAGCCCAGACTGCTCAGGCAAGGTCTAATGTCTTAGAGGGAAAGCAGCAAGTCCTCACTGTGGAAGAATTACAAGGAAATCGACTTCTAAAAACAAAACAGTGGCAGAATCTCCAATCCACACTGGCTGCAGGCAACAAAATCAATCCCAATCACATTTTCTCAGCCAGGCTGCTCATCAGACACAATCTTAGTGCAGGCTGGGAGGAGGAGGGAATACAAACTGGAATTCCTATGGGCAGAACGGAGCAAATCCATGGATACAGCATCAAGCACCACATCAGCCAAAACACAGGAAAGCCCCATGGCAACCATTCCCAGGATGAGAATATCAGAATCACGAAATCCCATAATAATTTGGGTTGGGAGGACCTTAAATCTTATCCCACTCCATCTCTTGCCAGGGCAGGGACACCTTCCACTATCCCAGGTTGTGCCAAGCCCCATCCAAGCTGGCCCAGGACACTTCCAGGGCTCCAGGGGCAGCCTCAGCTCCTGTGGTGCCACCAGCCCTGGCTCGGGGCAGGGCTGGATGTGGCGGGGGTGTGCAGGGTGGGATTTCCCCTCTCTGGGTATCCCCTCAATGTCGGCTCCATCACCTCCCATGACAAACAAAAGCAGCCAAAGGCTCTTCCTAGGGAAGAAAAATGGGTGAGGAGGGGGGTCCCTGAGCCCAGCTTGGCCCCCAAAGTGTGTCAGGCAGGGAGGAATCACTCCAGGCTACCTGCACATGTCTAATTGGTGCAGTGAGAGGTCTGGCAGTGTAGTTTGCTGACAGTCATCACCACAAACCTGTCACGTAGGCTGGGGCACCTCCCAGCTCGGCTGCCAGTGCTTCCAAATGCCCATTCCAAATGTTCCAGGTGAAACCCAAACCTTCCCCAGTTCCAGTTCAAGCTCATTTCCAGCATCCCAAGTGTTTCCTGTCCCAGACACCTCCAACAAGATCCTTGCCTGCCCAGCTGCAAGGGGATTAATGCAGGCAGAATCATGAGGACTGTGCCTCTTGCCTTCCCTTAAATGCCAGCTCCTCCACGTGGTGCCAGCTCCTGGGAATTTTATCCGAAGCTTTGTGGCTTAGCACACACAGTTCCACATCCTGGGGGTAACTTTTCATGCTGAGGAGCCCCACCTTTCCTCTCAGATGTCACAAGGGGAACTTGCAGCCTCCTGGGCAATGCAGCAGGTTGGAAAGAAGCCAGTACTTAGCATTAAAAAACAAAAACAAAAACAAAAAAAAAAAAAAAAACCACCAACAACAAAAAAAAAACTAAAAACGAACTCCTGAGTTTTATTCCTGTTTTAAGATTTTGCAACAGCTTGCTGGAAGTGGTTTTGTCCCTTCTAACAGCAGAAGTTGCATCAAGAGTTGTCCTAACACGTGAAGTAGGGCAGGCAGAGGAAACAGAGGGTGACTGCAGTGGCCAAGCCCCAGCCGGCTGAGGTTTCCCACCCACGAGGCCCCACGAGAGCTGGAGATAAAACCCTGTTCTCCAAAGGTTTGAGCTTGTCCCTGTCCCACTTTGAGAGCTGCACCCCACCACTGTGTCTGTAATGAGTGACTCTAATTGCTGTCCTGAGGATGGGATGGAGAGCCATGAAATTCCCAAAGTGCAGAGTGAAAAATCACATGTCCTGCTCCTTTTCCAAGGAAAAAAGGAGACCTTAAAGACCAGCAGGTGTAGGAAACCCCTGTTAGAAGAGGGTGTGGTGAGAGCCATCCCAGCTGACCTAAACACTGCCTGCTCTCATTTTCGGCATCAGAGACATCCCTGGCCCTAAAGCTTTGTCCGGGGTCAAACTGTGCGGTGACAAAGCCAAGGTGCATTTCCCAGATGGAAAAACCTTGGGTCCCTGTGCCCTCATTTTATGTCCCTGGTTGCAGTGGGGTGCTGGGCAGTGGTGGGTGCTCTGCCACTGCCTGCTGATTAAAGAAATGAAATTTCAGTGACCATTTCACTCTCATCTGGGAGACTTTAACTCCCAGGGAAGCGCAATTCCCACAGAGGGATGAGCTTCCCCACTCTTGCTCACCCTCACAAGCTGTCAGGCTTGTTGGAGGGAAGGGGAATCAGGGGTGCAGGGTGATGATTAATCAATCTGTGTCCCAGCCTCAGCCTGAGTCCTTGCTGATCCACCCCCAGGCTGTGCCCCAGGTCATGGAGCCAGACAGGGAGACGCCAGGCAGGGACAATCCCAGCTACTGCACTGGATGCACGAATCTCCAGGGAAGAGGAGCATTCCCCAAGGGAGCTGAACCTGGTCCACCTCCAAAATGGTCCTTTTTGTACCACGGGGGGTGAGCTGTGGCTGAAGGGAGCGTGGCAGAGTGAGGATCGTTCATCCTGACCCCTTGGATGTGGTGGGAGATGAATCCCGCCAGGGGAAAGCTGCCAGCACAGACAAGGAGGAGCACCCTCAGGAATTTGGGATCTTCTCCAGCCCTCATTGTCTGAGCAGCCCTGGCTCTACCAGGTGTAAACCTGAGAGATCCTGCACAGGGGCTGGGAAGGGAAAGGGAGGAACTGATGAGACCAGGAAAACCAAAATTCCTGTCCCGGTGTCACTGGCCTCTCCCTGACCCCATCCCAGCCCATCCCAGGGGAGGTCCAGCACATCTCCCCAGCTCCAGGGAGGGAGACAGATGACATTTTGGGGTGGGCTGGGGGGACCAGCACATCCCCAGGGCAGGGGACGACCCTGTTTTTGCTTTCACTGCCACTCAAGGCAGTGGGGACCCCTCTCATTCCCAAGCCCGGGCAAAGGATGGACGTGGCCAAGGGACCACTTGGTGGCATCTGGAGTGGCCCAGGGAAGGAGAAAGCCCCTCCCACAGCCCCCCCTGAGGAATTCAAGCTATGCAGGGAGCAGAGGTCACTGCAATCAGGTGCAGTGTAAAAGGGAAAGAAAGATAAACCCCATAAATCAGGCTGTGGGAAGAGGAGGAGGGCACAAGTGCACAGAGCTGCAGGAGGATGGTACAAGGAAACCCCCATCCCGGGCAGAGGGAGGGGGGAGGTGAGGGAATAACCTGGAGCAGCCTGGAGAGGGGGGATGGCCAGGGAAAGGGGAGCTGAAAGCGTCCTCAGTGGGGGGAGTCCTCTCTGTGTAAAAAAACCCCAAGAAAACAACAAAAAAAGCAAAATGTGGGGGAAAAAACAGAAGCAGTGGGTTAGGCATAGAAAAAAAAAAGCCCTCACAATACCATTTTACTTCAATTTTAGTCTATTTTTTATGTTATTCCCATAATGGAAGATGGAAGGAGACACAAACATCTCCTTGAGGAATGTTACAAATGAAATATTTTAAAACCTATAATTATTTTTCTGCTTAGACAGGAGACCCCCCCAAGGCTGGAAGTTTCATTGTGCAAGCGTTCATCCCTGTGGCTCCAGCCTTCCACATGATGCTGCATGTCCATCCATCCTGGAGATGGAGGGATGGAGGGATGGAGGGACAGACATCTTGGCAACTTAGCTGGTGACCTGCTCCCCTTTCCTGAGCCCTCCAGGTGAAAATGTATCCAGGCACATTTTTGGGACATGGGAATAGCAATAAGCTCCTGGTAAAAATCCATGCTGGTCCACATGATGTGTGGTCATGAGAGTGGTAAGAAAAACACACCAGATGCTCTGGATCTCATCCACCTGGTCTGGTCAGAGCTGGTGCAGCCTGGGAAGGATGATCCCAACAGAATCCCAGCTTCCTCAACAGGATACTGAGAGCCAGCTCCCGTGCAAAGTGAGAAGGAAAACGTGAGTCTGTGCAGGAGCAGATGGGAAATGTGACCCTCGGAGCCACCGAAAATAAAAAGGGAACTGCGTGGTCTCATGGCTTTCAGTTTGATTTCACACACGAGGGGATCTGAAAATGCACCACTCACAGTCCTGAGAAACTTTGGAGGCTCTGGCCAGTCTCCCCCAGCCCTGGCAGAGGAGCTGGAGCCTCGCTGGCACGGAGCGCCCACCAGCCGCGCGAAAATAGGTGACTCGCTGGAGGAGAAAGAGAAAGAGCTAAAAATACCCTGAGTGAGGGAAGAATTCATCACTCACTCACTCACTCACTCAGCTCTTATTATACATCACAGAGAGCTGTTACACAAACCCTGCCACGAAGAAAGGCCCAGGCACAAATCACTCCCCGTGAGATATCCAAGAATCCAGCCACAGGAGTGAAACCCAAATGGACCCAGACAGCCTTGGAGCCCCTGTTCATATTCCTGTGATCATCCAGGAGACACTCTGTCCTTTTGGGAAAGATTTCTAGGGGTAGAGAAGAGGGAACATCTCCCTCTCAGGGACTTCTAATTCAAAAAGACTGAAGGGGAGCAGTGCCCAAAGCCCAGCTACCATCCCCAGCCTAAAAGATCAGGGGAAAGGGTTTTTTAGGATGCATGAAATAGAAGAGATTAGCATCACAAGCCCATCTCCCTCTCTCCAAGGGTTCCCACTGTGCCTCATCTGACTTTTCCAGTCTGCAATGATATAACTGCACTTCCCTGTTCAAAGCCAATCCATGAATTCATGGAATCACAGAATGGCTTTGCTTGGAAAGGACCTTAGAGATCATCTCATTCCAACCCCCCTGCTGTGGATAGGACATCTTACTTCTCCCCTGGTGGAGAGGAGACAAGGAGCAGCTGGAAGTTAAAGTCTGAAGGCCGTGGGGATGAAACCTGTTCTCCACAATCCAGAATCACGGAGAGGGCTGGACACTGAACGCCGAGATAAGGTAGATGCCTAGAATAACCCAAATAGCTGAGATAAGCCCTGGTCTGGGGCCTCCACATCCATCCATCACTGACCTGGGGCCAGGAGCCTGCTCTGACCTGACCCCAGCCTCCACACACCACAGCCACTGCCTTCCAGGTCCCAGGGCGGCTCCAGGCAGGGTCAAGGCTCTTGGAATCCTGGATCTGTGTAGGGGAGGGTGATAGGGCTGAGGCTGTGGGCTCTGAGTTGTGCTGGAAGGCTCTGCTGGAGCAGCCAAGCCCCCCCTGAGGGCAGTGGGGTGGGGTTAAATGGGTTCTGACCAGCCTGGCTCACAGGGAAGGGTTGGCAATGGCCAAGGCTGGACACCAGCTGTGCAATGGAGATCCTCCAGTGTCTTTGCTCATGTAAGCCCCCAAGCCAGGGGCATGCTGCTTTCCAAAAGGCCAGGAATGGGCTGTGGAGGGGGCTCTGCATGGATTTATTCTCCCTGATGAGCTCACATCTTGGCAGGAGAAAGCTGCAGATGAAGCTGAGAGGTTTCTCATCAGTCTCATCCCAGTCCTTTGCTCCGGGTGGAAAAGATAGTGAGGGCCTGTTTTCCAGCTTCTCCTCATTTTCTTATCTCTTCTCCCACTTCCTCAAAGCCTGTGAGGGCTGCAGCCAAGTCACCTCTGAAATATGAGTCTTTGCTCATCCCCTGAATAATCATAGTTAAAGCCAAAGCTGAACCCCACAGCTTCCCTCCCCTGGAATTCCAAGAGTGGGGAGCCCTGGGAAGGGAGGGCAGCTCTGCTGACACCACAGAGGGGATGGATGGCATGGGGAAAATGGATCAGAGGTGTCTTTGCTTGTTGTGGGCACTTGGGTGCCTCTTGCAAGGAGAGGCTCAGAGCGCAGGGCAGGCACCCACAGGAGGCTGCAGGAGCCAGCAAGCTCTGCTCCTGTCATCATTCCTCCCGGTAAAAACAGCTCCCAGCACTGGGAACCTTAATTGGGCTTCCCTCATAAATCACCTGGATGTCACCCAGGTGCAAGCACTTCCCAGGTTGGCATGTAAAGGCATTCTCTATTTTCATCCCAGTCCATTCTTCACCTGACCCCTCAGAGCCTCTGTCCCCGAGGCCCCTGGGAGATCCCAAGGAGCCCTGCTCCTCCAAGAATGTCAGCTATTCCAGGTTGTTTTGTCCTGCTCACAGGCACACTGATGCTTTGAGGGACACTTGCCGTGCTAGCAGCCAGCCACAGCACCTAGTTTCCTCTCCTAGATTAGTCATTCTTCCCAAATTTCCTTCTTTTGTGTAGGGATTCCCTCTGTTTCCTGCTACAGCCTTCATTTTCCCTGTTCTATGAGCACTTGGAAGTATTTGTACTGCCAGGGAGGCTAGTTCATCTGTTCAGCTATTTTTATTCCTCCTGCTGTAGCATCTAAAGAATTGTTTTTCCAGAATAATCTCTGCAGGTCAGGAAGGGAAAGAAATCATCTTGGATACAGCTGAATGGATTGAAAGCCGTTTCCTATGCAACAGGACCCCATCACCCTGCTGAAGCCTTCAATATTGATACTCCATGACTGGATGATCCTTGTGGGTCCCTTCCAAACTCAGGATATTCCATCATTTCAGTGGCAGAAATTCAAAACAGAGCCATCAGGTCCCGGTGTCAAAGGTGCCAATGCTGGAATTGTGGGGGGATCCACTGCACCTCTGAGGACTAAAGGGTTTTGGTTTCTTTCCAAACTATTAAACTTCAGCCGAGCATCCCACAAAATTGCTCTTGCTCTCAGCATGCCCAGGCCTGGCAGTAGGAAATAAGCCCTGCCCATGGCAGGGAAGTTGGAATGAGGTGATCTCTAAACCCCAACCCAAACCATCCTGCCATTCTGTGCTCAAGCCTCTGCAAATACGGATTCCTTTGGAAAAGGATAATCAAAATATTTCTGGGCTCAGCTCGTTCCCTGTGGCTGCTCCAAATCAGTATTTGGGGAGTCATGCTCCCTCCTGCTGCTCCTTAGAGGCAGAGTGGCCGTGCTGCAGCAAACCCAGCCTTGCCCACCAGTGTGGGATGTGCAGAGCATCCCTCGTGCTCTGCCTGCAGGGACACGCCTGGGATTCCTGCTCCAAGCCAGGGACTGGCTGCTTCTGGCAAAGCTGTGCCAAGGACATGAAGCTTTGCCAGCTCCTTTTCCCTGGGGTCAGTCTGGTCCCAGCAAGTCCTGATGCCTCCCCTGTGCCAGCCATCCCTGCCCCAGGAGGGATGGATCCAGCTCCACGTGATGGATCAGCCTCTGCCTGGTGGGTAATTCCACAGGGGACAAGTCCAGGTTGGAGCACCCTTCCCAGTTGCCTCTGTGGGTGCTTGTAAGACCAGGCTGTGCTGAGTCCAAGTGCCAAAATGCGCTTTCCTCATTGCAAAAATATCCCCGTGGCTGTTCCTGAGGGAGGACATTCCCTTTGGGCTTGAACTTCACATCTGGGTCAGGAGGAGACACAGCAAACCTGTGGAGTTTCTCTGGAGCAGAGGGCCTTTTCTGGGTATTGCTGATGCAATGAGTGATGTCCCATCTCATTCATGGGACACACCTGAAGGTCTGCCTTAAACACCCCGAGCTTCCAAAACGCTGTGTTTTCCCTCATAGTTGGTGTTTGGAAGATGGCACATCCCAAAGAGTCTTTAAAATTATTTTTTTAAATAAGGTTTGGGCTGTCTGGAAGATGGCACACCCCAAAGCTTCTTTCAGCGCCAGTGAGGTTTAAACCTGAGCCTTCTGTGCTCAGGAGCGTGAGCAGCCTGGAGCTGCTGGCTCAGAGGAGCCCTCCCAGCAGCTTGCTCAGTGACCTTGGTGGCCTGTCCCCCTCGGTTTGGCAGAGCTGGTGAAGTGCTGTGTTCCAGCTGCAGCTCCTTCTTGGATCACATCCTCACTTCCCAGCTCCTCCCTGGCCAAGCCTCCCATCAACTCTGAGGGCAGCTCTGCCTCTCCCTCCTCGTGCACACAGCACAGTCAGATCCAGCCTTGGACCAGCCTCAGTTTTGCCCTTTCCCTCCTGTTGTCACCATGAGGGGTCTCCAATGAATATCTTGTTCCCATCAGGACTCATCCCAAACCTTTTGGGGTGTGTGGCAAACCCACACAAGCTCTTTCTTAATCCTCCTCCGGCCTCTTCCCTGTCCAGGGCATCATCCAAACCCTGACATAGCCCTGCTGTTGCTTCCCAGCCTTTGATCATTGATTCACAGGCTGGACAGATTCTCCCCATTATGAATTTCAGGCTTCTAATTGGATTGAGAGCCAGGCCTGCACCTTCCCCTGTAATTTAGCTTTAATTAATGCCCATTTATTATTAACTGTTTTCAGCTGGGCTTAGGCTTAATATCAGCTGGTTATTATCCAGAGGCCAGCACGGATTGTTTTCATCTCCTTCATTACCCATTTCAGCAATTTCCCCCCTCCCCTGTTGACAGATGCCCACAGAATGTGCACGATCAGCATAAAGGGTCCCTGTGAAGGAACAACGGGGCTTTCAAAGCCACCACAGCCCAGGGAAAGCCTCCCCAGGTCAGTGCCCAAGGCACGTGGACAAAGGAAAATCCTCCTGTGTTCCATAGGAGATACAGAGTTTATTTTTTTTTTTTTACTGGTGCACAAAATCTGTGATTGAGGGTGGAAATTACCCAGGAGCTATTTTGAAAGAATTGGGGCATTTTCATGTTCTTTTATATTTTCCATTTTCTCATTTCTGGCTTTAAGAAAATAATTAAAAAAAATTAAAAAGAAGAACAGAGAGAGAAACCTTCCCTTCTACTTCCTTTTATCACATTTCCCTCCCCACACCCCCCCCAAAAAAAAAAAAAAAAAAAAAGGCAGCAGTGAAAGTACAACACCACAACATTTTGGGAAAGGTCAGGAAGTGTCAGAGGAGCAGAAACATCCCCAGGGAGGGATGCAATGTGTGGCTTGCAGGTAAAAAAAAAGCCAGTGACAACTGCTCAGGCTTGACATTTTCCCCACCCTCAGGGGATATTTGAGTTCACTATTTCTTGACAGTTGTTGTGAAATTGGCAGTTCTTGCCTCATTTGGTGCTTTCTTCTCCTTGCTTTGCCCTAAGGTTGCAAAATTGGCCTCTGGTTTTTGGTGGGGGGGAAAAAAATCAACACTCCGGAGTTTCCAGGGCTCCAAATCCCACCTTGCTCCCAACCTCCCTTTGCCCCAGGGGTGTGGGGGACTCTAAATCTCCTGAAAACCTTGGCAGCAGCTGAGTGAGACCAGGCAGGCTCAGGCAGAAGTCACTTGAAGCCGGTGAGGATGACAGGGACATCCCAGGCATGTGCCTCATGGAAATGGGAAAATAATGGGAAGGAAGGAAGGAGAAGTCTGTGGAGTGTTGAACCATTCCATTCCATTCCATTCCATTCCATTCCATTCCATTCCATTCCATTCCATTCCATCCCCAGCACAGCGTGAGAGCTGCCCTGGGACAATTACCTTGAGCCGAGTGCATCATCCAGCCGGGAGCTCTTCCCTCCCTGCAAAGGCCTCGTTTGCTTTAATTACTCTCATTTGGAAGTCAATTCGAAGCGGCTTTCCTGAAGATGCCTGCCTGGAGCAGCCCTGGAGGAGCTGGAAAACAACGGAAACTGTTTTCAGCTGCATATCAGCCCCCTCAGGCTTGACGAAAAATAGGGGAAGTGCATCAACAAAACACTTTAAAGATGCTTTCTAAAGATGATTTCCCAAACTTGCTCTTACTTAGGCTTTCAGCACAATTTCCCAGCCCTCGAGGCTGGAAAAAAATCAGAGACCCATCATCATCCTCAAAGGATTTAGGTTGGGAGGGACCTTCAGAACCATCTTGTTCCACCCTCTGCCATGGGCAGGGACACCTTCCACTGTCCCAAGTGCTCCAAGCCCCATCCTGGCCTTGGACACTTCCAAGGATCCAGGGGCAGCCACAGCTTCTCTGGGCACCCTGTGCCAGGGCCTGCCCACCCTCACAGGGAACAATTCCTGCCCAATATCCCATCCATCCCTGCCCTCTGGCAGTGGGAAGCCACTTGCCCATGTCCTGTCACTGCAGGCCAGGACAGAAACCATAAATATTGGATGCTGCCAGTCCCAAGGGCTTTTTTTGGTAGCCAGGAGCAGCCTGGCTGATGGTCCAGCGTGTTTTCATCCATGGCAGCTTAGGCTACCAAAGCAATGGCTGTCTGTGGCCACATCAGTTTATTTTGGGAGATCTGGAAGGCACAAGATTTAGAAAAGAACAGCATACTGGCAAGGAAAGGGTTACTGAAACGTTTTCTAGCACTATTAAAAAAAAAAAAGCTGATGTTTCAGCAAAATGTCACCACACCAGGAAAGACAAATCAAGAGCAAGCCAGACCTGTCCCCTTCTCTGCTGACCCCCTCCTCCTCTCCGAATTCCTTCAGAGTGGAAGCAGTGGCTGCCACGATCTCTGGCTCTCCTGGGTATAAATTCATCAGGTTCCAGCCACTTCCGAGCCAGACTCTGAAAATAAGCTCAGCATGGCCTTGCAGGTGACCCAGAACAGACAGCAGAGCAGGGTTTGGATCACAGCTTTTAAATCCTGGCTCTGCTCCTGCCAGCAGCCCCTGTCACCAGCTGATAACCAGAAGCAAAGGGCTGGATGTGGCCTTGGTTTCCAGCGCCCTGGAACGACAGATGGCCAGCATGGATCTGGGCATCACCTCGGCTTGTTCAAAGCACGCCGTGTCCAAGTCCTCTCCTGGCATGGATGGACACATCCCAAGGGTTTTGCTACACAGCAGGAGCTCTGTTGCTCTGCTGCAGCTTCCCACACTCCCTTTTCCCATGTGGGTAAGAACCAGGAGCGCTGGAGCTGTGGTTCCCATTTCCTGACGCCTTGGTCCCACAGCAGCAAGGATGGAGCCTGGGGATCAGCCTGCCAGGATGTGGATTTTGGAGGGCTGGAAAGGTGCCTGGGGGCACAGCCTTGCTGTCTGAAAGCCTTCTCCCGACTCCTCCTCAGGGAAACAGCTTGCCTGAGGTGGATTTCTCACCTTGCCATCCCGGGAGGGGAAAGGCACAGACACTGCTAAAGATGGAGCTGCTTGGAAAATTGGGCATGCAGGGTTGCAAGGGCTGGAGGGTGGCTCAGGCACCTGATAAACCCAGTGCCAGAGGAAGGGAAGTGCTGGGAGCATCTTCCTGTGAGGCTGTAGTTCCTGCTGGCCTTCTGCTCCTGCTCCATTTGCCACTAGATGCTCCTGATGGCCAGTGGGAAGATTTTGAAGCCTTGGCATGTGGCTGGGAGAGCCTGGAGTGGGCACAGGCACAGGTTTGCTCTGCAAACAGAGGTGTTTTCCCTTTCTCAGAGCTCCCAGCCCTTCCCAGAGCCTTCCTCAGAGTAATTTCCAGGGTCAGAGTGGCTGGGTTTGGGATATGGGGACAGCATTGTTCCTGCATCAGAAACAAAAGGGAAAAAAAGGTAAGAAAAGCAACAAATGAGAAGGGGGGTGAGCACTGGCACAGGGTGCCCAGAGCAGCTGTGGCTGCCCCTGGATCCCTGGCAGTGCCCAAGGCCAGGTTGGACACTGGGGCTTGGAGCAGCCTGGGACAGTGGAAGGTGTCCCTGCCCATGGCAGGGAGGTGGAACTGGATGGGCTTTGAGCTCCATTCCAACCCAAACTGTTCTGGGATGCCATGGAAAACAAAGCCTGGCTATTCTGCCACAAAGATGAGCAGGCATGGAAATGTGCCCTCCAACCTCTTGGATCACTTCCCTTCTCCAAGGCAGGTGCTGTTTTGTATTCTGCTCCCTTCCACCTCCCCGCTCCTGCCCTAGCACAGGGAGAGCTCCTGAAATAGCTGCTGCTCCTGAGCCGCTTTATTTCGGATGCAAATCATTGGTATTCTGCAAGAAGAGCTCTCTGGTGGAGAGCTATCCTGCCAGACCTGTTCCAGCTGATTTCCTCACAGAGCCGAAGCCCTTCCCATAAAAACCTCCGGCTGCAAGCCAGGGTTTGCCCCTTTCTTTCTTTCTTTATCATTCCAGGCCCGTCCCCCTCCTCATTTGTCTCCTTTTATTTCCCTTCCCTCACATCTGCGTTGCTGCAGAGCGCTGTTAATAAGATTTATGGCTGAACATTCTCTGGCATCCAGGTAATTCCATAGGCACTTGCTGGTCCGGTTTGAAGAGCAAACAGCTCCCCCTCACCATTCCCCTTTCAGCTCTGTTACCTGAATTCCCTAAGACAAGCCCTGGGGAAGGTAAATATTTGGTCCTGGCTCCAAAGGTTTAAATGCTCCCCTCTGGGTGGGGGGATCTGGGCAGGGTTAGGGATGCCCCTTCTCATGCCATCGGTTTGCTGAGGACCAAAATAAGAAGGGGAGGAGGGAGAAAGGGGAACATCATGACTCTGCAGGAGACTGGGATCACCAGACCAGAGTAATTCCATGTGAAATGACCCCTAGAGGCCCCTGTTCCAAACCCTTATTCAGAGGTAGGGCCAGACAGATCCAGTTGCTGTGTCCAGCTGCTGTTTAACCAGCTCCAGGGAGAAACTGGATTTGTAGGAAGATGCTGCTTCTTGGGGAGGTTCTCTTTAACTCTGCACAAGCAGGAGGCACTGAGAGCTTGTCCAGGAGTAAATTAAAACTAAGACATCCTATGCTTGCAGCCAGGAGAGCAGAAAATGGGGAAAAATAGCTTCTTCAAGAGTAATTATACAGCAAAGTGACTGAATAGGGCAGTCAGCCGAGGTTAAATCCATGCCATGGATCCCGTGGCAGCAGCACTACCAGGAAAACCCTTATGGGCTTTCACACTGAGCAACAAGGAATGGAAATCTCTTTCATCTGCTCCAGTGACCAGGAAGTGGGAATTTGCAGATAACAGAGCAGGAATGTTTCAAAGTGCTTTGTTCATGGGATCACAGAATGGTTTGGGTTGGGAGGGACCTTAAAGCCCATCCCATTCCATTCCCTGATATGGGCAGGGACACCTTCCACTGTCCCAGGCTGCTCCAAGCCCCAGTGTCCAACCTGGCCTGGGACACTTCCAGGGATCCAGGGGCAGCCACAGCTTCTCTGGGCACCCTGTGCCAGGGCCTGCCCACCCTCACAGGGAACAATTCCTTCCCAATATGCCATCTATCCCTGCCCTCTGGCAGTGGGAAGCCATTCCCTGTGTCCTGTCCCTCCATGCCTTGTCCCCAGTCCCTCTCCAGCTCTGCTGTGGTGTTTTTCTGCAGATGGGCCCCATCAAAGGGACTTTTTTCACCAAACCAGATTACCCAGCTCCCCAAAGTGTGGTGATAACTCACAGGATCATGGTGGCAGGACAGAAACCTTTCCCTTAGCTCCAGATCTTCCTGAAAACTTCTGTGTGAAGCAAGAGAAGGAAAACCAGTGCCAAAATGTAAGCTGAGAAACCACCCAGATCTCTCTCCAATCCATGGGCACAGCCCAGGTCTGCCATGGGATGGGAAATTTGTATCATCTGCCAACAAAAAGCAAATTGAAGGGAACTCAGTTTTGCACCTTGCAGTTTTTTCTGCTGCTGGGATATAATTTTTTTTAAGGTTGGTTGTGTAAAGTCTTGTCCCCTGCCCTGCTGCCCACGGATTCCCAAGCACTCTCTCCTCCCTTTCCATGGGTTGCAGACCTTGTGATATTTACAGGGCATCTTGGGGACAGGATTTGGTGCTTGCACTCGAGCTTAGAGGGCTCTTCCAACCTTAGTGATGATTCTGTGATCTTGGAAAATCCTGTCAATTTTACGCTCTGCACCAACTGCCCCTTTGAAGGGCTTGCCCAGGGTGGACCAGCAGGGGATTATCCATGCCAGAATCTTCCTGCCAGGCCTGCAGGCGGGGATCAGAGGAGGCCAGTGGGGATGGCACGCTCCAGACAGCCCATCTGCAGTGCAGTGCAGTCAGGGAGTGATCCACGGGCAGATTTCCCTTTCATGGAGGGCACTCCCTTGGAACGAGCACTTGGCAGCAGATGAGTGAGGAATGAGATGGCTCTAATCCCATAATTTAATTAGAGCTGTGTGGAACTGCCTAACCAAAAGCCCATTTCCAGAGTCAGCTGCAGTGCTGGGTGCCTGGACCCTCCTGCCCCTGCTCTCCCACACTGCAGTGCTTTCCCAGCTCTGCCCTGTCTCCTGCTTTCCCTTCCCATGGGTTTTAGCCTGGGGCTGGGACTCCCCCCACGTTTGTGGACACAGGAGCCACTGGAGCAGTCTGGTGGGGAGGGGAAGGGCAGGAGTTCAGGTTTTATCCCACAGAGGCAGGAGGTGGCAGTGGAAATCTGAGCTCCAGGTCTCCTTCCATGTGGGAGAAGTTCCAGGCCTCCTATTTTGCAACTGAGCACAAAATGTTGGCCAGGACAAGACAAGACTCTGCTGAAGGAGGATGCTGGGGTGGTCAGATCCCATCTGCCCTGACCCCCTCTCACACCATCCCATGAGCAGGAATCTCCTTCAGGATCTGCCCAGCTGCCAGGGAACACCGAACAGCCCTCCCTGATTATCCCATGGATTAGTTCCCATCTGAACTGCAGAACAAGCTGGGATGGGATGGCATGGCCTGGGCATCACTTCGGAGCACAGTCAGACCTTCTTCCACCTGGCCTCAGAGCCCAGCTTCCCCCTCATGGCCTGTGCATGTCCTTGAGGGTGGGGAGGCCCTGGAAAAGGTTGCCCAGAGAAGCTGGCCCATCCCTGGAAGTGTTCTTGGAGGAACCTGGTCTGGTGGAAGGTGTCCCTGCTCATGGAAGGGGGTGGACCATGATGAGCTTTAAGGTCCTTTCCAACCCAAACTATGATGGAGCAAATCTGGGAATGAGACCAGCAGCCTGAGGGAGCATTTGATAAAGGCAGGAATGCATAAACCCATTCCTCCAAGGGGGGAGCAGCCTGCTGACACCTCCTCCCTGTCTCAGGAAAAAGCTCATCCTGACCCAAAATCCACATGGGATCAGGTCAGTGGGAGGTTTTGGTTTGATTCTGGCTTGTTCCTGCCCCACACATTCCTGGGCCACGGCTCCCAGCAGCCTCCCAGGGGCTCAGCCAGACACAAAGCCCCCCTGGTGCAAACAAATTCCTGCACAGCAGCAAAATCCCAGCAGCAAAATGCCTGATTAACAATCACTGGCTCCTTGCCACCCATCCACCAGGCCCAAGCTTGCAGCAGTAATTGCTGCCCCATTATGTTTTCTGGATGCTCCAAGGTGAAAGGAAGCTTTGTCCCAGAGCCCTGGGAGAGCCAGGGATGCGTCAAGCTGGCAAGCAGCAACTCCTGCACCAAGTCCTGATGCTGGGACAAAGGCAGGGCTGGGCATCCCATTCTGCTCCTCAAGGCCAGTGTCCCTGGTAATGCACTGGAGACACCCTCTGGAAATGCACCCAGGGGATAACATTATCCCAGAAATGCCCCCAGGAGATGCCACCATCCCAGTCACTCCAGCAAATGTCATTATCCCATTCCTGAGGACAGAAATGCCCCCAGGAGATGTCACCACCCCAGTGACACCAACCCATGCAGCTCCAATCCCCCTCCCTGGCATGGGAAGAGCCCCAGGGCAGCAGGGATGCTGTTCCATGGCTCGGGGGCCAGGCTGCTGCAGGTCCCCAGCTGGTTGTCACCAGCTCTGAGGAAGATCCTCTGCAAGCAGCTTCTGACAGGAGCCAAAGGAAATCCCCAGCACTGGGGCATTTCCTACCTCATCTTCTAAGCTGAAAGCTGCTGGAAAGCTGCACCAAGACCAAAGATTTTGCTGCTGGACTCCCAACCTTTTCCTGATGCTGTTGTGCAGGATGAGATCTGTGGCCCAGCCAGGAGGGAGCATTTCTTTGTGGCTTCCTGAGGAATCCCACACACACAGAGCTGCCTGGATGTGGTTGAACAGGGATTCCCCTGCTGCAGAGCCCACCTTTCTCTCACCTGCAGCTGCAGGAGGGATTGGAGCCACTCCAGCCTTTGAGATCCTCAAAGGAGGCAGAATAGGCAGGAAAAGACACTGGAGGCCAGAGGGAGTTGGGAAAACTTGGCTGTAAGAGCTGCTCCTGGTTTGCAGACAAAGAAAGGAATGAAGTTTCCTGAATCCAGGGCCAGCTCCTTTGGCTCAGGTGTAGTGATGCTCTCAGGCTGGACATGAACCACCCTGTCTCCCACAGCCCAGCCCTGCCCTGCCCAAGCCTGGAAAATCAGCACCAGGCACAGCCAGCCCTTGCTATTCTAGGGCAAAGCCTGCAAAAGAGCTGCTCTCATGCCATCTCCCCGAATTTCTGGGTCCTCCTGAAAAACCAATAATAATTCATAGCACACTTCCCCAAAGGATTGCCTTCCTTCCTTTTCAAACTGTTGAGGCAAAGACTAAATCATGGTTTGCTGCTAACCCAGGCAGGAGGAAATTGCTCTTATTTAGGCAAGGCTCTGAACCTTGGTGAACCTTGACAAACCTGGAAGCAAAGCAAGCCTGGCCAGTGCAGTTAAGGAAACCACCTGAGTGTGTTTTGATCCCACTGCTGGTTCCCAGGGGTCTCCTGGGTGAGGAGAGACTCTAAGGGTGGCCAGCTGCTCCAGCCAAACCCAGAGCTCAGCCAGCTGCTCTGCAGGGCACCAGGCAGGGCTCTTCCACCAGCTTCCTCTTCTGCAGAGAGCTTGTGTGTGCAGCTACAGCCAGCAGACGCAGAGCAGCTGCAACTTCCTGGTTCCAAAACCCCCCCAGTCTGCCCTGAAAGCAAAAGTCTTGATCCCATAAAATCACAGAAAGATGTGGGTTAGAAAGGACCTTAAAGATCATCCAGTTTCACCCCCTGCCATGAGCAGGGACACCTCCCACTATCCCAGGCTGCTCCAAGCCCCAATGTCCAGCCTGGCCTGGGACATTCCCAGGGATCCAGGGGCAGCCACAGCTTCACTGGGCAATGCCAGGGCCTGTCCACCCTCACAGGGAGCAATTCCTTTCCAATATCCCATCCATCCCTGCCCTCTGGCAGTAGGAAGCCATTCCCTATGTCCTGTCCCTCCATCCCTTGTCCCCAGTCCCTCTCCAGCTCTCCTGGAGCCCCTTTAGGCTCTGGAAGGGGCTCTGAGGTGTCCCTGGATCCTTCCCTTCTCCTCTCCAGGTGAGCCGCCCCAGCTCTCCCAGCCTGGCTCCAGAGCAGAGGGGCTCCAGCCCTTGGAGCTGTACTGCAGTTCCACATCCCTGTGCTTTGACCCCAGGGCTGGACACAGCTCTGCAGGTGGGGTCTCACCTGAGCAGGCCACAGGGGTAGAATTCCCCCCTTCCCTGCTGCCCACTCTGGGAAAACCCCAGCACAGGGGGATTTTCTGGGCTGCAAATGCACATGGCTGGGTCCTGCTGAGCTTCTCACCAAGTCCTTCTCCTCAGGGCTGCTCTCCATCCATTCCCCACCCAGCCTGTATTTCTGCTTCTCATGAGCCATGCTGCACCAGGCTGTAAATTCCTTCTTCCTGCCATGAAACAAGCAGCAGGAGTGAGGGATGCAGGATTCCCAGCCAAATCCCCTGCATTCTGTCCCTTCTTCCCACTTGAGTGTCAGCCAGGTGGAGAAGCACCGGGCTATCAGCCTGGTGGTGCTGGGATGTCCCTTTCCTGGAGACATCTCAGTGTGGAGCATTCCCCTCTCCAGGGAATGCAAGGGAGTTCAGGAGATGTTACAGCACCAGCTGGGGACAGAGAAAATGAAATTTATTACCCTGCTGTGCTTCAGGCCTTGGACGAATCACAAGTGACTCGGCTGCTTTGGAACCGAGGGCACCTGGGGCTCTGAGCAGCTGAGGTGACTTTGGCACTTTGTGAGTGCCACTCACTCTTGTGAGTGTTGTCCCCTGGTGGCAACAGGGGTGGGAATTCAGGTTAATTTCCTAAGGGAAGAAATCCCTCCAGGAACCTGCAGCAGCCAGAGATGGACTTGAGCTCAATGGCCATTCCAGCATCCACTCCTGGGAAAGGCAATCCTGGTGCCTTTGGAGCCTGCAGCACCTAGTTATAAGGGAAGCTGAGGAGAAAGAGTGGAAAAAAAAACCCACCAGGAAAACAAAGGACATTTCTGAGCAATGATTGGTTTACCACAACTGCATTGCCTTCCAGCCTCCAAAAATTCTGGAACAATCCCACTCCTGTGTCATCTTGTGTAGCTTCTGGAGCTAAACAGCTGCTTTTGGGAGAGATACTGCACTATGCTGCTCCAGCAGGAAACCAAAACAGTGGATTTATCCTGTCCTTTCTGCAGGAGGGACAGTCCAGTGGTTTCTGGCAGCAAGGAGGAGGTGTTTACACACATCTGCAAAGCCCTTCCAGGCTCAGGGAGCAGCCAAACTCACAGGCTGGCAGGGAGACCTGCCAGGAAAGGAACTCACAATCCTCTGGGATGCATTGAAAAGGTAAAATGGGAGATCCAAGGAGGGCAAGGAGGGGGAGATGCAGCTGTGGATGGACTGGAAAAACATGGAGAAGGAGGAGGAGGAGGGAGGTAGTGAAGGGAGCATGTCAGCACCAGTGAAGTGGTAATTAGCCTGTCTTTCCCAATGGAAAGGTGTTTCCATCAGGAGCATTTCCTCCTGGCATCAATCAGGGACAGCACAAAGCATCCATCCCAGCACAAGATGGGCCACTGGGGAGGGTGCTTGGGCAACTGAGCTCCAGCTCTCTGCCCTGCCAGAGCTTTCCTGCAGGAAGCTGTGTCCCCCTGAGGGAGGGGACGAGGGCAGGCAGCCAGCCCACCTCGCCAGCTGCCAGAGGGACAAACAACAATCCTGTCTGAACAAGAAACATCCCAGGGTTTCCAAGCTTGCCTGCAAGATGTGGGAGGGTGTGCAGGGATGTTACCACATCCCAGGCTGCAGCAGCCATGGCTAAACCTGATATCCATCTTCTTCCTTCCCTGTGTCTGACCTCAGGAGAGGCAGTGGTTGTGCCTGGTCACTCAGGATGATTGAAGCAAGGTTTGATCCAACTTCTCCCAGCCCAGGATTGTACACACACCATGCTCTTTCTCCAAGGAAAGGGCTGGAGGGATTGGATTTTGCCAGCTCCTTTTTCTCCAAATCAAGGGCAATGACACCCATGTGAAAAATCACCTTGTTTAATAGCTGTACAGACAGGTTGATGTTTTTATTCAGAGTATGGCCATCCCATGCCAGGAAAGTTACACCACAGGGCTCCAAAAAGAGACTGGGAAGATGAAATTGCATCAACATTTAGTGGGATAGAGAGGAAGAGGGATAGGCCTAAATTGGGTGCAAGAAAATAGAACCCTTGATTTTTAATGTTCCTCTCATGCTAAAATTCTCTTTATTAAATTATTATTCCCTTTATTAAATCAAACTCCCTTTTAAATTCTCCTTTAGCAGCTGAAAATGCTATTTTTTATGGGGTAACACCAGAAAGTCGCTTCCTGCAGCTACAGGATGCTCAGAAGATGGGAAAGGTTTTTGAGCACTGGGTTTTCACAGCTCCCACCTTTACAAGTCACATCTTAAATATAAACCAGCCAAGACTGGGGAGTGCTGGGCTGTTGGGTGACCTCCAGCACCATTGGGCTGGACTGGTCCCTGTGGGGAATGCACTAAGGGAGAAAAAGAGTCTGGGCAGTGTGCAAGCAAATTCCCACTCCAGAGCCTGCTTGGGAAAAGGAACTGGAGAAGGGCTTACGTCAGAGTGGGCGAGAAGTGTCTCCATGTGTGACCAAATAGGAGCTCCTGGCTTGTGACAGGAGGCCAAGTGACTCAGTGGTGGTGGGTGGGGGACACAGAGAAGGGGATGTGGTCAGGGAGCAGGGCATGAGTCACTGAGGAAGGGCATCTGCTGATAACAGCTGGATAAACTCTCGGCAGAGACAGCAGGTCTGCTCAGGAGAACATCCCAGCTGGAAGCCAAAAGCTGGAGACAGCAATCCTGCCAGGCAGAGAGCTGTGAGAGCCTGGCATGGGCTATTCCTGCTTGGCAGCTCAGCCAGGGCTCAGGATGAACGTTTTCCAACAGGTAACGCCATGGCCTCGTGTCTCACATTCCGTGATCTCACCGTTAATCTGGGTTTGGAGGCAGCCCTGTTCCCTGTTGTATTGTTGTGTTCCTTGTTCCCTGTTGTATTCCTGCAACCTCACATCACCACAGACAATGGACAGACAATTCCCTCCCATCCCACAAGGCACCAGCCCTGCAGACTCCTCTTCAGAGCAGTTCCCTACAGGAATGCTCTTGGCAAGAGCTGAGCCATGGGACAGCACAAATCAGCTTGCACTCTGCCTCCTCTCCTCCATCACCCTCAAAACCTCAGCTTGGAGCAGTCAGAGATCCCACTGAAGAAAATGAGGGAAAAGGAAAGGCACAAAGGAACCACCTTCACCTGGCGGGAATGACACAGAGGGTGCAACCTACAACCCCAAAAATGCCCCTGGCATAGATCCTGCAGCAGGTGAGGAACCTCAGGCAGGAATATGTGTGTCCACCGAGGATGAGAATTCACTGCCAAGTCCCTGGGACATTGTGGTGCCTTGTGGTGCCGGGAGGAGGCCATGGAAAAGCACACACTGGGGGCAGGATTCCTGCTGGATCCTTTGCCACACATTAGTCAGCACCGCGGAGAATACGTGCAGCCAGAGTGGGATCATGTCTCCAGCTCCTAATCCCTGCTCTCCACTGGTGTCCAGCTCCCTTGGAGCTAAAATCCTGCTGCAAACCTCCCCTCCCCTCCCTGGGAGCTGACTAATGAGATGTGTCATGGTCACAAGGCTGCTCCTCTGCACCCACCACCGCTGTGGCACTTCCCCTTCAGCCGGGAAATGGGAGAAGCAGTGTCCACGTGGCACAGGAGCAGTGGGGGAAGAGGTGCCTGGCTGCAAACAGCAGCTGTATCCCTCGGTGTCCTGGGGCACTCATCCAGATGGTCCTGGTGCTGTCCCACAGCTCTGCCACCTGCTGGACCCATCGCTGAGAGGGCACCAGATTAAACAAGGGATGTGCTCTCTGTTGTTCACAGAGTCAGGGAGAGGGATCCTCATGGGTGTGGATGAAGATGAGGCCATGGAGACCATCATTGGCACAGGAATTTGAGAGAGACCAAAACTCCTGAGCATGGGGAAGCCACAAACCTCCCAGCTCAGCCAGCAATGCATGGGGACATCAGTCAGCTCCCCTGCAGGAAATCTTATCTCCCCACTATCCTGTGGCAAGGAGAAGGATATCCATTGCCAGGAGATGGGCTTAAAAGCAAGCACAGTTTTGGAAGAGCTCAGGAAACTCAGCTTTCCCTTAGTTCCTGTGCCTTGGCTGCACATCTGTGCAGCTGTGTCATCCCAAGCATGGAACCCAGACACTTCCATTGCCAGGAGGTTTCTTCCTACTCTCCTGTGTCAGAACCTGAAGGGATTAAACATGAGGCCTCCTAAACCTCATGACTTGACACTTTATCCATCCAGGGAAGATTGCAACTCTTGGGGTTTTTTTTCCATGCCTTGCCTTAAACAGAAGAATAATCTGTGTCTTGGAGCAGTGCATCTTTAGCTGTGTATCCTGAAGCACAGCAATCCCCATTTGCTTCCAGAAGTTGCTAGTAAACTCTTTCCTAAGGAAAAAAAAAGCTTCCTTGCTGCTTTTGCCTCTCCTAGTGCCCAAAGTTCTCTACCTGGATGCATCCATTGTCCACACAGGCCCAGCTACATCCTGATCCTCCCATCTCAGACTGAATCATGGAATCTCAGCATGGTCTGGGTTAGAAGGAACCTTAAAAATCACTCAGTTCCCCTCCCTGCCATGGGCAGGGGCACCTTCCACTATTCCAAATTGCTCCAAGCCCTGTCCAGCCTTGCCTTGGACACTTTCAGGGATCCAGGGGCAGCCACAACAATCTGGGCAAAGGAGGCTCAGTTACTCTGAAGAATAATCCCATTAAACACTACACACCAGGAGTGAATTACTTTATGTCAAGCCTGCATTTGCCAACGTGTGCTGTAAATAAATACTTGATGGAGGTAATAACCCTGGTGAAAAAAAAAAAAAAGAGATTTACATTACCACCTTTGAGCTGAACACAATATCTGGTGTTTGCATGTTGCAAAAGTGAGGCCCTCCCTCCAACCACTCAGAAGCAACAGGAATCACAACTGCACTTTGTGGGAAAGCCCACGGGGCAGAGGGAATTGCCAAGCACTGCTGAGAGTGCACTTCTCACCCCAAAGGCAAAGGGTGAGCAGTCCTGATCCTAAACCTCCTGCAGAGAGCAGTCCCACCAGTGCAGGGACACTCCAGCATTACTCCTGGCACTGGGAGTGCTGAATCACATGAATTAATTACTCAGCATTACCCCAAGCCCACAAAAACCAGTAGGACCATTTCCTTGCCTAGACAGCCTTAATGATGCTCCTGTGTGGCAGGCTGGGAAGAGAGCAAGCAGGGAGATGACAGGTTTGGAGAGCAGGAGTCGGAGCCAGCTGAGATGGTTGGAGGAGATGTCCGTGCAGGCAGACAAGTGTGGGCACAGATGTCAGTCAGTCAGCAAAGTGAAGCCAGCAGGGTGCAATCACCTCCTCCTTGCCAGCCTCCAGCCTGCTCCAGGCATGCCCTCACACCAGGGCAGGGGTTTTCCTGGCTGGGAATGGCAGTGTTTCCATGGCACCACTGATGGACTGATGGGTTCCTGCTCCACGCTCAGCCCACGTTCCCATCCTGTGGCATCCTCTTCAAACTGTACCCACAATCAGCTTCCTAATTCCACCATCCCACTGTTTGGCATCCCTCTGTGCTCCCCCACAACTCTTCCACGGGCAGCTTGCTCTCCCTGAGCTATTTGCTGGACAAGCTCTGACCAAAGCCTTGGAGGGAGGCAGCAAAACTTCCCTCTCTGCTAAACCCATCTCCCAGGGCTGCACTAGCAACATCCTCCTGTGCCTACAGCCATCCTGCAATCAGTTTCTACCCCACTTCCTCTTCCTGTGGCAATTCACACGAATGAGAGCCCAGCAAATGGGCCAAGTTTTATTAATAGGGATTAAAGAGATGTTGTTAACAGATAAAAGAGGCAAACACACTACCTGCATTACATCATCTCACACTGCTTCTCCTAACGGGCCCCAAGGTCGCTCCATCCTCCCTGTGGGACATCCAGGTCCTCTCCCCCATGCTCTCCACTGTCTCAGCTGCAGAAGTGATCCATATGCTCCTCCATGTGAGCCCAGCTGATTAGGAAAGGTATTAATGAAGTCAGCTCCATTAATGAAATCAGTTCCAAACTGAATCCCTGAGCGCTTCTGTTCACCTCTGAACACATCCTGTTGTTCATCCTGTTTCCAAGCCACCTGAAATTTCTACAGCAATCCTAAGGTTGTGTCCCTTCACTGGAAAGAAAATAAATCCCTTATCAATTAAAGGCATTTTGGCTCCATCTATTCAAGCTTGTGATATCAGTTAGATGTTCATTGAGTTTTTCACTTGCTCATAACTCACCTTGATCAAAATCAAGTCTAATTCTGTCTCATGAGGAGGTCAGAGGAGCCTAAGCCAGGGAGTGTCAAACTGGACATCAATCCATGGCTTAGGCTATGAGTGGCAGCACCTCTGTGTAGGAGTCAGTGATGCTGCTGCATTTGGGCAAGAAAATTCCCCATTAATGAGCTTTTCGCTCTTTAAAGATGAGCATGAAGCTGTGCCTATAAATGGAAAATAAATTAATGGGCCCCATTCAGGCACAAGTGCCTGAAGATGTGTTTTTGTGTGAAGACCATCTTTGGCAGAGCCAACATCACCCCTTCCAAATGAGAACAGGTCCAAAACTCAGCTGAAAGTCAAACCAAATCTCCCTCATGCTGGCAGGGACGAGCAATAGCATGGATTGCTGATTCCAAGAGAAAACTAGCCCTGTCCTGCTAGGAAAGGAGAATCATGTGTTTCAGGGAGCAAAAACTAGAATCTTGACTGGTTGGAAGGCAGCAGCACTGCTGATTTGTGTCCAAGAATGTGGGGATGTGGCACTTGGGGACATGGTTCAGTAGTGGGTTTGGCAGCACTGGATTGGACTTGGAGGGTTTTTCCAACTTTAATGATTCCATGATTCCCACAGATCAAGAATTCCTCACCCCAAACCCTCCAACACTAGATGGTGACATCGAATAGGGGTGTATTTAACCACAGGTATATTAATTAAAACCCACGGGAATGCCTTAAAAAGCTGCCAGGGACAAATCTGTGTGAGCCCACGGGGCCACTGCAGCCATCCCTTGGAAAAGGGCAGGGATAAGAACGTGCCTGGACAGTGCAGGACTGGGGGTTTCACTCAAGAGCAAGCAGATACATGATGTCCTGAGAGAGAATTTCCCAGGAATGTGCCACGGGACATGGACAGTGCCACCCCAACAGCATCTCCGAGGGGTCACAGCTGGCTCCTTCCTCAGGCACTGCTTCCTGCCCACTCCCAGCTCTCAGCAGGAATCTCTGTTGGATGGAGAGGTGCTAACTCAGCACCCTGGAGGTAAAAGAGAGCTGAGGATGACGCCTTGGGTTTTAGCTTTTCTGTTTTTCAGAATCTCTGCTGCTTAGTGTGTGACTCTGAAACTTCATATTAGGTGTTAGTAAGGTCTCTTCATGGGGTAGTTAGACAAAAACAATCCCTTCCTAGCTAGAGAATCAAGGACAACCAGTACCCAAAAAGCAGAAACAACTGCGAGGGAAAGGGGGCAAGCCAGGGGGCTGTGGTTGGATAATTGACCCCAATATGTAGATGAAGATGAACCAAAACTTATGAAAGTGTAAAGATTTGTGACTGGGATCCATCTTGGATTTGATTTGGGTGTAGCCCTGGCCAGGCTCTTGCACTGCCCAAAGTGGATCCTTTCAATAAATACCTATTTTATTCCTTTTCTCTGTCTATCTCTGTTCCAGGTCAGCCTTTCCAGGCAGCAGTTCTGGCACCCCAGATGGGACATCAAGGCATCTGGAAAACCCCTGGACTGGAGGAACACCCAACTCCTGCTGGTGTCAGAGCCCAGGAACCACCGGGACTGGTGCAGAGACTCGTGAGTAACTGGATCGAAGTGGTATTTCCAGGCAACAAGGACCCTTTGGAAATGCCCTCAGCGCCCTGCAGGAGCTCCCTGGGCAGCATGCTCCCCGGCAGACGGAGGAGCAGGAGCGCTCTGTGCCTCGCACATCCCACGGACACACAGCGCATCCCACGGCTGTGATTCACTCTCACTCCCTAACCTGCTGCTGGAGCTGCCAGCGCTTGGGTGGCTTCCAAGCTCTGCCTATCTGTGCCTCGGCATCAGACCAGACTGGAAATAACTTCTGGAGACGGGGAAGGAGCGCTCCAGGCAAAATTTTGGTGCATTAAATGTCTGGTGAAAGCCCTGTGAGAGACAGAAGCCAAATCAATTAGAAGTCGAGGCTTGATGCCCTTCTTTAGCTTTATGGGAATTTCCACCAACCTGCACTAGGAAAACTGTCTTCTTTAGGAGCTGATACAAGAGTCAGGATGGAGGTGAGAGCTCCCAAATATTGAGGTGCCTCAGAGAGGAAGCAGCTTGTCCTACTTTGTTTGATGGTTTTAAAGATGAACAGATATCACTACACCCTAAGGTAATGCCTAGACCAGGAGACACCATCCCATAAAGATAAGACCCAGGAGGGCAATTCCAGCTGCAACCTTGGCAGCCTTTCCCTGGGGTTTCATCCAGAGGCCATTTGAGTTCAGGACACAGACACTGCAGAGGTGACATCTTGCAAAGCACCCATCTTGTTTGGCGTGGACTTCTGGAGATGTTGAAACAATCAGGCCCTCCCTGATCCCTTCCAGCACACAATTCCAGAATCCACAGGCTCAACATCTTTGACTGCCAAAGGCCAGCATCCGGAAAGGATAACCCAGCTTTCCCTATCTATCTCCATGAAAACAGTCTCCCAAAAGTGCCTGGGACTAATCCAGGGATCTCGACCATCTGCAGCTGCAGCTCTGGAAGCAGGTGAGGATTGCAGTGGGTTTGCTGCCAGCACTTTGCTGCATTCCCACTTGACTCTGCAGCTTCAGGAGGTTGGACAGGTTCCCCCTGCCGTGATGGGAATGCTGAACAAGAGAACTGCAGTGTCTCACCCCAAGCACAGCATGGAGGGCACTGTGTGATCCCCTATCTCTGCAAGAGCTGGGAACTGTGGGATCTGCTCCCTGAAAGCGCATGGCAAAGGGACAGGTGACAGCAGGGAGGAGGCAGCCACCATGCCCCGTGTTTTCACATGGCAGCCATGAGAAAATTCAGTCTTGGTTGTCCATCTGGAGAGCTCCTTTGGCTGCAGATTGGGCTGACGTGAAACCCCGCTCAGGGCTGCAGGAGCCTGAGGTATCGTGGAATACCAGAATGGTTTGAGCTGGGAAGGACTTTAAAGCCCATCTCATGGCCCTGCTTGCCATGGGCAGGGACACCTTCCACTTGGCCAGGCTGCTCAGAGCCAGTGGTGGTGGCTACAAGAAATACCTGTGGATTAGCCCCAAGTTGTTCCCCTTGGGAATCAGTGGGACTCCAGCAGCCAGGGAGCTGGGAAAGCTGGCTGTGCCCTGTGCTCCTGCCACCAGCACCCACAACCTCTCAGAAAGCAGCTCTGACCTCCTGGGAGCCACGTCCTATCTCCATTTCCAGAAGAGTGGTTGCTACAGCAACAGAAATGGTTTGCATTTTTAAATGCCTCCTCAAGGACATCCATTAAGGAGGCTGATGATCAGGAGAGCAGTGGGATGGCCCCAGCCCCCGATGAGCAGGTCTGGAGCAAGCCCAGGTGTCCATCCATGTAATATGTGATGCTTGGATATTCTGGAGTGCAAGAGCCTCCTCTTCACACTCCCCCTGCAGAGAAGGCTGCTTGCATGTGCATCATGGAAGAGAAGATCCAGGCAGGAAAACCGTTACTGGCAGCTTGACACAAACAGGGAAAAACAACCACAGCCTCACCAAAAAATAAAATGGGGGTGGGGGGAAAAGAAAAAGGTCTTTTTCTCCAGAAGGTACTAAAATCGACTCCACTGTTCTGGTTTAAATGGACAAGGACGTTCAGGCAGCACTCGCCAAGTTTCCTTCCCGAAAAAGACTTACAGAGAAAGTCCTCTGAGGGATAATTAACTGGCTGACAGACAGGAAACAAGGATAAAAATAAGTGGAATATTTCCGCCATGGAAGGAGATAATCTGTGGGATCTCTTCCCATGATTGCAGAGCCACTCACAGATCACAGAGCTGCTCCCAGCCAGCCACTGCAGCATGGGTTTGGATGCCACCGGTGCAGGAGGGAGAGCTCCCAGGCCATGAAGTCATCACAGAATGTTTGGGTTGGAAGGGGCCTTCAAGCCCATCCAGTTCCATCCCCTGACACCTTCCACTACGCCAGGTTGCTCCAACCTCCAAGGTGGAGCATCTCCTCATTTTTAAAGTAAATTACTTATGGGACACTGTGATGAATAGGGAGACAGAAAAAAAGCAGCAACCAACAGGTTTAAACCCAACATTTATGCTGCTGATTATTTTTAAATCCCCACAGTGTCCTGAACGTGTTTTGCTCAGGTGAGAATCCCTCCAACACGCATGGGATGAAGGCAAATGGTGCAGATTTTCCATGCAAACTCCAGCTGGAATGCACGGCCTGCATCACACCTGCCTGCCTCTCTCTGATGTTCACAGATGCCTCCCACCCTGGCAGCTTTGGAATTTTCTCCTGGCTCTCAAACCAAGCTGAGCTGGCATGAAGAGTCTCTCTGAAACCACACCCTGCATACATGGACTGGATGGTCTTGGTGGCTTTCTGTGCCACTGGCTGAGCCACTGGTGGCCACAATAATTACAGGGGAGCATGTGAACCTCAGGGGAGGCAGAGGGAAGAGACAGACTTGGTGGGAGAGGAGCTCCATGTTGTGGAAATTAATAATGCAAAGGGAGAGCTGGGTGTGGAGATGGTGCATGGGAAAACCTGCACAGGTGCCAGCCCTGGCTGGAGAGTCACAGGCACCTGGCAGGGGACACTGGTGGCAGTGAAGCCATGGCCAGGTGACAGGACAGCTGGGCATGCAGCAGGAAAAGCACAGCTCAGGCACCAACATTTGCTTGAAGGGAGAGCAAGTGTGACATAGGAAGGACATGGAGAGAGTCCAGAGGGAGCCACGGAGATGCTCCAAGGGATGGAGCCCCTCTGCTCTGGAGCCAGGCTGGCAGAGCTGGGGGTGTTCATCTGGAGAAGAAAAGGCTCCAGGGAGAGCTCAGAGCCTCTTCCGGGGCCTGAAGGGGCTCCAGGAGAGCTGGAAAGGGGCTGGGGACAAGGCATGGAGGGACAGGACACAGGGAATGGCTTCCCACTGCCAAAGGGCAGGGATGGATGGGATATTGGGAAGGAATTGTTCCCTGTGAGGGTGGGCAGGCCCTGGCACAGGGGGCCCAGAGCAGCTGTGGTTGTCCCAGGATCCCTGGGAATGTCCAAGGCCAGGCTGGATGGGGCTTAGACCAATCTGGGACAGTGGAAGGCGTCCCTGCCCATGGCAGGGAGTGGAATGGGATGAGCTTTAAGTCCCTTCTAACCCAAACTATTCTGGGATTCTGTGATTCCCCCAGCCTGACTGTGAAAGAGGCCATGGTGGGAGCTGTGGTTTGGAGTTTTGATCCTGCCAGCCACGTGCATTGAAGTATTGGGAATATCCCCAACATTGATGGCTTGCTGAAGATGTTTTAATTGCTCCCAATTGTTTGTTTCCTTCTGTTTTCTAGGGTTCCATGGTTTGAAAGCTTCCTTGTTGACCAGCAACCCTGGTGGCAAATCTTTTTTTTTTAAAAAGACCCTTTTGAAAGTGCTAAAGCAGATATTCTCTGCACTGATGTGATTTCAGAGCTGAGAATTAAAACCCAAGCAAACAGACAATGAGCTCTTGCTACAGACTGGGAGCTGTGGGGTTTGCTTTTGGAACAGGCCTGGTATGGGGGAGAAGAAATCTTCTACCAGTGAAATCTCAGGTGCTACAAGTAAGCAAATTCCACCCTCCAGCCCCCAGAGATCCCCAGCCTCCAAACACACGTGTTTCTTGCTGCCCTGCTGCAAAGCTCCACGTCTTCCCTCCTCCCACCCACCGGCTGTCTCTGCTGCAGCTCCCAGCCTTTCCCCACAGCCTGCTCAGCAAAGGATGCTCTTCCCCAAAAGAACTCCTCACAAACACTCTCCTCTCTCCTGAGGAATGCTCTGACACCAGAGCTGCTGTTTTCTCAACCTCTTGGGATCACTAAAGTTGGAAAAGCCCGCCAAGATCACTAAGTCCAGCCTCGCACTGCCAAATCCATGACTAAACTTTGCTACCCAGTCTCTGAGTTTTGCCCATTTTTTGCCTTTCATTCTCTATCTGCAAAGAGAGAAGCACTGAAGCAGAAATTTTGCCAGCAGGTCAGTTTTCTGCCTGTGTTGGTAGCCTCACACCAGAGATGTTAGTGGAGGTGAAAGGGTTAAGACAGGCTGGGGACAAAAGCAATGGATTTACTAAATGAAGCAGAAAATCCTACTGTTTTCTTTCCTGCCCTTGCTGGAAAATATTTGCCTACTCTCCTCTCGACTTCTATCAAAAGCCCTGCAGGAAATCCAACTGTTCAAATCTGCTTTTCTGGTTCCAATGGTTTCTAACAGGTCAAAGCACTTTGGCCAGCAGCAACCTCCTCTTCTCCCTCCCTCCCTCCCTCCTTCCACACCTGGCATGGCAGGGCTTTAACACCCACCACTGATAACCACTTTTTCCTCCCCCTACCTGATCCACCTCAGGTTTTCCACCCTCAAGGCAGAGCAAACAACCAGAGAATATCCATGAGGGATTCCTGCATTCCCTGTGGCTGGATTTCCCCCCAAATTGCCAACTCCTGCAGCCACCATGTTTTCCCAGTGTTTGCAGGAGAAATGGAAAGCTTGTTCTGAAGGAAAAGCAGTGGGATGCCTCGCTCCCTGTGTGCTTCTTCCCCTGCAAAAGGAGCCATATGGCAACACTTAACTGCACTCACTGTGCTGGGATGACTTGGCCTTCTGGCTCTCTCTCCTCCAAGGCTGCCCAACTGTGCAATTGCCACCAAGCTGCCACCTGCTGTCCCCCTCCCTGGGCTCCAAACTTCTGCAGGCAGCTTGGGAGGGCTGCGGTTCATTCCCAATCTCGGATTTAGAGTGGTCTAGCTCGGTGTGCCCACCCACAGCACCGTGGTGTAAGGCAGGTGTGTTCCTGCTGGTCCCCTCCAGGTCACAGCCTCGCCCATGCTCTGTAAACCAGCATTTAGCTTAGGAGGCCAGCTCCTCCTCCTCCTCTTCCTTTTCAGACCACATCATGTGAATTCTTCTTGTCTCCTTTGGGTCAGGAGGCTTGAGAATGACTTTTCCCCTGTGTGGCATCTACTATCTTCAAAATGAGCGAAATCCCAGGCAGAAAAAACCAAAAGGAAAACCCAACAAACCTGATAATGAGTTTAGGGTGATGCTTTGGGTTTTAGCTTTTCTATTTTTCAGAAACTCTGCTGCTTAGTGTGTGACTCTGAAACTTCATATTAGGTGTTAGTAAGGTCTCTTCATGGGGTAGTTAGACAAAAACAATCCCTTCCTAGCTAGAGAATCAAGGACAACCAGTACCCAAAAAACAGAAACAACTGTGAGGGAAAGGGGGCAAGCCAGGGGGCTGAGACTTCATAGCCTGGGGCTGTGGTTGGATAATTGACCCCAATATGTAGATGAAGATGAACCAAAACTTACAAAAATGTAAAGATTTGTGACTGGGATCCATCTTGGATTTGATTTGGGTGTAGCCCCAGCCAGGCTCTTGCACTGCCCAAAGTGGATCCTTTCAATAAATACCTATTTTATTCCTTTTGCTCTGCCTAGTCTCTGTTCCAGGTCAGCATTTCCAGGCAACAAGGGAAACACCAGCATCTGGCAGTTCTGTGCCACGTTGTGTCACACCTGATCCCACTTACCAGCTCAAACCATGGGATGGACACAGTGCTCTCCTCTGCACCAGGAGCATGTCAGAGTGGCCACAGGGCTCCTGGGGAGCAGCTGATGAAGCAGAAGCTGCTCTTCTCCTGTGGCTTTGGCACCTCTCACAGTGGGATTCCTGGGGTGTCCTGTGCAGGATCAAGAACTGGAGCTGATGATCCTTGTGGGTCCCTTCCAGCCCTGGACATTCTGTGATTCTGTTCCTGCCAGCAGAGCTGTGTGTGTGAAGCAGACAGATCCAATAGGGATGGTCACAGACCTCAAGAGATGGAAACAGCAGGAAAGGGGAGCCTGAAGTGCTCTGAAAAGAAATTCAGCCTCAGGAAACATTGTAAGAGAAGCCAGGCAGGTGTTAAATCACAACAGCAGGTATCTGCCTTAAGATCTTTTACACAAGAGTGTTAACGATAAAATCCAGGTTTCTGCTTCCCTATCAGAGAGAATAAATATTGGAGTCACTCACCATTACAGCCCAAGCAGGGAGCAGGGTCTGGGTGGGCTGGCAGGGGAAAGCTAAGATTTTGCATGGGTAAGTTAAACAGCAAGAATATTTCATATTAAAGAAAAAAATCATTTTTGGTGTTAAACTGGGTATAGTCAGAAGGGGAGGCTCGCTTCACTCCCAGGAGAGAAGATCCACGGTGGGTTTATGTGCAGCTTAAACAGATCACTTCACAAAATAATCCAGTTCCAGTGTCCTGGGGTACCTGGGATTACTGCAGTGGCTGTGCCAGGCTGGGGCTGTCTGTGCTGCTGTGTCAGCCCGGGCTCTGCCTCGGTGTCTGACACATCCTCCTGCTTTGGAGAGAAGGATGCGACCTGGGGGGACCAGAAACGTGCACCAGGCAGCTCCAGCACAACCACCTCCCTTTTCCCTGGGCTCTGCTTGTCCAGCTGCATTATCAGAGCTCATCATTCCTGCCCCAAACCTGCAGAGTTTGTGGGCACATGGTCAGACCACCCAAAGGGAAAAGAGGAACCTCTCCCATGAGGATGAGAACCACACTCCAGAGGGGTGGTGGCTCTGCAAAGCTCTGCAGGATCCCTGCCAAGCACTGGATCAGGGGCTGCTTCACAGACAATGCAAGGAGAGCACCCATTAACTGGGCTGGCTTTGCACAAAGTCTTATTTTTAGTGCTGCGAGCGGTGCCAGATTGGCAGCATTATAAATAGAAGACTCCTATTTATCCTACAGTCTCGGTACCGCCGTGCTAAGTCAGTCTTACGACCTCAATAAATCCAGATTAGGTGCTCTCGAGGCTGTGTCACCACAGAAATAACATCTCTGTGCTCAGACACAGCTGGGGGGGCGGCTGCCCTGCACCCCAGCCTGGTGCCCTCTGATGTGTCATGGTGTGACACAAGCTGTCACTCCAACGAGACAGGGGATCCCACCTTCAGACCCCTCAGTGCCATCTAAAAGGTGATTACATACCTTACATTCTGGGGGTTTGAGGGTTTGCCTCCCAGCACAGCGAGCATCACACTCCACACCCTGTCCCTGAATGATGGCCACATGCTGTTCTGGGCAGGGTTCAGTCAGCTGAGGAAATCGTGGTGTCCTTGGCCACATCAGCTGCACCCACGATGGCAAACACCAGGGCTGGGAGCAAGAGCAGCCTGCTGCTCTGGAAAGGTGGGGAAAAAAAGGGGTACAGCAGGAAAAACAGTGTGGTTTGAATGAATAGCTTATATGCAACACTAAGAGGTTGCTTTTCTGACAAGCTGACTGCCAATAATAAAACACCAAATCAGGAATGGTTGGGGTTGGAAGGGACCTTAAAGATCATCTTATTCCACAGGCAGGGACACCTTCCACTATCCCAGGTTGCTCCAGGCTCCATCCAGCCTGGCCCTGAACACTTCCAGGGATCCAGGGGCAGCCACAACTTCTCTGGGCACCCTGTGCCAGGGCCTGCCCACCCTCACAGGGAACAATTCCTTCCCAATATCTCATCCACCCCTGCCCTCTGGCAGTGGGAAGCCATTCCCTGTGTCCTGTCACTGCAGGCCCTTGTCCCAAATTCCTCTCCAGCTCTCTTGGAATCTCTTTAAGCACTGGAAGGGCTCTACAATCTCCCTGAACTCCTAATAATTCTTCCCCTCTTAAACCTCTCCAGTTCTCTTCCACTTGTTTTTGTTTTTTTGTTTTGTTTTGTTTCTTTTTTTGTGTGTTTTTTGTTTTGGGTTTTTTTTTGTGTGTGTGTGTCAGAGTGGTTGCTTCATTTAATCTGTGGCATTATGACAATTCCCAGCACGACAAGCATTTCCTAGTGGTCACACACCTCCCTTTGAACTGGTTGTGCTGGTCCCAGGGACAGAGAGTGCTCCTCCTGCAAAGCCCAGCCTTTCAGGATGCCTGCTCCCAAAAATGCCACCTAATTCCTCATGCATCCACCTGAGCCCATGGCCTCCTCCAAACCCCAGGCATGCTGCATGCCTGGAGACTGACTGGTCTTCCTCTAGGCTCTCAGCCAGGGAAGGGCAAGGGGAAAAGGTATGGAAGGCTCCAGTTCCCCTGGAATTACCTGCATTGGAACCAGCCTGTCCAGCTGCCTGGGGCTCTGCTGGGAGCAAATGCACTGGGACATGGAGCGTATCAAAGAGCAGAGGAATTCCAGCAGCTGGAGGTTTGTGATCCTTTCATCCTCAGGGAGATTTTTGCTGTTTCCAGAGCTGGAAGCCCGCACCAGTACAAGCTGCTTGGCTCAGGCACAGCACTTTGTCTGGTCAGCTGCTTGGCTTGGGGTGAGCAGCCTGCCTGTGAGAGCTTGATTCTCCTCCTCACCTGACCTAGAGCAGGGTCTGGAAGGAGGGCAGAACCCGCCTGAAAGGTGAAAAGATGATTGTGGAAAGGAGCAATCTTATTAATTTCATAATATCAACAAATGGGTTGGGTGGGAAGGGACTTAAAGCTCATCTCATTCCACCCCCTGCCATCAATCACCTTCCACTGTCCCAGGCTGCTCCCAGCCCCAATGTCTAACTTGGCCTGGGAAAATTCCAAGGATCCAGGGGAAGCCACAGCTGCTGTGGGCACCCTGTGCCAGGGCCTTCCCACCCTTATAGGGAACAGTTCCATCCCAATATCCCATCTAAGCCTGCTCTCTGGCAGTGGGAGCCATTCCCCCTTCAAAGCCTGGATCTGGAATGGCTGCTGGAAAGCCTGGAGGTTTGGGCTGCATTATGTGGGCAAGGGGAATGGAATTAGAATGCAAAGTGAGGCAGGTTGTAAAAGAGAAAGAAATTTTTTAAAAATTAAATAAATAAAAATAAATAAATGAGATAAAAAATTAGATAAAACAAGCCAGGCCTTGTGAGTTATTTGCCAAGCATCGCTGTCCGGGTTTAGGGTCACGAACCTGAGCACAAAAACCACCACAAGAGTCATCACAGAGCTGCCTGTGCTGCTGAACAGGGGTTTCAGCCAACTCCCAGTGCTCAGGAGAGGCACTGCATCACTCACTCACGTGCCAGGATGGGATGAGGGTCTGGGATGAGGATCTGGGATAAGGACTGCTGGAAGGCACGTGGGTGGGCAATGATCCCATTTCCCAGCAGCTCCAGAGGTTTCAGAGTGAGTTCCCTCACTGTGCCTGAAATGAAAGCAGCAGCTTTCAGATGCTNTTGTTTTTTTGTTTTGTTTTGTTTCTTTTTTTGTGTGTTTTTTGTTTTGGGTTTTTTTTTTGTGTGTGTGTGTCAGAGTGGTTGCTTCATTTAATCTGTGGCATTATGACAATTCCCAGCACGACAAGCATTTCCTAGTGGTCACACACCTCCCTTTGAACTGGTTGTGCTGGTCCCAGGGACAGAGAGTGCTCCTCCTGCAAAGCCCAGCCTTTCAGGATGCCTGCTCCCAAAAATGCCACCTAATTCCTCATGCATCCACCTGAGCCCATGGCCTCCTCCAAACCCCAGGCATGCTGCATGCCTGGAGACTGACTGGTCTTCCTCTAGGCTCTCAGCCAGGGAAGGGCAAGGGGAAAAGGTATGGAAGGCTCCAGTTCCCCTGGAATTACCTGCATTGGAACCAGCCTGTCCAGCTGCCTGGGGCTCTGCTGGGAGCAAATGCACTGGGACATGGAGCGTATCAAAGAGCAGAGGAATTCCAGCAGCTGGAGGTTTGTGATCCTTTCATCCTCAGGGAGATTTTTGCTGTTTCCAGAGCTGGAAGCCCGCACCAGTACAAGCTGCTTGGCTCAGGCACAGCACTTTGTCTGGTCAGCTGCTTGGCTTGGGGTGAGCAGCCTGCCTGTGAGAGCTTGATTCTCCTCCTCACCTGACCTAGAGCAGGGTCTGGAAGGAGGGCAGAACCCGCCTGAAAGGTGAAAAGATGATTGTGGAAAGGAGCAATCTTATTAATTTCATAATATCAACAAATGGGTTGGGTGGGAAGGGACTTAAAGCTCATCTCATTCCACCCCCTGCCATCAATCACCTTCCACTGTCCCAGGCTGCTCCCAGCCCCAATGTCTAACTTGGCCTGGGAAAATTCCAAGGATCCAGGGGAAGCCACAGCTGCTGTGGGCACCCTGTGCCAGGGCCTTCCCACCCTTATAGGGAACAGTTCCATCCCAATATCCCATCTAAGCCTGCTCTCTGGCAGTGGGAGCCATTCCCCCTTCAAAGCCTGGATCTGGAATGGCTGCTGGAAAGCCTGGAGGTTTGGGCTGCATTATGTGGGCAAGGGGAATGGAATTAGAATGCAAAGTGAGGCAGGTTGTAAAAGAGAAAGAAATTTTTTAAAAATTAAATAAATAAAAATAAATAAATGAGATAAAAAATTAGATAAAACAAGCCAGGCCTTGTGAGTTATTTGCCAAGCATCGCTGTCCGGGTTTAGGGTCACGAACCTGAGCACAAAAACCACCACAAGAGTCATCACAGAGCTGCCTGTGCTGCTGAACAGGGGTTTCAGCCAACTCCCAGTGCTCAGGAGAGGCACTGCATCACTCACTCACGTGCCAGGATGGGATGAGGGTCTGGGATGAGGATCTGGGATAAGGACTGCTGGAAGGCACGTGGGTGGGCAATGATCCCATTTCCCAGCAGCTCCAGAGGTTTCAGAGTGAGTTCCCTCACTGTGCCTGAAAAGAAAGCAGCAGCTTTCAGATGCTTTCAAAAAAATTAAAAAATAAAAAAAAAAAAAAAAGAAGAAATTTTGTTGAAATGTCTATTTTGGGATTAAAATCTTCAGTCTTCTCAGGACAGAGAGGATATTGTGCTGCATAAGACAGTGGTTGGGAGGGTGAGGTTCCCATCCAAGCCACCCCAGCTTTCATCCCCCCTTCCCAGGGGCATGGAAGCAGTTTGGTACCCCAGCAAGTGTGAACACACCAAGCTCAGCAAGAACACCCCTGTGGCTACAGAGGGACAGCACAGGCTGTAACATGTAGCTCCTCCGTGCTTCCCACTTGGAAAGGAAAGTGGAATAAAGAGCTGAAACCACCCGAACAAAGCTATTAATGGTTTGGCAGAAGGGTGGGGTGTCCTGTGGCTTGTTAGCACCCCCACCTGGTCTGTCATCGCTGGCTGCCCTTCCAGCACAGATCCAGCTCCCAGGGACACGCTGGCTCCTGCCAGGACAAGTCTGTGCCTGGGACCTGCCAGCCCTGGAATCCCCTGCCTGCAGACAGGTCTCCTCCTGTTTGCTCCTGATGTGAGGAACCTCTCACCAGAAGATGTGGAGGTGACACTTCAGCTCATTTTCCATTAATTGTACCTGAATGGAAGCGACATGAGCCTGGAGAGATTTCCTGGATCCCATCTCCAGATAGCACACCCCTCTCTGGGGGGGTCTGGACCATATTGTGCCCATCCAAGCACAAGCAGGGCACTCACAGCAGTGCCTGTCCCTCTGGTTCCTGCCACAGAGCTGAGCTCCCAGCCACATGCCAGGGTGCTCCAGAGGAGGAGCAAACAGGCTGGAAGGCTGACAGCTAGGTTGGCTTCCCTTGGATCTGTTCCTGCGCTGCCAGCTCAGCCAGACAGAAGGCTGCTGCCTTATTTATTTCATAATTAAAGTGAAAGGCATCTTCTGGGAAGCCCATTTTCCTCATTTACCAAATGAGGTTACAATAGCTAGTGGTTTGCCCAAAGATTTATGCCTCCAGGATCCCTGGGATCCTTGGGAGGGAGCTGGAGTTCTCTGCTCCAGCAATCCCTCACCACTGAGGCTGAGGATGGCAATCCTGAGGGATGAAGCACACAGACCCTGGAATCAGCTGGAAAACACTATTTATTCTGCTGGAACTCATTTCAAGCCTGGCTCTCCCACTGCAGTGACCATAAACTAGCTGCAAAGAAGCTCCTCCTGCTCTGAGTTGCACACTCAAAAAAAAGAAATTTAAATCCATTGAGCAAGTCCTACTCTCAACTTCGGACCTGCCCTAGCACCAGCCCAGCTGGGCTAAGTCAGTGTTCAATCAGTATAATCAATACAAAGCAGTTTAATCCATTTATGCCTTGTTCAGTGGGGAGACAGCCCCTCCTCAGGCCGGTGTTTCCTGCACAACCACCATGTGCTGGGCGTGGGCACAAAAGATTGGAAGAGCCTCCGGTCCCACCTCATCCCACAGAGCCTTGACAATCCCAGGACTGTCCCCACGCCAGAGCTGAGACAAATCCTGCCAGCCGTGAGATGTAAACGTGACACTGAGCTCAGTGGAGAAGGAACACCATATCCATCTTGGCTTTCTCATTTCAAATCCTTGGAGAGGAGCTCAAATCATCCCTCAAGCTGACCACAGGTTGTTTTCTTCCTCGTGCCTCGGTTTTCTGCCACAGTTATGGGAAGGAATTGTTCCCTGAGAGGGTGGGCAGGCCCTGGCACAGGGTGCCCAGAGAAGCCTCTGGATCCCTGGAAGTGTCCAAGGCCAGGTTGGACATTGGGGCTTGGAGCAACCTGGGATGGTGGAATGTGTTTGATGACAGGGGGTGGAACTGGCCGACCTTTAATGTCCCTTCCAACCCAAACCATTCCAGGATTCCATCCTGATTGGGCCCAGGGCAGAGAGCTGTCTGGATGTGCTGGCTTTGGCCCCATCCTTGTCCCCAGCAGGAGCAGCAGTTTGGTGTCACTGACTCGAAGCAGCCCCTGAGCGTGCAGTTTATGCATTTCTAGATCATTAAGCTTTCTCCTAGCGACAGTGTTTAAAAGCCATGATGACGTTTCACTCCTTCCCCCCCCTCTGCTGTTTGGCTCTTGAAAATTAAAAGATAAGCTTTGTAAATCTCACCGAGAAGAGGGAACTGTCACTTCAGCTTTAGAAGAAAAGCCAGCAAAGAAACAAAATTCCTCTTTTGGCAGAGGAGAAAAAAATCCATTATTAAAGGCTTAGAGACAAAGGCTCTCGACACAATTAAAGGCAAACCTAAGCCTTTGAAAGCAGAGGGCATGACACTGGAATACACACAAGAGGTAGAGATGAAAGCCTCCATTGTGGGGCTGCTGAAAAAGTTAAGGGAAAAAAAGAGGAGAGTTTCAATGGACGCATTTGCCTAAACCAAACTGGATGAGAAGCTTCCTAGAGAAGGGCTGGAGCCTTCCCATGTGTTTACACAATGCCAAGAGCCGCTGGGCTCAGTTTTAATTAGGATCCTGGGGCATTGCTGGAATAACTTGGGGAGTGAGGGTCACAACGTTCATTAAGCAGAAAGAAAACAGGGCTCTAATAGTTTCTGTGGGAAACTTTCCACCTGGGAAACCTCTGCAGCCTGCTAAGCTGAAGCAGAAGATGTTTTGGTTGTCAAGGCATTTTTTTCACAGGTGAGCTGGCTGGGGACACAGTGCTGCACTCCAGGCACATGGGTGACGTGGGAAGATGTGGCCACCTCTGGAAAACACTGAGCTTTCCTGGCTCTAAATTGAGAGCACCAGATCCAAGGAAAACCAATGTCCAGGATGACAGAAATGCTGTTGAAGTGCTTTGCTCCAAAACCTGCCCCTTGCTCTCGACCCTTCTGTGTCCAACCAGCACTACCACGAGCCAAACCCTCAGGGTGAGATGCTCCCAATTACCACAGAAATGTCCAAGACCCCTCCCTGCCACTTGTCAAACCCTGTGCTGCTAAGAGACCACCTGCATCACTCCATAAAATCATGGATTTGCCATCCACGTTCTCCTGCAACTGCCCAAAGTCAGGGTAGCCTGACCCTACGTGGCTGCACCATGCTGAGGGGATGATGCTTCTGCTGTCCTGAACTCATACTCCTCCCTGGGAAGCTCAGATGGCTTTAGAGGAGAGCAGCTCCCTCTTTGCTGTGGATCACATGGGCTACAGCAGCTCACATGTCTCTGAGAGGGCATTCTCCAGTGGTGGCTGCTTTTCCCCACCTGGTGTGTTAACACGGGCAGTTTAATTTTTATTGATGCTGGGTTTAATCCAGAGCTCTGCAGGGTAGACAGGAGTTACTTATACCCAAACTCAGCACCATTTTTGGGAGGTGGGAGGGGGAGACTGTGTGGTAAGGACAGTGTGCCTGTCATTACAGGTACCTGACTTTTTAATCCTAATTCTCCTCTCCACAGAAACTCCTGGGATAGCTGAGCCTGTTTCGGGATGACCTGTGTGAAGCCATGCCAGGCACGCTTACATCCTGCTCATTGCCACAGGCCAGGCTAATTCACTGTCCTCCACTCTGAAAATAAAAGCAAGGTCCAAGGATGGGTTTAGATTCCGGGTTTTTGTGTGTGTTTTCCATTGGTTGGTTTCATCACCAAGGAGACCGAATTCCTACACTCGCTGTTTTAGACATTTTGCCGGAACATAAATCCTGGCTCCTGTGCCAATGGCCATCACAGCACAATTACATAAAGAACGTGTTGTGTGCTGAGCCGGAGCTCTGCTCGCTGTACCTCTCATCTGGCCGGGTCTTAAGGCCATCCAAAGGGGGAAGTGACATCCTCCAGGTCTGCTCCGAGCCCAAATCCCTCCTGGCATCGTGGCACAGAGTGGCCTCGAATCACTCGCCTCGTACCCATGGAGAAAATCCTGTATAAAACACAGTCAGGGAAAGGAAAAGAAAGGAAAAAGGGAAGGGAAGGGA
>VXBI01010623.1:5731-67472 GCA_013397375.1 Toxostoma redivivum | reverse complement strand
AAGGAAAGGAAAGGAAAGGAAAGGAAAGGAAAGGAAAGGAAAGGAAAGGAAAGGAAAGGAAAGGGAATTCCTGGTGTGCTCCTGCAACAGCAGCTGAGGCACGATTTCAGAAAATACTACTGCTACCAGGCCATTCATTTCCTGCCCTCGGTGAGCAGCAGTGCCTCTCTCTGTGCCCTAATCCTGGCTGGTTTTTATCCCTCCCCCCTCTCAACCTCACTCCTAAGTGTGAGATCACTTTTCAAAGCACCACACAGCAGCACCACTGGATGGTGTTAATGGGAATTCTGTGCCCGGGATGCCTTTCAGAGCGCTGGGCTCAGAGTCCCCCAGGACACAGACTGTCTCATGTTGTTTGCCTGACGCCTGTCACACTGGCCTCCATCTCCATGGCAATCCCGAAATTCCAGCACCTGACCAGAAAACGGGAGGCAGAGCTCCTGCAAGGAGGGCAGGGCAATGCCTGCTGCAGGATGTTTGGACCAGGAGGTAAACCACGGGGTGTTTGCCACGGGTCAGAGGTGCCCTAGGGGCTCTCAGAGCTGTGAAACCTCAGCACAAGCCCGTTTATATAAATGGTTACCTAATGATGTGTCTCCCCAGATCTGCATCACAGGGAGCTGATCCGCGGGAGAGGCGGCTCCAGTAACGCACCAGGGAAGATGTGTCAGGAGGAATCTGTGATCCCAAGCGCTGGAGCTTTTAGAGGTGAAAGTGTTGCCTCTCTGAGTCCCCCCAAAAGAAAATGCCAGTGAGCTGCTGTGCCTTGCAGCAGAGAGATCCCCCCATCCACTGCTCAGTGTCTCTGCATTTGACCTCCTCACCACCCAAAATGCAGCCCAAACACATCTGGTCTTCAGGACCAGCTTTTTACATCAGCCCTTACTCTGTCCTCCTCTAGAATCAGCAACAAAACCCTTTCTTGAAGCAACAGCTGGTTTCCATGATCTTATTTTGAAGACAGCTCCTTAAGAGATACTCCCTTCCCCTCTTCCCCTCCCCCTCATCCCCAAATTTTAGCTGTGTTCCTGCTCCATCTGGTCCCTCTGCTCTTGGAGGAATGCCAATACTTCCTAGGAAAGAAAAAAAGAAAACCAGCTCCTCTTCAGTTTGGGATTGCTGGGAAAACGTGAGCAGGCAGTGGCAAGTCTGTTTTCAGTCCATTTTCAGTTCCCACTCTGGAACATCCCAGGAAGCTTCCAGCAGCTCTGAGCCTGTGTCTGCTCCCAAGTGGAGGTGGTCTCCAGCCCCCTGGGCATCTCTGTGCACCCCTTGGGCCACTCTGAGGTACAGAGAGAGAAACTGAGTAGGTGACACTGCATGGAAAAACATTGCACTGGGGTTTTAACCTGCTTGCAGGCCTCGGGTGTTCCTTTCCTTCTGCTCTTCCACCCCAAAAATGAAACACAGCAACTCCTAGGGATGCTGGTGAGGGTAGAGGGAAGTCCTGAAAGATTTCTCCATAATCCAGGAGGCTGTGGCACCATTTCTGACCTGTTGAACAGAAACCTGCTGCCCCAGCTCTGCTTTCCTGCTCCATCCTGCCCCTGAGTTCAGCAGCAGCACCACGTTTTCAGGATTGGTTAGAGGGAATATGTGGTTTGCCCTTTCTGGCTAAACCAGACCAGACAAGCATCCTGGAAAACATCAGGAAGCCCAGTCCAGGATGAAGTAAAAGCTCTGGGGCACTTCCTATTCTTGCTGGTGCATGTGAGGAAAAGTTCCTTTGTTTTTAGGACAATAGCTTCCTTGCCTCCAGGGATCCTGGTTCGAGCTCCTTTCTTGCCTGTATTACAGCTCAGGAATGAAAAACAAAGAAGGAATTGAGGAAAGCAAGTCCAAGCAACCCCAGGAAAGGGTGGGTTTGTGCTCTCCTGAGCACGGGCTTTGTTAGGGCAGCACACAGGGAGGTGTGAGATTATGGCCAAGGGGATTTTCCCTGCTGGCAGCAGCCACTTGTGCCCCCTGGCAGAGACCCCTGTTCCCCATGGGGGCCATGGCAGGCCTTGTCACAGGCTCCAGGCTAGCGAGAACACAAGGGACAGGGATCTAAGATCTCCAGGGCTCAGGGCCATCCCGGGAAGCTGCGGCCCCAAAAGCAGGGCGAGCCAGCTCAGTTTGCCTCTCTGCCAGCGGGCTGTCCACATGCAGCTCCTGCCTAATCTGAGGAGACAGCAGAGGCACTCACACTGACAGGCATCCTCCTGGGAGCCAGGCAGTGCTGCCAGGGAAGTGTCTCCACTGTGGCTGAGCATTCCGAGCTCCGGGAAGGGGGTGATGCCCAGGCAGGGAGGAGGCAGCTGGTTCATGCCACGCTGACTTGCCAGGAGAGCGAGTTCCCCGCCAAAATCAGCCCAGCCCAGAGAGGTCTCAGGTGGGGAAGGGAGCCCAGGAGCTTCCCAGGAGCAGCAGAGCTGGAAAAGAATCATCCTGTGCTTAGGAACACACCGTGACACAAGTTAGGATTTTCTTTTAAACCGATAAAGAATCAGGGAATTGTTCAGGCTGGAAAAGATCTCCAAGATCATCAAGTCCAACTTTTCCCCAAGCACTGCCAAGGCCACCACAAAACCATGTCCCCATGGCAACATCCAAGTGCCTTTTGAGCACCTCCAGGGATGGAGACTCCACTACCCTGCGCAGCCCCTTCCAATGCCTGACCACCCTTTCCATGGAGAAATCCTTCCTGCTGCCCAATCCAGGCTGAGGCCATTCCCTGTGCTCCTGTCCCTGTTCCCTGGGAGCAGAGCCCGACCATCCCACTCCTGTCAGGGAGTTGTGCAGAGCCAGAAGAGCCCCCCTGAGCCTCCTTTTCTCCAGGCTGAGCCCCTTTCCCAGCTCCCTCAGCTGCTCCAAAACCTCCCAACCCTGCCCCATCATGCACACAGGCACATTTTTAGATCCAGTTCAAAGGGATTCTGGATCAACCTCAGCCATCAGCAGGGCCTCTGATCCCTACTGCCTTTGCAGCCTGGCAGCGAGGAGATTCCCAGAACTCCAGGTCTGGCTTTGCTCTCTCAGCCTCTGGACATAAAGTCAGGTTTTAGAAGGCAGTTCAAAACTTTTCTCCTATTAGAAAAGATTAATAGCCTAAAAAAAGCTTTTTTTGGGGGTGATATCCATCCCAGTTTTGTAAAGTGAGGGGGACAAACCCTTGAACAGAGTCTACAGTGAGGATGCCATAGCTTGGGAAGGTCCTGCTGAAGGGAGCAGAGAGGTTCCTATCCCCCTCCACAAGCCTTGGAGCAGAGAATAAGTTAACAGCCCTCTGAACTACTGATAATTATTTGTGAGGAATTATCAGTGAAAATTATTTAGATGTTAGGAAGCAAAATTAGGCTGCTTTCCTTGAAAGGAGAGGAAAAATGAGGGACTCTCCCATCCTTCAATGCCACCATCCCAGCTTAGCTGAGCTCAAGGCACAAGTTACACCTTGCCAGCCACGGCAATCCTTCCTGGAAAGGACCCACAAGGATCGAGTCCACCCCAACAATCCCACCCTGTGACATTGTCCAAAAGCTCCTTGAGTTCTGGCAGCATTGGGGAGCCTGTTCTAGGTGCAGGAGAGCAGCTCCAAGTCTTGCTTTCAAGACTTCCAAGCCCCACCCTTGGGCAGGGAACCTCGCTGTGCCTTCTGCTGCTCAGCTGAGGGAAGCAGAGCATCCCTTCCCTTTGAACCAGCTCCAGCATCCCTCCTGCTCCTCGGGACACATGGATGGATGGATGGGCCTGGATGTGTCACACAGCAAGGCAAGAGGCAGACCAGGAATGGAGGATTCCTGGTCTCTCTCCACGGGACCTGCATCTGGATTTCATTGAGCTCGTGGCAGGCTGGAACCCGGAGTGAGCTCCGAGCTGATCAACAGCACGGCTCTGGAGGGATTGATTAATGCAGGGGGACTCGTGGGGGTCAACAAGCCTTGCTCAGCCAAGTCCTGATTAAAGGAGGTAACAGCCTGGAAAATACCTGGGGGGCCAAAAAATCCCATGGCCTGTGGCTGTGGGGAGGTTGGCCAGAGGTTGGCCTGGAAGTCTGGAGGTGAGGAATTGGAAAGGATCAGCTTCACCAAGGACTGAGGATGCTGCAGCAGCACTCAGGGGGCAGAGGGTGACACAAGGGACAAAGAAACCCCACCAAGAAGGGAAGGACCCACTCTACCATCCCAGAGGGGCTGCACAGCTGCATGAACCCATCAGGAAGGGTTGGAAATGTCGCCTTTCCCACAGGAGAACCCAAAGCAGGGCTGCCATCCAGCTGTGGGGCAGACCTGGGGCTCTCCTGGCTTTTCTCCCAGTGTGGTGTCCCCAGAACAGCTGGCCAGCTGCAGATGGGCACTGCCTGCTGCAGCAGCAGCAGGGATTGAGAGATCCCAGCAGCTGCACGGGGCTCCCTCTCCCCAGCAGCCCGTGCAATTTGCAGAGTGATTCAGCAGGGTATTGATTTAACTCTCTGCAGACAAATGACCTCTCTCTCTGGGCCACGCTGTTTAGTGCAGGGATTCAGTCTTCTGCATTAATATTTTAATAGATTTACAGTGGAGTTGTTTCACCTCAGCAGGGAGAGGGAGGGAGGGAGGTGAGAGCAGGGATGGGGAGAAGCAGGAAAGGAAGCACAGGCTGGGAGGTTTGAAGTTTCTGCAAGCAGGCCACGAAATCAAGGTTTTTTCAATCTAAAGAGGTTCCCATTGCTCTTAATTCCCATTAGCACTGCACCAAAAGCAAGACATTTGGCTGCAATTCTCCAGCCTGCAGCTCAGAGAAGGATGAGGGATCAATCATGGCATCATTTAGGTTGGAAAACCCCTCCAAGGTCATCGAGTCCAACCATTCCCCCAGCACTGCCAAGCCCACTACTAACCCACATCCCCTAGTGCCACATCCACTGGGATTTTAAATCCCTCCAGGGATGGGGACTGCACCATCTGTGCCAGACAACTTCTTTCCATGAAGAAATATTCCCTAAAATCCAGTTTAAACCTAAATCAAGATGAGCTACACTGGGTGGGGGGGGGGGCACTGCCACCAACATCCTGTGGCTTGGGTGAGGCACACACCTCACCAAAAGTCCCCTGCTCTCATTCAGCAGCACAAGAACCCCTGGCAGAGGGGCTTCTCCATGGTTGCAGAGCACATTTTCCTTCCAAAATATTTTTTTCCATTTCTCCCTGGACAAAGCAAGCATCACACAAACCACAAGCCAAGACCGCAGCCATCCCAGCCTTGGAGGAATCCAGGCTGATTTACCCCAGCTGGGAGGAGGCATCTCCAGACTGGAGATATTTCATCACCACGTGGCTGCTGTGACAGCTTGAAAGGGAATCCTGCTGCACCAGGGATCATCTGCATCCCAAATCCAAACATCCTGTGTCATCCCCTGCAGCAGAAACCAACTGCTTTTTGGCTGTGAGCTTTGAGAGGGGGAATGCTTGCATTCTGCAAGGAGCAGCCACCAATAGGATAATGCATGGAAATGGTGCTAGCCCAAACTCCCAGTTCTAACCTCTCTTTATCTCCAGAATCCCACCCTCACACGGAATTACTCCTCCAACGAGTCCATCCTAAGAAAAAAACTTTGGGGTTTCCAGTCTGTTCTTGAGAAGACTTCATCTCCTCTGCATGGTGGAAGAAAATCCAAGCTGCTCTTTTCTCCCACGAAATGGGAATCTGCCACCAAATCCAGATGCAACAGAGACCTTACAGTATAATGAACTTAATTTTTCAACACTGAAAAATTACCCGCTGCTACATCCCCTGCAGCCCTGGCCTTCAAGTGAATGAGCTTTGATGGAAAAATGAGGCAGGAATTCCATGGCTGCAGAGGTTCCAGTCACCTTTAAAGGATGAGCTCATCTCAACCCTTTTCTTACATTGAACTGAAAATGTTTTCTTGCATCCAGGGCAAAACTACAGCATCCCACCTCTATCCCACTCTCCTAAACAAACCTCAAAGTTCAACAGACAGCTCTGATAACAAATAAAAAACCAAACCTGCCCCAAAACCCAAAGGGAGAGTTACTAACAGCACTTATTTCTCCTTGGAGTTACCCAGACAAGTTAGAGCACCAGCGTTTTTACCCCTTTTTCAAGGCTGGTGATGAAGACCCTCTCCCACCCCACCAGGTAAAACAGACTTCCACCACACAATAGTCCTGAGCCCACAGCGCCAGGAAGGCTGCATTTGCTCAGAGATTTCCAGGAAATGAGTCAATCAGCAGAGGAGAAACACTGCATTGAGAAAGGGAATGGGAATTTAAAGGGATTCTTTTCAAGTTAACCAACAGAGCCGTCTGAGATGCAGAAGCCACTGTATTTGCCCTTAGGCTGTCGGGAATGAGTCATTTTCTTTTCTCTCTCGTTATAAATGTCACTCCTTAGTGACTTCACCTTTTTCCCTGCATTGCTGGAAGACAGAGTGGGGCACTGCTTAAAGGTTTTTAACACAGGGAGAGGGTTGTTGGCTGCCCAGCTGGGTGCTTATTATGGGATTGTTCTCCTGTGCCTGGGGCTGGAAGCAGAGGGGCACTGGGGAGGGTCTTCTCTAGTGCTTTGGCTGGCTCAGCCAGGGATGGGAGGAATGTGGGGGGACCTTGGAATCTGATCTGCAGAGCAGATGGCTCCAGCTCTCCATGAAAGTGCTGCCTGTGTCTAAGCACAGCTTAATTCCTGCCCACAGCTTCACGTTTTCCAGAAATGAGTAACAGAAGGACACTTCTTCTAGCCAAAGATCTCAAAGGGAGGCTGAACCCCAGGAAATAAATCAGCCAGGAAAGGGAGCTGAGCCACAGCAGCAGCACAAAGTTAGGAGTCCCTAGCCCTGGCATATCCAGGTGCCACACAAGCCCCAGGGTGGGTTAGGTCTCTGCAAGTCCCATTTAGCCCAAGGAGCAACCCAGTAACTTAAAGGCTCTTTCCAGCCAAGCTCAAGGGACTGAGTGGAGCCTGCCTCCAGCAGGAATATGGGAACCACAGAGATGCTCCAAGGGCTGAAGCCCCTCTGCTCTGCAGCCAGGCTGAAAGTGGATGTGCTCACCTGGAGAAGAGAAAGCTCCAAGGAGAGCTCAGAGCCCCTGCCAGTGCCTAAACCCCCCTCTCTATTTGAAGCCTGCACTGATGGCTGCCCTTGCATTCGAGCTGCCAGCTGAAGCTTTGTCCTGCTGTGCAAGGACAAGGAGCAAGGCACAGCAGCACAGGGATGCACCCTGCCCTCCCTCACGCCCTTTTTTAGGAAGCTGTTAAATCAGGCTTCATGCTGGCTCCTGCTCTTCCACCATCCCAAATCATTTCTAGTGAGAGCCACTCAGGAAGGATGGGGTTGATCAGCCTCCAAGGAGCTCTGAGGTGCTCACAGAGGCACAGAGCCCAGCTCTGGGCACTTCACAGGATCCTCCATGGTTGAGGGAAATCTCTGCCTGTGCTTTGGCTTCCAGCAGGCTGAGCAACTCAAGAAGCTGCTTTGTAAAATACATGTATGTTATAAAGTACATATTATATTATTGGCTTTTTGCAAATATTAGAATGAATACTATATGTATAATGTCGGGAAAACTTTGCTGTATGAATATAGTTTCTTTTAGTTGTGCTATTAACAAAATTTAGAAATAATAGTGTAATAAAGACATATTTTTCTTAGACTATAACATGGTGATGTAAAAAGCTTTTGTTCATGTAACTAACTCGGAGAATGGTAAAAAGATGATCAGAAAATTCTTCACATTCTTGGATTATCCTATCTGGATGAAGACAGAGGTGACGAACACCAAAACTCCAAGAAAGAAATTTATTGATCTCTGTTATCAGGGAGTGTGCTGACAAGAAAGAGCCACAAGGGGAAAAAAAAAAAAAAAAAAAAAAATAAANGTTGATTTACAGGTTGGGAGGGGTGTGCTTTTGAATAATGCATAAAAGTCTATGAATATGCAACAGGTTGATGCATTTCAAGAAGTGTTTTCTAAGTTAGTGTGTGCTCTTGACTGAATGTCAAGCACCTGGCCGTTGTAGCCTTTTACTTTATTGTTTGTCTCCTATTATTTTTTATTAAACCTTTCAAAATCCACCAGGAAAATGAACCTTGTTTTTCACAGTATGTAATCCTGGAGAGTTTTTTTCCAGCTGACTTTTAATGAGATGTGGTCTCCCTCCCCACCAAGCTCTCTTTCAGATTAACTTTGTTCCCTGCCTGGTGGGTTGAATCCCCACCAAAAACACATCCCAGAAGCTGCAAAGGAAAGGGAAAAAACACACTTTCCCCTCTGGAGCAGCAGCACAGCAGAGAGGCAGCTGCAGCCTGTGCTGCAGGGGTGTGCTGGGCACCTCACTGCACACACACATTCCCACTAATCCATCCCCTAATTCATCCCACATGAGCCCGAGCACAGAGCCTGGGCTTTGATGCGCCCGCCCGCGCGAGGAAGTGGAGCAGATGTGCAGCTATCAGCTCCACAGGGCACACAGCTGCCTTTGGCTGAGGATGAAGGCACCTTTCTGCTTGGGACAAGGACAGCTGACCTCAGCCCACGCTCCCCCAAACCCCGCTGGGCCAGCGGTGCTCTCTGTACTCAGCAGAGCTTGAGCTGTGTTTCAGATTGCCTCCTCAGCAGCCAGGGGCTCTGGAGGGCTGGTTTCTGTGTCTCCACACACAGCTGCACCCCCAGATTTCCACCTGGGACTCTCAGTCCCTCCTCAGGAACCCTTCAGTGGTGCACATCCCACGTCCTGCTCCAGGCTCGGCGTGTGCAGCGTCACCCACGCAGAGCAGAACACAGTGTGACATTGTTTGGACACTTCCAGGCATGCTGGCTCCACCACTGCCCTGGGCAGCCTGTCCCAAGGCCTGACCACCTTCTCACAGTGAAGATGTTTTTCCTGCTGTCCAATCTAAATCTGTGCTGGAGCAGATGAAAGGAATGCTCTCCCTGCCTGGCTCTGAGCTACAGCAAACGCTGCTCCTCCCCACCAGGGAAGGCTCCCCCATGACGTGCAGATGGTGGGATGCTCCCAAATCCAGCACAAATGGTAAATACAGGACTGACATGCTCAGGTGAGGCATAAATTACAGCTGCAGCGGAGCAGAAATATTTTTGGCAGAGGAATCCATGAATCCCAGAATGGTTTGGGTGGGAAGGGATCGCAAAGTTCATCTCATCCCACCCCTTGCCATGGACAAGGACAGCTTCCACTACCCCAGATTGCTCCAAGCCCTGTCCAACCTGGCCTGGAACACTTCCAGGGTGGGGCAAGACTACTCCTGTCCCATGGGAATACTCTGGGAATAAAAGGCTGGGAGTAAGGCAAAAAAGAGATACTAAGCATAAAGACATGACTTCACTGCAGCCTGGCTCTCTTTGAGGCAGCTGTCCTTCACACATAAACGTGGTGGACACCTCTAAAAGCAATTTTTGTCCTGCCTTTTGCAAGAGGAGCTTCAGTTACAGCAGAAGTTTCACAAGAGTTTTCAGTGGGGGGGAGAAAGTGCCTTGGTAACATCCAGGGTAATTACAGTGCTCGGTTTACCCTGAAGCTCCTGAAGGCCAAGGAAATTGCTATGGGCAATAAATAGAAAAGGGTGGTCTGGGAGCCTGGCCTCCAGCTCAAAGTCCATAATTTCAGGCTAGAAAAGAGATGTTAATCTTTCTTTTTTTTTCTTTTTTTTTTGTTTTTTTTTTGTTTTGTTTTTCCTTCCTAGCACCATTTGAAGTGGTTTTACTTTAAAACCCATGTCAAACCTAGCCCACTCTTTACTCCAGTACAAGATTTTTGGCTTGATGTGTCTCTGAGCTGCTGCTGCAGCCTAGGAGGAGGGTGGCTCACTGGATACCTCAAGATAAAAAAAGAAATGCCTAAGTCTGAGCTCTGCTTGGACCACCTAAAATTCACACTAATATAACGATTTCATTAAACTGACATTACCACAACAGTACCATCAAATTCCCACTAACCATACACGTGTAGGAGCATCTATGGACAGGACATGGACACAGGAGCACAGGCCAGCAGCCCAGAAAACTCACAGCTCCAGAGCCCAGTTACCTGTAGGCTGCTGAATTTGGATGTGGTGGATGCCAGTGCATCCCTACTTTCCAAAGGATGGGAAGAACCAAGGGGAGTTTCTCAAGCTTTGTCCCACTCCTCCAGCTTCCGGCAGCAAGTCTATCCATGACATGAGACTGGTTCCTCAGGAAGAAATAAGGAAGCATCAGAGCAGAGATCTTGATTTTCCTAGCCACAAAATGCTCGTTTTTCCCCCCCATACTGTGTCCTTGGGTTCCCAAGTAGGAATATGTGGAAGCTGGGGAGCCCATACAGAAAAAGCCCAAATTTCAGCCTCTTTCCCTAAGACATACAAACCTGCAGCAGGTCAGAGCCCAGGCATCCCTTCCAGTCCATGCCTCCAGAATGAAAATGCCTCTTCTGCTTCAAGCAGGAGCCACTTGTCTCCTCTTCCCATGGCAACTCCCTCAAGTCAGTGGGAAAGGCCTGGGACAACGTGCTTGGAGTGGGGAAGGATTATCCACCCCACCTGAAGGAAGCAGAGCAGCTCCACAATTACTGAGCAGGCTGCATCGTTTGGCACAGAAATAAAAGGGATTAATTAAGGCATTGGCAGCCCAAAGAAAGCACTGACAGGTGCCAAGCCAAAACACAGCATCTCAGGGATTTAAATTCCCTTCTGAAGCACCCCTGACCTTTCACCAGGGTGCTTTGCCACTTCTCCTGCTTAAAAATTTGGTGGCCACTCTGGCTGGTCATGCCTCCAGGCACAAAGTGTTTCACCTGCTGAACTTTTTCCAACTTGCCCAGTCCTGATCCCACTGAACTTCACAGACATCTTCCTCTCTTCCTCAGAGCAAGCTGACACCATTTCTTACTTTACTTAGAGTGCTTTCCCCTTGATTGATTGATCCCTTGATTGATCCAACTCCAGCCTCCCTCACTGATGCCAGAGCTCACAAATAAGGGATGTAACAGCGAAGCAGCACTTCTTGGCTCAATATTTGATGTAAAAGATTAAATGAGCTGCTGTAACAACAGCTCACCTACATTTCATCTTCCTTGAGAAGCTTACCCCAGAAAACACCTAGGAGTAAATTACCTGCTCCTACTGAAGCACTGATAGGAGATCAAAACCCACCAGAAAATGCCTAAAATATCCTCTGGTCCAGGCCAGTTCCAGGTGTTTTGAAAGCAGGTCCATGCAGAAAGTCCTGGTGACATGGTTTAGTGCTGGGCTTGGCAGTGCTGGGTCAGTGCTTGGATTCTGTGATCTTAGAGGGCTTTTCCAGCCTTAATAGTTGTTATTTTACCTTCAAGCCTGCCCCCAGAGGCAGCTGCACTGTGACTCTGCCTGGCTTCAGAAATCAGCTCAGCCAAATTGATTTTAAGCCAGGCAAAAAGCCTCACAAAAGTAAACACGACTTTTAGTAAAAAATATGACCCTGTTACTCACCATCTGAGGATCTCACTGCCTCAGAGCCCCTCATAAGTCACAAAACTTCCAAGCCTACTCAGGTTTTGCTCCCATTTCCTAGAAATTCTTCCTGGTGCTCAGGTAGAAGTTGGCTTACCAGTGTCACTCTCAATAAGAGCAGGCTGGATTAGTCCATGCACCACCCCAGTGAGGGCAACCAGACCTTACCATTAACCCCAAACAGCATCACAGAGAACAAGCCCTGTCAAGGAGGGAGGCATCATTAGCAAGAGCCACATTTAAGCCCAGCAGTGCCACTGCTGTGAGCATTTCAGGCTTGTGAGCACTGCTGGGAATGTTTCAGCATGGAGGAAGAGGGATTGATGCTTGGCCAGCCTGGTTTAGCCCCACAGGGAGGCAGCCAGCAGTGAGGGAGAAGAGGAGATGCTGCAGAGGACCTCCCCAGGGACCTCCTACCACAGCAGGGTGCTTTCAGTTTGGGTCCAGCTGCCCCATAGCTGGTCCAAGGGGCAGATACTGGGGACAGAGTCACCCAGGGAGCCCTCACAGCACCTATGTGAAGAGCTAGGTCCTGCACCCAAGAGCAGCCCTCTGCCATCAGGCAGCAATTAAACAGATGCTTAATTAAGGTGTGCACATCTTTCTCTGCCTTCAAAAACTGGACCTCACAGAGTGCTGCTTACAGGTGCAGCCTGATAAAACACAGAAAATCCCATGAAGAAAGTGCAACACTCATTAGAGCTGTACTCAAATGAGCTCATGGAAGCTGGACTCAGGCACAGAAAGCAAAGCAGGGCTGAGGTTGGGCCAGGGCAGCCCTAAATGTTGGCAGGAGCTGCAGTGCTGTCCTTTCCTCGGCCAAGGAGGTGGAAGTGAGGATGCTGGTGTCACCATCAGCACACACTGTGCCCAGCTCTCCCACCCGCCAGCAGGGGCAGGAATTGCACACACAGATGTTCACTTCTTCCTCTCACTTTTCCATATCAGCTCCACCATCTGCTTTCATCCACCTTTCCCCTCAAGAGCCACACTTGCCTCTACAGCAGGCAGTCTTAGAACCCACTCACCTCCATAATTCCTTTCAACCCAGAGGAATGCCTGTGGTCAGAGTTCACAGTTGCTATATCTGGCTATAAAAATGACCCTTTCTTTCCACTGGAAAAACAATTCAGCTGTCAGATACGATGACCAAGGACAAGCACTGTTTTTTGTAAACACAAAAGCTTTTAAAACCTGGCCCCTGGTTTAGGCTCCTGACTTGGTGTGAGCTCCAGGGACGATGGGGAATTGCAAATACTTTATGAACTCTGGTGAACTCACACTGCACATTCCTTATTCATTCCTCTCTACAAAGCACTGCTCAAAACTTTTGAAAAGGTACATTTAACTGATCTGAAACTCCAAACTCTTACAAAGAAACGAGAACGGGGCCAATTTCAAGAGCTCAGTCTGGAGGATGGTGACTCTAATGAACGGCCAAAAGCCCTGCTGGACAACCTGGACCTTGGGCAAGGAGAGTGGCAGTGCCAGAGGGCAGGGATGGATGGGATATTGGGAAAGAATTGTTCCCTGTGAGGGTGGGCAGGCCCTGGCACAGGGTGCCCAGAGCAGCTGTGGCTGCCCCTGGATCCCTGGGAGTGTCCAGGGCCAGGCTGGATGGGGTTTGGAACAGCCTGGGACAGTGGAAGGGGTCCCAGCTCATGGCAGCAGTTGGAAAGAGATGGGCTTTAAGGTTCCTTCCAAACCAAAATATTCTAGGATTCAATGCACTGAGACCCAGAGAGAGGCAGAAATTCAATCCAACCCACGGTGCTCCTGCTGCTGACAAGGCCACGTCACTTTACAAGGAAAATTGTCACCCATGCCCTTTGAGAACCTCGGTGCTGGCGTGTGATCCCATCCCTGAGGAAAACACTGATCTGCAGGATGAGAGGGAAGTGACACTGGCCCGTGGCCGATGGCAAAGGGGACACAGAGCCAGTGTCACACAGAGCCAGTGTCACTGAGTCCTGCAGCAATCACAGCACAGCCACCACACTGCCACGGAATCCTCACACACAAAAGGCAGTTCCTTCATGCCAATTAAATTTAGGATTATACTTCCCTCTCCCACCCCCCCCACCTCTATTTTGCCTTTCTCCAGGATCTCTTGAGGCTTCAAAGGCACCTTTTGCATCACACCAGGATGTTTTCTCATTACAGGGAGCAAGCTTATCAAACAAGTGCTGCTTAATTCCACCCTTCAGCCCATAAGCAGTGACCCAGATTCCTGATCTCCATTAGGAGAAGTTGGCCCCTGAGAATTTCAGGCTGGATAACCAGACTGGGAGACTGCCAAAACAAGGACATGACGCAGTGAGAGGAAGAATAAGCCAAAGCAATCCAGGAGTTTGGCCTTCAGTGGTCATGGCCAGGTCAGGTGCACAGAGATGGGCTCATTCCCTGAACCCCAAGGCCAAGGAAGGGATATCCCACCCTCACAGGCTGCTGCAAGCTCAGACCTAGCTGGAGAGCTGTAGTAAGAGCCTAGTAGTGACGAGCAGAATATTCAAAATGACCCAGGAATGGCACCAGTTGGCTCTGGTTGGCCAAGCCCTCTCAGAGTCTTGTTTCCAGACTGCCAGGCTCAACAGGGAAAGGTGGAATGTGAAATAAAACATGGAGAAGCTACAAAGAAACCCAGGAGATGAGTACATAGAGAGGCAGCCAAATGCTGCAGTCACACTGGGCCGTGCAGCTTCATCATAAATCACATTTCCTCCTCCAAATGTGTTTTACACACTCCAGCCAGACCCTGAGCAGTTTCTCTCTGCTGTGTCACACTAACAGAGCCAGGGTGCTGCTGTCAAACTGTGCCCCACATCTGTGCCCAAAGAGGGCTCGGGATTAAATCCCCACGTAATGGATGCTCCTTTCTCTTGTCAGGAGGGCTTGCAAGTTGTGCCTCCCGAGCCAGGTGAGAGAAGCACAGCTGGGTGGCCCTCACTGGAGGCATCTTCACTTCATCTGCTGTGGGAGCACCTGGAAGATGGGGACAAACCTTTTAGGAGACAGACTTTTTAGGAGGAGCTGTTGTCATGGGACAAGAGCTAAGAGACAGAAACCTCTCCAAGAGCATCTTCAGGAGAGTAGAATCATAGAATAGTTTTGGCTGGAAGAGACCTAAAAGCTCATCCCATTCCCCCCCTGCCATGGGCAGGGACATCTTCCACTATCCCAGGTTGCTCCAAGCACCATCCAGCCTGGCCTGGGACCCTTGCAGCTGTGTTTCCTTTCCAAGTACCAGGAGTGACTGATTTTGCAGCCAGCTGTGAATTAAAAGAATCACAGAATTAAAAGCAGAGCCCTTTTGCTTAGACAGAATTCCCTGTCCACAGGGAATAACTCACGCTAAACAGGGAGTGTCTGATGCTCCTGGCTGTGGCTCTGCATCCAGGTTGGAGCCATCACAGGGGTGTTCATCCTGCCTCCAATAGATCATGGCAGCCCAGACGGGCCAAATACAGCCAGACTTGGCAGCACAGCTGGAGCCAGGATGTGAAGAAACCCAATCCTGAGCATCCATGGAGGATCAGAGCTCAGCCCTGCAGCTAAACAGATGTACAAAGCTTGGTGCAAGGACAGGCAAGGCACATCAAAGCTTGAAACAGCCTTTTTGTTATTGTTTTTTGGGCTTTATTATAAACCCAGTCAGCTGCTTGATGCCTCACTGTCCCTCCTGAGGCACAGGCAGGGAAACCCCTCCCTCCAGAGCCAGCAGGTTCAATCCTCTCCATCCCACAGCCCTGTCACTCCTTACAACTTGTAGGCACAATCAGGGGGAAAAAATCATCTTCCTTTTCAAGGTCAGGCCAAAATTTGGGGTGGGAAGTTGGAACATCACGGAGAGCAGAGGGGTGGGTCTGCACTTGGCATCAGCAGCTCCAATTGGATGCACCCAGGTGCATTTCTATCAACAAGCCCAGGAGCCCTGCTTCAAGGAGAGCTTCCAGTGTGCCCCAGCCACTTCAGAAAGGCACAAATGCCAGCTTCTGACACCTGATGGCTAATTTGATAGGAAAACTTGATTGCCCTGTGGAAGAGGCTACACGAGGTCAGGAATTGCAGGACTGGTCCCTCCCCAGAGTATTTCATCTGCTTCCCTAATGCCTTGTCTACAGCAATATTTTCTTTGAAGGCTGCTAGCTGAAAGAAGCCAATTGCTTTAGAGCAGCCAGAGTTATTCATTTTGAATCCTCCAGTGCATATAAACACCCTTTAAAATTCAGAAAACAAACCACCACGCTGCTGGTGACTGGCTAGCAGAACACACACGGCAGCGAGCGATCATCTCAAGTGCTGCAGTCCCTGGGGACCTAAAACAGGGATGTGTAGAAATCTGTTATCCTGGGAGAACACTGAGCTGCTTCTGGGGGAAGAACAGACTGGCTCTGGAGGAGCTGGCTGTGGATCCATGCCTGTGGATGATGCCAGTCCCTCTGCCCTTCTCTAGACTGCAGGGACACCCTGCCAGCAATCCTCCTCCCTGCACCACCTTGCATTCCCAAAAAGTCCTGGAGCCAAGATTCCCTCTGGTGCCTGGGAAGAGGCTTCAGTCTCCCTTCCCTCCCCAGGAAGAGATGCCACTCTCCAGGCCAAGGCCAACCCCCTGGTTTCCTTCCAAAGGCCACCCACACTCTTCTCAACAAGGCACTTGAGAAGCAGCAGGTTGGACAGAACTCACAGCAGCAACAAAATTGGGCAATTCCCACAATTCCCAGTGGTGCAAGACAGGTTTCTAGAGGAATCCAGAGAAATTCCAACGTGATTTAGGTTGGGAGGGATCTGAAAGACCATCTAGTTCCAGTTCCCTGCCATGGGCAGGGACACCTTCTACTAGACCAGGTTGACCAGCCCTGTCCAATTCAGCCTTGAATATTTCCAGGGAAGGGGCAGCCACAGCTTCTCTGGGAAACCTGTGCCAGGGCCTCACCAAGCCTGCCAGAAACAAAAACAGGCAAGCCAGATGCATAGCAGGATTTGTCCTTCCAGTGTCCCAGAGAGCAGGGGGGGCTGGGGCAAGGAAGATGCATCCTTGATGGAAGGGGATCAGATTAAGGAATGCTTAAGCCAACCAGGTGTACATTTGCCCATTGGCAGCAATAAAGAGACAAAAATATTCAAAACAGAGGTGAAATTTCACTCCTAGAGACTGAAGTCAGTCAGGACATCAGAATTCTCCTCAGCAGCTGATTTCCCACGTTTTCAATGGTTGTGCTAAATCATTAATAGAGGATAGAGCTGAACTCACCCCAGGAAGGCTGAGCTGAGTCAGTGCTGTTCTCCCACTCCAGTTTATCCTTGCAAATTCAGCTTGAGATGAATGGCTCCCTTATTCTGCACCCAAAAATAAACCACATGTCAAGGCTCATTCCGGGAGTTTGTCAAGCAGGTGCTGATTTGTGGGATCAAGCACGTTCCAGTGGATCTGATGCATTCAGGCAAAACACTCCATGAGAACCAAGGCTTCCCAAGCAACTGGGGAGGAATCAACCCCAGCCTCTGGAATTCACCCAGCAGCTCCCTCCCATCCCACTGGTGTCCAGGAAGGAATGATTCCCTCTTCAAGGGGCTCTCCAAAGGGTTTGGCATTATCCACCCACACTTCATGACTGAGGAAGGAGGCCCTTTCTATGGCAAATCCACCCCAGAGGGTAAAAAAACCAGGATGTGTCCCATCAGCCATTATTGGTGGACAAGTTAACTACTTTTGTGGGGACAGAAAAGCTGATCTGGAGAAATCAGACTTAGATAGGAAAGGAGATATGAGCTGAGGCCTCTAAAGCCAAAAATTGCTCCTGCACAGGCTCTGCCCCCCCATTTACACCTCTCCCCCTGCCCCAAAGTGACAATGCAACACTCCCAAAGGAAAAAAACTTGCCCGGTGATGATTTTACAGTCCCTCCAAGGGCTGTGGATTGCTTTGGAAATGCAAACTTCTCAGTTCTGCAGCTGGAAAAGTTGTCCTGCCATACATTGAAGATTAGGAAGAAATTCTTCCCTATGAGGGTGGTGATGCCCTGGCACAGGGTGCCCAGAGAAGCTGTGGCTGCCCCTGGATCCCTGGAAGTGTCCCAGGCCAGGTTGGACAGGGCTTGGAGCAGCCTGGGATAGTGGAAGGTGTCCCTGCCCGTGGCAGGGGGTGGAACAAGACGGGCTTTAAGGTCCATTCCACCCCAAAATATTCTGTGATCCCATGATTAGTCCCAGAAATAAATGTGGTTGCATGGATCATGTTAGAACAGCATCATTTTCACTGAGCCTTTGGGGGAAAAAAAATAAAAAGCCTTAATAGTCCCCAGAAAAATATCTGCTCTGAAATCATTCCCTCTGAGGATGATATTATGGAATAAGTGATCATCAGCCAAAATTACTGCATGGAAATCATCGATTACAGAAATACCCTGACATTCTCATGCGCAGATGTTACACCAGAGCTGCTCCACAGGCTCCTCTCTGAAGGAAAGCTCTGCTGTTGTCATGGTTGCCTCATTATTACAAGTCTTGGGTGACTATCAGAGCAAAAGTCACAAGATCTGACTTCTAAACACTTGTAAGAGCAGGAGCAAGCCCAGCACCGGGGCAGATTCGGGTTGCTGATAAGCAAACAATCCTGAAAATTGCTTGCACTGCCAGTCTGACTCATGCTTCTGTAAGCACAGCTTATTTTTCAGTACCCTAAAAAAAAAACATAAAACACAAAACCAAAACAAAAAACCAAGTCCCAAACCAAATAAAACACAACAAAAAAATTTAAAAACCCATACAAGCAACCTCCAAGTGATGTTTTCATCAGGCAAAAGGTCTTGGGACAGAAGGAATTGCCAAGATGGAGCTGGTGGCTCTGTGAGAGATTTCTGCACCTAGAAGGATGTGCAGAGCACCATCCCCAAAGAGCTGGAGCTCAACTCCAGCCCCATCACTGCACTCCAGGCAAACAGGCACTGCTGGAGGGACAGGACAAAGGGTTTTCCTGCCTCTCCACATCCTGGTTAGTGCATGTTCAGCACCATCTGCTGGCATTCTCTCCAGGAGCCAGCTCCTCACAGACTGGACAGATGTCACCAGGGTCAGGGAGTCGGGCTGGGGACAACAACCCTGAGACAGCCCTGGTGCAGCACAGTGTGAGCACAGCTCCAGGATTTCCCAGGAAAAAGCCCATTCCAAAGCAGCTGATCTGCTCTCCACCAGCTGAGGCTCACCTGCTGTGGGTCCATATCCAGCTGTCCAGCCAGGTTTTTGCAGAGCCCGTGTCCTGGGACAGCCTCGTGGTGTAGAGCATCCCACAGGGTATGGGAGCAGGGCCACAGGGGAGTCCCAGCAGATTAAAAAAAATCCCAAATCCCTGTGATTTTGGCTCAGCTTGTTCACCAGGCTCTGAGTGACACCGATTTAATTAATTTGAAAAATCAACCTGTCATTAATTGGAAAGAGGAAGAGCAGCAGGATAAAATTGCTGCTTTGGAAGGCACGAGTCTGATCCCTCCAGAGAATCCCAGAATAGTCTGGATGGGAAGAGACCTCAAAGACTATCTCACATTCCACCCTCTGCCATAGTGATCCCTCCAGAAAATCCCAGAATAGTCTGGATGGGAAGAGACCTTGAATCCCATCTCATTCCACCCCCTGCCACAAGCAGGGGCACCTTCCACTAGACCAAGGTGCCCCAAGCCCAACCTGGCCTTGTATACTTCCAGGAATGGAACATCCACAACCTCTCTAGTGGTTGCAGGAGCAAAGGATGAAAAAAACCAAGGCCTCTGCTCAGCCAGAAGCAGGCTGAGAGTGGAGTGGAATTATCATTGATCTGCTGCCCTGCACAGAGAGGGGATTAAACCACGACCTGCTACCCTGCTACAGTCAAATCTGCTTTCCACCCAAAAGAACTGCATTTTTTTGTGTTTTCTTTGAGAGTGACATTCAGAATTAAGTGCACAGCCCAGATAAAGAACATTCTGCACCATTACAGACGGGGATCTCAAGCAGACAGAAATCCTGGGATATCCAATCTCTGCAATTAACCAAAACTACCTGGGAGAACACCAAAAGACACACATTCCCTTTGGGAACAGGTGTTTCAGGAACAAAACACCTTTGAAATGTTACACTGAAAGGAAAAGGAGGGAAAAGGGCAGGCATGCTGCCTTTCCTGGTTATCTTGAATATTTTAACTGTGATCCCACAGAGATAATTCAGAGCTCCACATTAGGATATTCCAGGACTGCAGCTTGCACAGGGCTGGGGTGTTTAGTGATTTTTGGGTGGAACAGGTTGATGGCTGCCCTGGATGTCATTCCCTACGTCCAGCCTCTTCTTTTTATACACCCACCCAAGGTTTTTGTTGGAAGAGGAGAGAAACTCACAGCTTGCAGGATTCCCTCCATGGGGATTATTTTGGAGCAATCACTGGCTGTCCACTGATGAGCTTTTAGGTCCCTCCTAACCCAAAATATTCTATATGTTGAAAAGACAAACAAATGTGCTGTCATGAGGAAGAGCCACAATGAATCCCAGATCCTGTATTTTTTCCTATTATTATTCTAATTCTCCAGGCATTTACTATGCTATCCATGGCCAACATAGCTTTGCAATCCAGCTCTTGTCAACTCTTGGTGTTGACTTGAGGCAAACCCACGTGTGAATGGATGTAAACTGAAATTTGCTGCTCTCCCTGGCAGTGATTTCCACGAGATACCTCTGAACTCCCTTAAAAATGATAAATGAGTTTAAAATTGCAGCCATTCAAATGGAAAATCCTGCTGAAGGCCTGGTATGTAGAACAGAAATAAAGACAGCAGAATTACAGCTGCAGAGCAGAAAACCCTGCAAAAAAGAGAGCTCTGGAAGCCTTGAAGCAACTCTAGAAACAAAAATAAAATAAATCTTGTGGTGCAAACAGTCAAACCTGAGCCACATTCACTGGGTGCTCGTCCTTCTGCTGAGCCAAAGCCAAGTGGGAAAACCACATCCAGCTGTCAGGGTGGGACAAAGCCAGGAAGGGACCCTGGGAAGAGCTCCCTGATTAAACAGCACCAGCTTCACCCACTCCATGGTACATCTTGTTCTCCGAATAGAAAGAGGACAGGAGAGAAAACATTGCTGCCAACTCCTTATTTCCAGGCTGTTTCAGCTGTCAAAACACTGCACAGGATCCCTGTGACCTGGGGAAAAGGCTGGAGAGTTCAGATCTAAGGGCTAGGTGTTGTAAGCAGGCAGAGCTGGAGCCCAGGACATTGGGATATCCCATCTCCTGTGCCTCCAGAGCTAACAGGGATGTACATCCCTGCATCCACTGAAGCTCTGGAAATGCTTCCTCGGTGGAATGCTTGATTTTCTGCCCCTGAGGTCACTGCTCCAACATCTCCCAAGGTCTCAGCAGAAACAATCCTCAACAAGGAAAAAAAAAAGCAACAAAAAGCCTGAGATAAAAAGACATCAAAAGATGCTTCAGCAACACAGGGTTTTCCACAGATCCTCCAAGCTATTTTTAGTCTCTCTTTTATGGTGAGAACACAACATCCAGTTTCACTGCTCCGTGTCCTCTGCCTCCTCTGGGAACAGACCTGCAACAGGGCAAGGTAAGGGCATGCAAAAGTTCTGTGAGCTGAGAGCTAAAAATGAAATTTGGGCTCTGATAGATGGCTTTTCATGGCTGATTACAGCTCCGTGGGGATGGGGTGCTCCTGACCTCTTACCTGCATGGACTTGTGGGAAAAGTGGAGTCTGGGAAGTATTTATCCAAGCATGGCTAAGACAAGAAGCACGTTTGTAGTGAGCTGGTTTATTCCAACTCTTTAGCTATGAAATGCTCTGGGCTGGTGTTCAGGGCTCAGGATAGACACAGGGTGAAGCCCACAGCCTTCCCAGTCCTGCAGGCACGCTGTGGCAGCTCCTGGGGTGTCCTGTGCAGGGCCAGAAGCTGGGTTTCAATCCTTCCAACTCAGGATATTCCACGTGGTGCTGCTCCTGGAGCAGCTCCCTGCCTTGGATTGGAGCTTCTCCATCCTCCCCTGGAGCTGAACACCAAGGTGGGCATGAACAAGATGTTTCTTGTTCAAGAGGTACCTGGCTCAAAGGCAGATGCTCTTCCCAACTCCCAGAACTCCTGGAACACACTTGCAGCTCCACATGGATCTGCTCTGCTTCTCCTGCTTCCTGGTGAAAGGATGGCACATCCTCTGGGACCAGTGTTGAGCACATCTCTTCCCAAAGCTCTAGGTGGGAATCATCTCTCCATTGTCATGGTCTGAGGGAATCAGATGTGCTCATCTGGAATTTATGTCCCCAAATCCCCGTGCCAGAAAGGCTCTGACTGCCAGAGCGCAAGCTGGGAAAAAAAAAAAACAAACAAAAAAAAAAACCACAAAAACTAGACTTCAAAGATTTAAAGATACAGAAGGGATTGTATCAGACCAGTTGGTTCTTCTCCAGTGGCAGCAAGGCTGGAAAAGGATCAGGGATATCTGCAAGGGAGCTGCAGTGCAGCAGGATGCTGACTCCAGCCTTGAAATGGATACAAGGCCATAAAAGAAGAAATTGCAGCCACTGACTTTTTGCCACTGGTGAGAAGGGCAGTCAGAGGTGGGATATCTGGAGAAGGATGGTTTGGAATTCATGGTTTTAGCTCACGAGAAACCAGCTCAGGGGGTGTCTAGACTTATTCACTGGGTGTGCCTGACATTTACACCCAGATGTTGAGATCCCAGGGCAGCTGACAAGCCTTGTATTAATTTAACACTAATCTGCACCATCTGTCAAAGTCTGAGGGGAAAAGAGCAACTTTTCCACTCTGGGATTGGGTTCTCTTACTGCTGCTCTGGCTGGATTAATCTGCAGAAAAGGAAATCTTGTTTTTTATGAAGTCTTCCATAAAGAAGTATTCCTGGCACCTACACTCCATGTTTTGAGTGGCCTTCAAGGGCTCCATCTCTTGCACATGGCTACTTCAGAAAGCAGGAGCAGAGCAGAGACTCCCCTGGACACAGCAGCATTGGCAGATTCCCAGTCTCAGGTTCCTGGGAGGGACAGGAGCAGCTGTACCAGGCTTTTCTGTGGTGCTCTGCCCACCGAGGTGGAGGACCAGAATTCCAAACTCAAGGATGCAAGCTCTTCACCTGCATCTTAAGGATGCCTAGAAGGATTTGTTTCAGGGCTGCCTGGAAGTTTTTCAGCCCACAGGACCTTTCATAACCATCCCAGGTCCACCACAGTTGTTTTTCTGCCAAAGACACTGGACTCTAGAAATCTCCCAGCTCCAGGTGATGCAGGCCCAGAGAGAAAAGCAAGCAGAAGGAAAGGTGAGGGATCAGCAAAAAATGGTATCTCTCTTCTGACAAGCATTCCTGGCATGGGGAAGCCAACAAAACTGATTTGTCCCCTATGGAGCCTGAGAGATTCTCCCCTTCCTGAGGGCTCTGAACCCAGGATCTCCTTATTTTCCAGTGTTTTTCACCTCCTCCAGCCAGTACCCAGACAAATCCAAGCATTAAAAGGAGCTATGTTAGGCTCTTTCACCTTGGATTGGAATACTTCCACCTCCCTTCCCTGACAAATCTGTCCTTCCCTGAACAGGGAATACTTCGGGCTGTCATCCTGAAATGGAAACCACCAGACCAAGGCATCTTCACCCCCCTGCCTGTCCCTGATCCATGCTCACAGTGGGGGGACCCAAATCCACGTCCTTCAGGCATCACTCAGCAGGATTCTCATCTCTGCACTCAGACCTGCCCAGCATCCCGAGCAAGGCAGCCTCCAGCTGGGATCTGCATTCCCTGGCTGGAGCCAGAGCTCCTATTTCCATGCCTGCCCTAGTTTCTGGTCATAATTTGGTGGTGCATTAAGATCAAGGCTGCTCTGACTACCTGTGTGCATTTAGAGAGAGAGGATATCCCCAGGGGGAGCTTTTAAAAGCAGCAGTTCACCTGGGTCAGGAGCCAGCTCAGGTATTAAAAATTAAAAAAAAAAAAATATCCACCACTAGGTTACAAAGAGCAGAATAAAGAAAAATCAGAGAAAGTTGCAAAGAGAGACAAGCAACAGAAAGAATTCTGATATTGGTCAAGTGGAAGGTGTCCCTGGATCTAGAGGAAGGTGTCTCTGCTCATGGATGGGGTTGGATATATGATCCTTAAATGTCCCTGGCATCCCAAACCATTCTATGGCTCTGTGATGATCACCACAGAGCATCACATCCCACATGGAGCATCCTGGAAAGTGATCTGGGCAAGAAAAAAAAAAAAAAAAGGAAATTTCAGGTAACCTGCTGTGCTGCAGAAAGGGGTTGTGGGGGACAGGCTGGATTAGTGGGCTCCTCTGGGAGCCTGTGAGAGGGAAGATTTTAAATAGGAGGAGCAGAAATGAAAGGAGAAAGAAAGGAGGGGAAGGAGGAGGAAGGGAAGAGACAACAAATGACTCTTCATTTAGCACAAAGAAACCAAGATGTCAAGAACAACATTAATCAAGTCACCGAGGGATGAGACAAAATTCTGTAATTGCCTCTACCCTGATGCGAGAAACCTGGGTAATAAACAAGAGAAATGGGAATTGCTCATTTACAGAGCATAAATTTGACCTAGTTGGTATCACTGAAACCTTCTGGGAGGCATTTGCATGATTGGAGTGCATAAGGAAGAGTCAGTGCTCACAACCTGTGTGGGAAGGGGGGGAAGCCCTTGATCCTGCAGCCACGGGTGGCTGGGAGGAGAATTTCTCCAGCGAGTCCTTCTGCTCCCAAGCTTTGGGATTGTCTGTAAGCTCCTTCCCCTCTAAACCCTCACCAGTGCCAGACATCCACCCTGACATTTCCAAAGCTTTCCCAGCAAAGTCTTATCTAATTTTTTTTTTTTTTTTTGAGGGTCAGAATTTACCAAAAATGGCTCTAAAGCTGCTTCCCCCTCCCCATGCACGGACTTTTGTCTGGGCAGGGAAATCAGGAGCGACAGCTGAACTGGAAGGCAGCCTTTGCTTCAGAGCAAGCAATCCCACTAATCTTTTAATGCACAGACAAAGCAAATGCCAAACTAATGAAATACCGGCTTATGCCTTCAAAGGGGAAAATTTCAGACCCAGTATAGCCAAGGGAACAAAGTTATGAGAAGTTAACAAAAGTCAAAGCGAGGATATTTCCCCCCCCCAAAAAAAAAGTGAGTTCTAGACAACCACAAATACCATGATTCAAGGAAGGCTCTTGTGAAAGGCCTGGGGATGAAAGCCCAGGGTGAGTGATGTGAGACATGTAATCTTCACCAAGGGGAGAAGGAAAAGTAAGGATGGATTTGATGCAAATCAACTCTATCATTCCAGGTTTATATTCATTGGGAAGGGGAGGGGGATTCCAATAATTCAACATCCAGACAACTTCACAAGAGCTTAAGGAGCCTTTGCAAGAGCAATGCTATTTCTGGTATGCCAGGAATAATCCCAAGATTAACTATTTCTCCTGGGTTTAGGCAGGCACAGGCACTGCCTTCTACCTTACCTCCTTGGGCTGACATCCCTGGGAATATCCTCTGTGCTCTTTCTGCACCTCCAAAGAAAGAGTCATGGATTTTCCACTCATTTTGGGGCCATTCAGTTCAAATAGCATGCAGGATCTGCTTGGGAATCAAACTATTTCAGCAGCAGGCACATCACATAAACCCTCCCAGATCTTGCACCCCCAGCAGCCTTTTCAATGAATTCCACCCCAATACTGTCAATCAAAATCCTATTTCCCAACATTTCACTGCTAGCTCTGTCAGGAACTCCCAAAGATCTCCACCACAAAGGTGACTTTTCTGGCCACAGCAGCTCCAATTTATTTTTATTTATTCCCCCCTCCCCCCATCTATTTTATAGCAAAAAAAAAAAAATCTGGAAGGGTGTCCCAACAATGTCTTATCTCAGTCTTTGCTGTAGCCTAGAAGTCAGCAAACCATCTCCTCTTGGAATTATGGAATCATTTAGGCTGGAAAAGGCCCCTAAAATCTGAGTCCAATCATTGCCCCAGCACTTCCAGTGCCACCACTAAATTGTGTTCCCAAGTGCCACATCAGCTTTTACATGCATTCATGCCTTCTGCTGCCTCAAAAAGGTCACCAGGCAAGTCAGCTCCAGCTCCACATTCCCCTAAAACCCTTGCAGCTCTCCAGTGATCACAGAAATCTCCCACTTCTTCCTCCTTTTTCATCCAGTCTTCAGCTCAGTGTTTTACAGACCCTCAGAATCAATCCTGGACCCACTGCAGAGGTCAGGATGAAAGCAAATTCAGAAATATTTAAAAGGATGGCAATACTTATTGATGCTAATTAGGTGAGGTTGCATTAAGATAACATGGGTTTTATTTATAAATTGGTTTGAGGGATCTCATAGTTGTTCTGAGCACCAGAGGTCTGGAAAGCAACAGAGTCAGGTACCACCATTTCAGGTGATATGTTACAGTAACATTAACATAAGCTGTAAAACTAACTTAAACTGGTTAATTAATAGGTCTCAAAGTTGCATTCTCATAGGGAATCAGCATTTGAAGGGGCTATGTCCAGGGAATCATAGAATCATGGAGTGGTTTGGATTGGAAGGGACCTTAAAGCTCATCTCATTCCATGACTCCTTCCATTATCCCAGGCTGCTCCAAACCCTGTCCTGCCTGGCCTTGGACACTTCCAGGGATAGGGAAACCTGGGGGTTATTTATCCCAGTCTTAATTTTGGGATTTACCTGTTTTATGATAACTGAAACTAAGCTATGATTAAACTTGCAGATAATGGAAACTGTTGGAGAAGGCTAAATAGAGAAAATTTCACAGAGACCAGGCTGCTCAACGGAGTCATATCCAAACAGAGCCAAATAAAGTCACACCCAGGAACTAGGAAAGCAGGTCATTCCCCCAAAATGAGACTGCCCCAGCATTCCTAACTAAAGGAAAGAGCAAGATACAAGTTGTCAGCTTAAAGCACTTTCTATCTAAGAAAACTTTCAGTCATTTAATGCATAACCTCAGGACAATGAGGCGACAGTCCTTCCTTTTTTTTTTTTTTAAATCCTGACTCCTAACTGTCCCAAAAATGTCCTGGGGCAAAATCCACCAAAAAACAACATCACTGAAGGAAGGACTTGTGCATCCACCACAGGAATGTGAAGCTTCCCAGCCTTTCCCTAAATCCAGGGCAACAGATCAGGGAAACCCATCACGGTCACGGGGGTTCAGCCTTTGAGCCCATCACGTGCAGCAGCAACTTTTTAACTACAAACACCACTGTGAAGCTGCCTCTGAAGTTTAAGAGAAATCCCAGCAAGATAACACTGGGCCATGCCTAAATAATCCCAGTGATCAGAAATCCTTTGATGCTTAATGCTCAAGTAGGAATATTTTTAGAAAAGTGCTGGCTTTAGCTAAAAAAAGAGCCCACTCTACACACTATCAGTCAACTGATCAGCAGATAGTATCTAATCTCTAAATAATGCTGATCTGGAGAGAGGCTCCAGCTCTATGAAAAGACACTTGCCAGCTGATTTAAAGGTGCAGAAGTGAACACAAGCAGCAGCAGCTTAAGGGAAGATGACAACAGGAGCTTGAAGAATCAACATCTTGAAAAGAAAGCAAAAGCCCTGGATGTCAGAGAATAAAGGAATTTTTAAAGTAATATTAATCCTAATGAAGGCACCAAGCTTGTACAGTGCAGTAGGGAAGGTTATCCTGTCTCACAACCAAGCACTTCCAGCAGGCATTTCCATATTGTCCATGTCATCCTGGAATAGCATTTACCACAAGCAAAGGAAAATGTGTTTGCCCTCCAAAACCAGCAGATTTTTTTAAGGAGTCCACTCAAAGTCTCTCTCAGCCTCAACACTCCTGAGGATCCCTCACTGCAGGCTTTGCTTGGTGTCAGCAGCTCTGCACCTCCTGCTGCCCAGGATAATGTCCTACCTTCAGAGCTGCAACCTAACCATCCTCCTGACCTGAAAATAAAGAAAAAGAAGACAGAAAAGTCTCTTCTTTAAAATCATCCATCCCTCATGATACTGTTAATGCAGCTCCAGGGCTCAGTGCTGCATTGTTCACCTCCAGAAGCACTACCTGCTGTCTCTTCACATGAAGAGCTGATGACAGGAGGAGCTTTATTACTCTAATCACTTGCAGAAAAAAGTTACTGCACATGTACTTGACTACTCAAATTACTTTATGCAAGTTGTCCGTGAACGTGATCATTTCTTTCAGCTATAAGATTGTTTAAAGTGCTCTTATCTCTTCCTCTCAAGTTTTGTTTTTTTTTTCATTCTATTTCAGTAACATTGAGAAAGAGCCCAGAGAAGCTGTGGCTGCCTCTGGATCCCTGGAAGTGTCCAAGGCCAGGCTGGACCCTGGGACTTGCAGCAGCCTGGGACAGTGGAAGGTGTCCCTGCCATGGCAGGGGGTGGGAATGAAACAAGATGAACTCTGAGGTTCTTTCCAACCCAGATCACTTTAGCATTCTGTGATTCCCTAAAGAATTGTTTTCAAGAGTGCTCTGCAAAGAGAAAGACCAAACACCTCCAGCAGGAGGGACATAACCATGCTCACCCAAGCTTAATTTTTATTTAGACAAAAGTCCAGCTGTGAGGAAAGAGCAGAGCAGGGTTTCCTTTGACCAGTGCTTGGAGCCAGCATCTAATCTTACCTCTGGAGGAGGTTCCAGCTGTCCTGGAGCAGGCAGCACATCCAGCACCCTCGGATGGGGCACCTGTCAGGAAGGATTCAGTGATGGGCTTGAAGGCCCTGCTGAAATTATCTCATCACAGTGACACAAACCTCAAGATGCAATCAGCCTCCAGCTAATTGCACAACATCCCCAGTGCACTCAGTGCCAGCACAGGAGCCACATCAGCTGGAGGAATTCCATTAATCCCTCGGGAAGCACAAGCCCACCCACATTTAAGCAGGTCCTGGAGGAAGAGAGAGGTTGGAAAGGTCCCAGGGGGAAGGACAGAGTCTTGGGAAAGCCCAAGGGTGTTTCAAGAGGGAGATTTTGAAGCATGCACACTTCCTTGGTGGCTTTTTAGGGGCAGCACTGGCTCTTCCCATCCCTGCTCCAGGCCAGCTCCATCCTTGGCTGTGGCAGCTCCCTTGAGACAACAAAGCAGCCATTCCAAGACAGCAGCAGCTTTTTGTGGAGATTTTACCAGAAAGACAGCAGAGAGAATGAAACCTGAACTACTGTCCCTGCTGCCCTGCTTGTCCAGGGAGTATTTTACAATCCCTGCAGACAGATCCCTCAGCCTGGCAGTTTATCATCAGCATCCTGGCTGCTCAGATCCCGACAGGTAAACACACAGCGAGGCTGATCCCTTCTGCCAGGAGTGCAGGAAAGCCACAGGGACAAGGCAAGTTCTTATTACAGCCTGCAGGCAGCAAGTCAAATTCAGTCCCTGGGAAACCTGCACTTCTCCCCCTCCAAAGATGTATATTCCCATCTCCATCGAGGCACCTTTAAACATCACTATTCCATACTGTATTTAAGGCATGCTAAAGTTCCTCCCCCCAAATTCACAACTCCCCATCCCCCCCACTGTGGTTTTTGGGGCACTTGCTTAGAGATACAGCAGCGTAGAACCCCCAGAAGTTTAGCAAGCACAGCAAGACAGCGAGGCTTAGAAAGAATTAAAAAATAAAGTCTCAACAAGAAAGCTCCTTAGAGGAATGCAATTGATTTTCCAAGTCTTTCAGACCACGTATTTTAATTAATATTTATCCTACCTACTTAAATGCTATAATCTGTGCCGTGTTAGAACTGCAGCATTCAACAATTGATGCTATTAATTCTGCCCACCATGGCATCTCCCTCTTCCAGATGCAAAGGGAAGCACTCAGCAGAGAACAGAGGGATTCTTGCAGCCTTCCACGTGTGCTGGGAAAGCAACAGCAGCTGCAATAATGTGCTCAAGCAGATAAACATTCACCCAACGCCTCTTAAAGCATCAATTTTGTCTTCCCCTCGTTTGCAAGAAGTGCCTGTTGTCAGCTTAACTCAACAACTATTTCCAAAGAGCAAACAGCTAATGGGCCACTGAGAAAAGCTCTTACAAATTCAGCCTGTGCTGCTCCAGAGCTGAGCTGAAGCTGTATAACCCATGGAAATAAGGGGCTGGAATGATGGGCCATAGCAAGTGTCAGAGCACTGGCACAGGAAAAAAAAATACAGAAACAAGAAATTCTGCTGCCACAGGAGAAGCTTCAGTGGAGAGCCAGCTCATTTGGGAGCTGTTAAGGACCAAAAACACTGACTCTGCTTCTGGGGAAGGGAGGCAGCTTTCCACAGGCAGCCAGAGCAGATGTGGGAGGCAGGAGAGCATCATCACGCTTAGTGCATGCAGGGAGACCCAGGAGAGCTGTCAGGAGACATCAAAACCACCACTGCTGGCAGGAATCTCATCCCCCAGCTCAGAGCACAGCCCTTTTGGTATGAAATGCAAACCGGCCGTAATTCCTGTTGGTTCCTTAGGGAAGGAGGAGAGAGGCTCCAGAGGGCAGACTCCCAGGAGAGCAGCTGCATCCCAGGGGGAGGAATTTTGCTCCTCCATAACATTTTACACAACTTTCCACTTCAGCCAGGTCACCCAACTAAGCAGTGCTTGGACCCACAGGTTCTCCACCACCGGCTCCTCTCTGGTACAGATCTGGGGAGAGTGAAGGGTTAGACTCCCCCAGCACTGCACGACTTCCAGTGCTCACCATAATTCAATTTCACCACAATTTTTAGAGCAAACCCATCTTGAAAAGTAGACACAGTTTCTCTCAAATTCAATTGCACTGCACCAAAAGGTGGTCACAGCACCTGGTAGGGGGAGAAATTAAAATAATCCCCAAAACCCAAACACCTTCAAGTTTCAAACTACAGAGCATGAGAAGTAGAAGACTCCTGATATGTATCAGGGGGGCCTATTAAGATCATTATTTGCTGTCAGAGTCTTTAAGCAGCGTGCAGCCTGCTCTAAATATAGACCCATTTAAAGCTTTTCCAAGGGGGGGAAAAAAAACTTTAAAAACCCTAACTGACTTAGAATCAAGAGTGACATCAAGACAGAGCCACAGCAGTGCAGACAGACTGCACCAAGGTGATTTTTAAAGGTAAACCTGTCCACCTGCACTCCCTGGGGGGATTTTCAGTGGAGAGCTGCATCTCCAGCACTCTGCTGCATTTGGTGCTGCAACACCGTCAGCAATTCCTCCTCCCTGTTCTGGGAGTTACCTGTCAAATCCATTCCCAGGAGGGAACCTGACTTTTTTAGGGGCTTTACAGGTGATGTACACCTTGGCCAAAACCAGTTTTTCCTCCCAGGATCTCTGCACTGCAGTCCCCCATGGGGGAGCACCCATGGGTCTGCCAAAGCAGGAGCAGCTGAAGCTGGCAGAGCCCCAGACCAGAAGGTTTACATCCTTTTCAAAACTCCAGTTTTATGTACTCCAGGGAACATTGTAGTTTGTGCACATAATCCCCTTGGGAATCCTGAAGTCTTGGTGATAAATCCCTGGAGCTGGTTATAAAACACAGAAGTGCTTTTGATCAGGGGGCAAATGCCAGCGTGAAGTGGTGTTCACTCCCTCTTTGTTCTCCTGGCAGGAGGGAGCACAAACCCAGGACCCCTTTTCCCTTTCTCCTTGATGGTGTTGGAGCCTTTTCCCTCGCTCTTCCAACCTCTCCTGCAGGGTGCTGGGAACAGCTCCTGCACCCTCAACGCCTGCTGCAGGGGAAGGGGTGAGCTGCACCACTCACCTCCTGAGCATCCAGCCTGGAGGGCAGCTCTCTCCATTCCCATGGAATAATACTGCCAATAGAACTGCCCTGTTCCCAGGAAAACCCAAAGGACAGAGGGAAGGGCTTGCTGGAAGCACACGCTTCCACAGACAGCGTGGGCACGAACACCCTTCAGAGAACAGCCAAATTTGTAAGCCAATTAAACGAAATCAAACACAAAGCTCCTCTGATTCCAAAAGTAACGCTGTGATCATGTTTATTCTCTTAAAATAATCCAGATTAGTTCCTACTGCATACATGAGATACAGTATTCTTATGTCAGTGCACTGCCCCAGCTGAAGATCTTGGTTACTGTAGCTCTTTATTATTCTTTTCCTGCAGCCACATCACATTTGAACCTTTCCTGCCTATAAGGCGACTCCAAACCTCTTTTCTACCAGACATCCAACCAATTTCCCAGCAGACCAAGCCACCTGGCAGCAGGAGAGACTTGCAGCAGGATTAGGATGCTCCATAGGGGTGCAGGAAAACAGCTCCTGCTTCTCCTGAGAGAAACAAACAATTCTAATTTGGAAGCTGCTTTTTAATGCAGTTGGTGTTTGGTGGTTTTTTTTCCCTCCTCCTGCTTTTTCGAAGGCTGTTTTGAGCATAAATGGGAGGTTTGAAGCAGCACTGAATCTTAATGGGGCTCTCACGTGCGCAGGCAGCTGCTCGCTGCCAGACTGGAGCTGCTTCGGGGAACACGTACAGACTCTTCCCAGCAAAAGAAAGTGGAAGCAGCCTCAAATGCTTCTCTTTTTTTTTTTTTTGGGGGGGGAAGTGTTTGAAACAACTGACTCCACCACTCAAAGAACATCCCCTCCATGGCAATCCACCTCCCGAAAGGGGAATAAAGCCACGGGATGAAAAGGAAAGGCGCTGAACCACCGTCAGAGGAAAGCCAGGCGGCTTTGTGGCAGAGACAAAAGCAGCCAGACAAAAGCTCAGCCCTGCTCCCTCCCTCCAGCAGGGCCATAACCAACTGGATCTCGTCACCAGAGAAATGTTAATCTGTGTCCTGCACCCAGAGCCAAGGAACAGCCTCTCCCAGGTGGGGTCACTGCGAAGGGAGGAACACACAGGCAGTGAAGCCCTTGGTCCGGGCAAAGATGGAGCAAAGCTCCCAGGAGAGTAATCAAGGCTTCCAAGCAAATCATGAAACCTTTTTCCTCCTAACGAGCTGCTCCATTCCCAGGAGCTTGCACACTCTTCCCTGCATTAGCTGCACTGACTGAAAAATCAGTTCCCAGGGGGAACCAAGGTCTTTCCAGAGTGCAGGCACGGTGAAGGAGCTTGGTTGGGTCACCTTGTCCCCACCCCTCCTTCGTGAGCTCAGCCTTCAGCCACCTGCCCTCACACAGTCCTGGCATGGTTTGGGGTAGGAGGGACCATAAAGCCCATCCCATTCCACCCCCTTCCACTGTCCCAGGCTGCTCCAGCCTGGCCTTGGAGACTTGGACAAGGGATCCAGGGGCAGCCACAGCTTCTCTGGGCACCCTGTGCCAGGGCCTGCCCACCCTCACAGGGAACAATTCTTTCCCAATATCCCATCCATCCCTGCCCTCTGGCAGTGGAAGCCATTCCCTGTGTCCTGTCCCTCCATCCCTTTTCCCCAGTCCCTCTTCTGCTCTCCTGGAGCCCCTTTAGGCTCTGGAAGGGGCTCTGAGCTCTTTCTGGATCCCTTTCTTCTCCAGGCTGAACCAACATGTTAAAGTTAATATACCAAAGACTTCCACACACCTTTCTGGACACCCAATGGCAGTAAGGGATCCTCCCAGCCCACCCCTCCCTCCCTAGACCTCCTTTCCTGCAAATAACCCTGGGAAGTCAAATTTGAATGAAGGATGAAGGATTTGCCTCCTTTGGGACCAATATCCTGAATTTTGTGCTGGCAGTTCACAAGAGGGAAATCTGTTGACACTGCACATGCACTTTTGCACAGCAGCTCTTTAAGGACAGTGTTTGGAATGCAGGAATCACCCCAGAGGATGAAAACACTGCAGGAGAGACCTCGAGCAGCCTGAACAAACAGAAAAAAAAAACCAGCAGAAAGACTGCTGGGACACTTGATGCTGCTCTGTGCCAGTCAGAGATCACCGGCTTCTTCCACTTCACCAAGGAAATAGAAGCTTCAGTCTCAGGTAGAGATATTTGATTACAAAGCAGATATGGGTTAGCAGCTATCAGCTGGAGCAGAGGAAGAGAGCCAAGCCAGGGCTCTGAGCCCAAACAGCCCCGCTGCAATAAACTGCAAAGGGAGGAGAAACTGCTCTGACACACAACCCAGGACACAAGATTTCTCCCCACCGCTGTGAGAAACCCCTGCCTGCAGTCCACTGCTTTTCACTTTGCATTCGCCAAGCACATCCCACTGCTCACCCAGGCAGAGCATTCCTGGGAGCTCAGCATCCCTCACAGAGGGATGGAACAGGCAGGACAGAGCAGAGCAGCTGCAGCACTGCCCAGAGAGATGGAAAATGAGGGTCTGCCCACTCTGCACCTCAGCCAAGCCACAAATGGCAGGTTTAAACCAAAGAAGGAAAGTGCATTTGTGTTTTTTTGACATCAGGGTCTGGGAGGGGCCACACGATGCTGCCCTGCCCCACAGCAGGATATTTTAGGGCAGTGTTTTAATGAGATCAGAGCCCCTCTGCTCTGGAGTCAGGCTGGGAGAGCTGGGGGTGCTTACCTGGAGAAGGGAGAGCTCAGAGCCCCTTCCAAAACCTAAAGGGGCGCCAGGAGAGCTGGAAAGGGATGGAGGGACAGGACACAGGGAATGGCTTCCACTGCCAGAGGGCAGGGATAGATGGGATATTGGGAAGGAATTGTTCCCTGTGAGGGTGGGCAGGCCCTGGCACAGGGTGCCCAGAGAAGCTGTGGCTGCCCCTGGATCCCTGGAAGTGTCCCAGGCCAGGTTGGACACTGGGGCTTGGAGCAGCCTGGGACAGTGGAAGGTGTCCCTGCCCATGGAATGAAATGTTCTTTTAGGTCCTTTCCAACCCAAGCCATTCTGGGATTTTGTATCCAGGCCACCATAAAAGTACATGGGACATTCATGGATCAGCCCCTTGTCACAACCCGAGCTGAACAGGTTTACAAGCACAAAAAGCAGCTTGAGGCACATCTTGGTTTCAAGCAAAACACTCCCTGAGCAGAGAGGCAGAGGTAAGAGATCAGGTGGTCCAAGAAACCATGAAGCAAACTCTTCATACTGAACACAAGTGTCAAGGTTTTGAGGAGCTCAGGTCCAAAGCCTCCTGCAAGTCATTTGTGGCTCGAGTGTAAAGGATGCTGAACCAAATCCCAGAGCTGGCACTGATGACATCCAATCCACCTCTAGATCAGGAGTCTAATGCCACATTTCAAACCCCCCAGAATATGAGAGGAGCTGAGTATTGTCTTGCACTTGTACACAATAGAATTTATGAAACAGATAGCAAAAACCATCCATCTTCATTTATAAGTCATGGCTTTTGCCTTTGTTAAATTTAATTGCTTCCCCTGTGGCTTCAAATCAAGGGCAGATTCTATTAAAAGTAATTACTTTGCTGTGCAGCTGGCATAGCAAAGTTGCTTGATAAAGGTTAATCTACTAAGTGATGGCAGCTTCTAAATGAGGGTGATGATTTTCATTAATAACTTCACAGGGAAGATGATGCTGGAATTTAGGCATGCATTGACATGATAGCCACAGCTCCAGAGGGTCCTGTGTCCCCATCCATGGGGACAAGGACAAACATGACACTGGGACCTTGGGGTCTTGCTGCAGTGGCAGCTTGTTCCCTGTGCCACCCACAGGGTTTCCACTCACACTCATCCTCAGGGATGCTCAGGGATGTGCAGACTGTGGTCTGGTCCATCCCCAGAAGTGTCCAAGTCGAGGCTGGATGGGGCTTGGAGCAATCTGGGATAGTGGAAGGTGTCCCTGCATGTGTTGGGCTTTAAAGCCCCTTCCAAAGCAAACCCTTTCAGGCCAGTGTCAAACCAGCACCCCCACATGATGAGCTTGCTCCAAACCATTTGCTTTTTAGGATTTTTTCTGTTTTCCATAGTTCCAGCAGAAGGGAAAGCAGGGGCAGGAGGCTCCTAATAATCATCAAAGTGGGACCAAACTCAGGAGGAAGGCTTTGAACAAACCCCTCACTTTTCTTTTCCTCCTTTCTCCCTGCAGGCTGCAGCATTCTGTGCAAAAGGCCACACAAATAACGGGAGAAAGGCTAGAAGATATAAAAAATACAATTTTTCCCCCCACTAATGCCATCTTTCAGCTGCACTGGAGGATTTTACCTCTCCCACTCATGACCAGAACATTCAGTTATGCAGTAGCAGCACTGCTGCTCTCTCCACACTAACTAAAGCTGGTCTAATGATCCTTTGTGGATCTCTTCCAGCTCAAGACATTCTATGAATCCTGTGGATTTGGGCACCCGGACATGGCAATCCAGTGCCTACTGTGGCACATTTACCAAAAGACCCCAAGCATTTTCATTTTTTTAACCATCAGAACCCAGTTTTATAAACAAGCTGTAGATATTTAATGGAAAATTAGACCAGCTCTCTCAACCACAGGAAAGTTTTACACCATAAATCACAAATGCCTCTGAAATCAGGGGCTTGAGCAAAAAAAAAAAAAAAAGAAAAAGGTTAAGAATTAGAAGCTTAGCACCAGCTATTTTTAACATAATACTGAGAGTAACACCCTGCAAGCAACATGCACACATGCCCTATGAATAAAGCAAAAATTCAGCCTTCTGCACACGCCTGCCCCTCTGTGAAGGGAGCTGCCATCTGCATGCTGAAAGGATTATTTTACACGTGGGAGGCCAGAGAAATGGGGGGGGAGGGAAAAATCCCAGAAACCTGCTAGGAAATGCAGTGAAAAGGGCAAGTTGTCTCCTGTTTCAGCAAGCAGAGGTGGTCCACATGGAATGGCTCTGGCAGAGGGGATTGCTGGCTGTCCAGCCTTACATCATTAATGGCCCTTCAGGGAATTAATTATGGAATTAGGTAAGTCCAGGGAGAGGGTTGAGACTGAAAGTTCTGAACGGGTGACTTGCTGGACCCCCAAATCTTTAATATTAGCCTTGGAACCATCCTCCTGCAAGGTGGAAACCCCTCTCTGTGCCTCTCTTCTTCACAGTTTTCACCCCATTAACCACAGCCATGGAAAGTTTTACCTACCAGGGCTCAGTTCCTGGCTCAGGCAAGTCCCAGATGGGACACCCAAGCTCCAGTATTTCCTCTGATCAATGAAAAGCTGCTATGAGCATCTCTGTGCCTGATCCTGCAGCAGGACCAAGCCCTTTCAGAGCCTGCTGCCCTTTACACACCTTGGGCTTCATGAAGCCACTTGTGGCCATTCCCATCTCCCAAGCCCTTGGCTTCCCACTGGAAGCAAAGCTCTGCCTTTCCTTGCGCCCCTGACAAGGATTTGGACTCTGGGGGTTTCAATTTCCCCTTGGTAGTTATCACTCCAGAGCAATAAAAACCCCCTCGGGTCAGATGCAAACAACACGTGGCTCCAACTCCCTCTAAATCAAATTTTACTGGAAAGTCACGGGAAGCTCAAGCATTCCCAAGACTAGAAAGAGAAAGGAGCTATTTATTCTTGCAGTTACACCAAGCAAGAGCTGAAAAGGTGTTACATTGCTGCCAGCTTAGCTACACATTCAAAAATAAATGTGTTTTCTTGGTGATGGTGAGAGTGCAAATCTCCAGGGAAGGCAAAATCAGAATGGAAAGGCGGCAAGGCAAAGTTATTTATTCAGACTACAGGCTGTCAGAAGGGTCTGTTCTGATCAAAGGCTGTTCTGCTGCCCAGGGGGAAAGGTGAGCAGCCCTACCTGCAACTGGCAGGTGAGAAAAGCAAAGAATTCATTCCTCACTGGGAGCAGGTGAAGCAGCCCAGCAGGGACATGTGGGATACCTAAGGGATGAGCATCCAGCACCACCTGTGGGATCCAGCAAGGCAGGGCAGCTGCTGTGTCCAGCCAAGGGCTGTGTCAGGCTCTCCACCAGCAGTTTCTGCTTGTAATTATGTTGGGGGGGAACAAGCAACAATTTACCAGAGCCCTCTCAAGTTTAATCAAGCCTTCAGCAGATAAATGGAGCAGTCACAACCATCCTGCCATGGTGTCACTGCTCCAGAGGAAAGGGTGTGCTGGATCCCAGAGACCTGGAATTCTTGAGCTTTCTGTGCTTTCTGGCACTGACCCCCTGGAGAACACTGCTTGTGACCTGAGGCCTTGGAGAAAGCTTCCAAATTTGAGTGATGGAGTTAAAGTCACAGGTGTGTAGTTAAATAGAAGTGTATGATTTCACATGGTGAAGGGTTGTAAATTTGAGAGTTTTATAACATAGTGATAGGTATGGGACAAGATGGAGGGTTTTGGTGTTGTTTCCTCTCTGTGTTCTTCCTTCTTCTCCATGATTTCAGGCAGTAGTTTCTGGTTGGACAGTCAGTGCTGCACTGCAGGTCACAGGGGTTTGGTTATTGGGTCAAAAGTGTAAATAATATAGGTGTTAATTCTCTATTGGACTGGTTAGCTTTAAGAGACCTTGTAACTTGCTGGATTCTCCTCCATTTTGCTCACTTTTAGCTGGTGGCTGGAAGTGTTGCAGAATTTTCTGTACTTTAGATAAGATTTAATAAACATCCAAGCCCAAATACAAGAAAATTCATTTCCTTTGTGTTTTTAATCCTGGCTCTGAGTGAAGACAGAGGAAACTTCAGTCAAGCCCCTAATGAAGTGATGCAAATACCACATTACAAGGGTGGATCTCTCAGGGACAGGACAGGAAGGTGCTTGGAGGGGAAAGGATGAGGTCCCATGGCAGGGATCAAGGTTATCACAGGTCAAGATGGATTTCTATTCTGAGTCAAACTGCACTCTCTAAAAGAAGAGATTTTAGGGCAGTGTTTTAATGTGACCAGAGCCCTTCTGTCTGGAGCCGGGCTGGGAATGTTCACCTGGAGAGGAGAAGGCTCCAAGGGGAGCTCAGAGCTCCTTCCAGGGCCTAGAGGGGTTCCAGAAGGACTGGAGAGAAACTGGGGGCAAGGAATGGAGGGACAGGACACAGGGAATGGCTTCCCACTGCCAGAGGGCAGGGATGGATGGGATACTGGGAAGGAATTGATCCTCCAGGGATTAATTCCTTCTACCCATCAGGGTGCCCAGAGAAGCTGTGGCTGCCCCTGGATCCCTGGAAGTGTCCAAGGCCAGGAGCAACCTGGGACCAGTGGAAGGTGTCCTTGCCCATGGAAACAAACAGGCTTTAAGGTCCCTTCCAACCATTCAGAGGATTAATTTGTAAATAGGATCCATGCTCCCAAATGATGCCAGCTCAGCCCTACCAGCTCCAAGTATTTCTGATTGGCACGAGGCAGAAATGTGAGATGCAGATCTAGGCTTTGTGTAAGGCTTAGTAAAACCCAGCCTCGAGCATGCCTAGGAGCATGTGACCCTCCCTGGATATTTCTGGTAATTTTTGGGTAACAATGTGGGCATCACACTGCAAGGCACACCGGTGGAAGGCTGCCAACTCCAAGGCAGGAGCTATTCCTAGTGCCTCCAGCCTGAGGAGATGCTACACTTCCAGAAGAATTTGATATTAAGAGCTTTAGCGTAAAAGGAGAAAAGAGGAGCTAAAAGTGAGCTGTTCCTTATTTTTACAGCCACTTTGATTCCTTAGCAATATTTACCACAGAGAGGGGAAAAAAGATGGCACAGCAAAACCCTAAAAAACCACCACCCTTCAGATTTTTAGCTAAAAATAGGCTGTTGGATGCCACAGAGCTCCCTCTTCATCATTGTCTGTATAAATCAGACTGAGAAAGAGCACAGCCAACCTCACAGTCACCTGCAGAGTGGATGCTCATGCACACAAAGCCAAGATTTAGAGCTAACCCAAAGGCAGAGCCTCTAATTCATCACAGTTTTAATTGGTTTCAGTCCCCAAAGAAACCCTTCAGTAGATGTGAACTGAACCTGGCAGCCACGCAGGGATGGGAAAGAGGCACACACTGATTCTAGAGAGAGATCTTTAAACCACAAGACCCAGCCTTGGACACTCAAATTGGTTTCTGTGGAAAAGCTGTAATGAAATTTTATGACTCCTTCAGAGCCACAATAAAGCTGGTTGAATTTGAGCAACCTTCAGTGAAAAAAAAACATACATAAAACAAACCTTTTCTTCCCCCCTTTTTAAAAAGAAAAACCTTGCTGCTTTAAAAAAATGAGGCAGGAAGAAGAAGCCAAAGAGAAACGGATAAAAAAGTGCTCCCTTCCCACCCCCCCTTTAAAATCAAAGGTATTTTACCTCCCCTAAGGCTCCATGAAGTAAAGATAATCATGAAAAAGCTGAATGAAGCAAAAGTTTTGTGGAGGTTCACGTGTGGATTTGACCTAGATACAGTGAACATTCTTGTGATTAATACAGAGGTTATAATTTTATACCAGAGTGCTCCAACTCCAGCTCTAAAACAAATTGGACAGAGTGTCTTATTACTCCCTCATTCCCCTTGATAGATCACTAAATATCTGCGTGCTTTAATTATTTGAAACAGACCACAATTCATTATTTCCCCTTTGAATTCTGGTACAGAGCTGGATTTTCTTTCATGCCCTGCAAACTGCATCAGGCTATAAAAGGACTGGGATGCTAAAGGAATATTAAACCCTTTGCCCACATGCCAAAATCTGTGGGAGGTACCAAATGCTCATACACTGCCTACACTGCACACTCCACTCCACCTGAGAGATTGTTTAAAGCTCTTAAAGATTTTTAAAAATGCAGGTGAAAAGGAAAATTTTAAAGGGAAAAATAAAAGCAGGTGAATGGGGATGTTTCTTCCTGGGTTTCAGAGTGATTGGGTTTGTTTCACATCCCAAAGCAGGATTCACTCAATTAGATGAAAAATTATAAACTACAGCATCTCTGCCAGGGTAGAGCTAACCTAAGGCTGGTTTGATGACTACAGCTCTGGCTTGTCAGGTGTGAGCATCTAATCACACTTCCATTCTTCACTTGCTTCAGCTGGCTGCTGAGGTTCCCTTCATTTTTCACCAATTAAGCTTCCCCTAACTACCTTTTCTCAGCTTTAATTGTTTCCTGAGCATTGTCCTGGTTACCTGAGTAGCCAGGGCTGATTTATAATGTTCTTCAGGTAATTAATGCACTGATGCCAGCCTGAAAAATCACAGAACAGGTTGGGCTGGAAGAGATCTTAAATTCCATCTCATTACAACTCCCTTTTTCCCAGCCCAGTTTTTCTCCATTTTTGGGGGCAAAACAAAAAACAAACAAACAAAAAAAGTTGCCTTGGGGAGAAGGAGGCAACACAGGTACATCACCAGCCTAAAAATACCTGTAATATCTGCCAGGAACCTTGCAGCACCTGGTTGAAGAAGCAGAACCACCACCTCCAGTGACTCCTTCCTAATCCTCCAAGCCCATGACTTGCTCTGCTGTCTGGCTAAGAGATGTCCCAGGGCAAGCCACAAGAAAGGTCTTTGGGTGTTCCCTCCAGGGGAGAAGAGAGGGGAAGAGGGATATAAAAGAGCTCACCCATTTCAGGCATTCAACCCATACAAATTTATGTTGCCCTGCAGACAGCATTTTAGAGGGAACAGAGGAGAAAGTTTCTCTTCTTCCTTCTTTGTACCCAGAAGGCCAAAATCCACACATCCCTGCAAACAGACTGGGGCAAGTACTAAACAGCTGAAGAATGCACTTTCTCCCCTAGGCTACATATGTCTAAATGACATTTGATTCCACCAAAAGGCAGATTCATTTGTATCTGGGAAAAGCAAGCATGGAATGTGAGCTTATTTTGAACAGAATCAGCATCGTGGTAGCCAAAGCTCATTAATTATGAATTTTATCAACTGCTCACTGAAATTTATTCTGCTAGCACAGTGTAATTGCCTGCAAAAGCAGTGCTTTCAAAGGAGAAAACGCCAAGCTAGGAAATAACCCACATCCTTCCTTTTCCAGGAGAGATCCCTGACTTGTTCCGGAACAATTACAGCACTGCAAGGATCCTCGAGGTTCTCCAAGCATCTTACCAGAGCTTTCATTGCCAACAAGAAGTGCTGAAGGGCATAATTGGGTGAAACATTAATATGGAGCACAGGGAGGAGCTCTCCTGCTTGCGCTGCTGGGGTCCTGGCAGGGTGCTTACGAAATTTGCCACTGAGCATTCCCAGATTTGAAGCACATTTTCTGCTGGTCTGTGAAGCGAGGAGTAAAAGCAGCACCACCCCACAGCCCCAGGGTTCAGACAGTGAGTCAACCCCACTCAAACACAGCCTTACACTGCTCCCAAGGATCCCATTAAGTGCTGAACCAAGAGAAAACATCTCAGGGCAGCTCTGCAGGGCACAGGCAGCACTTAACATCACAATTATTTAGAGACACTGATTCTAATCAGCAAGCAGAGCCTCTCGACTTAATTTCATTTTACATGCACACACACAGACCCACCTTGGCAAAGGCAGAGCAGTGGTTTGGAGGTGATGAGGAAGATCATCCTCCACAGAACAGCACCTTTGTGAACGTGCAAAAACAGCATTCCCAAACACCCCAGCTCCTGGAGGAACTCAACCTTCCAGCCCAACAAACTCTGCACTATCACTCTTCCACTAGCAGCAACTTCCCCCCCTTCCTTCCTTCTGCTCTCTTTGCCCTTCCTTAAACACCATTTTTTCAGAGCTGCCCCAGTTGTGGCTGATGGGCTGTGCCTCCTGGAGAGTCCTTTGGAAACAGCTGGGACCTTCCCTGGGACCTTCAGGAGAGACACACCTGCCCCCAGCATCCACCACTCATCACACAGGGATCAACAACTGATTTGTCTGTGTTTGCTGGAACTGGATGGTCTTTAAGGTCCCCCCCAAGCCCAGCCAGCCTGGGATTCTGCCTTTCTGCATGTTCCAAGAGCAGCTGTTGGGCTAAAACACACTATTTCCATCCGGGAAGCTGTAAAGGATATGAGATGTTCTCCCAGAAATTAAAATAAACCCGGGGAACAAAGACGTGGGCGTTCTGCAGGAGCTGAGATCCTCACACTCCACTTCGGCTCTTAGCAGCAGGGAAGCTCCAAGTGCCCAGCTGAGGTGAGAGCAACATCCCCAAAACTGCGGGGTGACCTTCACAGTCCCATTTTTGTTACCAGAGCCGCTGGGAATGAGGTCTGACTTGTCCCCTTTGCCACCCTGATCGAAGCATTAACTCGGCTGATAATTAGAGAGGCCTCAGACAGGTATGTTAATGACTACCTGAAGAGTTTCTGTTAATCAGCTGTCGGTGAACAATGCCATTTCTCGGATCGTTTCCAGATGCAAAGCTGTTAGAGGGTATTTTCATCAATGATCTGCATTACATTTCCTCCTAATCAAGTTCCCAGTGATCTTTTGATTGGGATGAAGGGAGGTACAGAAATACTACTCAAGTCTGGAGTGATCTGTTTCTCTTGTTAACCCCTCCAGGTAAAAGCCATTTAAACAGCAGGAGATGCTGGCTATTGGTTTTACCAAATATTTGGTAACACCAAGAGACAAGATTTGAGCCCTCAGCATGGCAGGATCGAAACCTGAGCAGCCAGCTTGGTGTCACTGCAGAGGAAAACTCCAGCAGCCCTCGCCTGGTGAGAGCACAAGCCATAAAAATGTGCTAAAACGAGAGACATTCACAAAATACCAGCGAGCTGCCGCGACTTGGAGGGAGCGAGTGCAGCCATCTGTGCCTGGCTCCCAGCAGCCAGCCTGCCAGAGACCGTGATTAGCACTGTCCAGACAGATCTCCTCCTTCTGCTGTCAGCAGCACTGTCTGCTCCAGAGCCTGCCCCTGGCACTAACAGATGTCCCCAGCAGCTCCAACCCTTGCACAGAGCTCTGAGTTTGCATCTCCATTCCCCCAGTGTGAGCTCACAGAAAAAGTGCAAATCAAAACACGAATTTAAAAAAAATCCTCTTCCTAGGGGCTCGATGGAGGAGCTAAAAATGCCCCTTTGGCATCTTCAGCAGAGGTACCAGCACAGAAAGACAAGCAGGACCAGAGCTGAGCTGTCAACCCTCACTCCCAATTTGCTGCTTTGGTAAGAAAACAAAGGTTTTACCTCTTTTTTTCCAATCTAGGATGTCTTACAGTTATTCCTACAAGGTGCATCACTGTTAAAATATCCTGGAAAGTCTCCCAGGATACATTTTTCTAACTACAGAGGTCTCAATTAGTGCTTTTCAATCTGTTGACACAGCCTCAAGCCCAGCCAGGTTAGACAATCTGAGCCCACGTATCAAGCCAGAACTGAAATTCAGCTCTGCTCCCCACTTGCACTTCCCAATGAGAATTTCTCTCAAAATAAAATAAAAGCCCTTCAAATAAATTTTTTAAAAAAAGAGAGAGAGAACAGAGAAAAACAAAATCCATCACAAGCCAGACAGCTGAATAGGAAATAAATAGCCCAGAAATACAGCAATAGCTTATGCATATTTGAAATCCTCCACAGCTACAGGGTGTAAACTGCATGAAGAGGTCTGAGAAAAGCCTTAGGGGAGCACTTTGAGTTGTGGTAGCTGGAGCAGTGTGACAACAACCCTGCCTAGGAAAAGCCTCTCCAAAGACACTGAGAGCTGTCAGCTTTGAAAGGAAGCAGCAGGAAAGCCAGGGGCAAGCTCGAACTGCTGGGAAAGAGGAGTCCTTCCTGGCAAGCGTTTGGTTATTAGGCAAAATAATTATCTTACAAGGCAATGGTTATTGTTGCTAATTAATAAGTGGCGTGCTTAATATGAAGCTCTAATTTGAGTGGCAAGGCAGAGCATAAAACAGGGATTTGGCAAAGTGGAAAAGCACCTCCAGCTCCAGGTACACACAGGAGGTGGCCACATTAGTCTCATCCCAAGTCATGGAATCATACTCCAGAATCCCAGAATGGTTTGGGTTGGAAAGTACCTTAAAGCTCTTCTTGTTCCACCCTTGCCATGGGCAGGGACACCTTCCACTAGATCAGGTTGCTCCAAGCCCCATCCAGCCTGGCCTTGAGGTGCCCATGAGACAATGTCATTTTGGTGCTAAATAGCTTGAAAGGACATCCAGGGATGCTGAGTTTTGCTCCTTCCTTCACAGTGTCTCTCAGGAATCTGCTGCAAGCTGTATCAAAGGTGATTTAAAGACTCATTTCAGGCTGTTCAGCATCTGCAGAATCCAAGTTCCCACAATTACTGCTGCAAAGAGAGCTTTCAAAATCCTCGTCCAAAGGCATTTTATCACCTTGGCTGATCAGTGACTGGCAGCAAAGCCAATCCTGAATTTGGAACTCCTGATCAAGCCTAATGTGTAAAACTTCAGAGAAGTTTTTTTGCGAGTTACTGGGAAACCAGCAGGGGTCACATAACCCAGATCAGTGAGTTTACACGTGACACAAAGCTGTTTGCTTTCCAAAAGCTGAGGTGGGATTGGGACTGTAGGTGTGACAGGACATTTGACAGTCAGCCTTCCCAGATATGAGTCATGACAGGTCCTAGAGCTTGGCTTGACTCATTCCTCACAGACATGAGCCAGGAGTGTCACCAGGGGATGGTGTTGTGTTTGCCCATAGGAATTAACATCAAACATTCCCTGCCCGTGGCAGGGGCTTGGAACCAGATGATCTTTCAGGTTCCTTCCAACCCAAACAGGTCTTGGACTCAATCTCTACCACCACCACAGCATCACTGACTTACATTTAAAAGTCATAGCATTTCTTGCATGGTGCCAGTTCTTGGACACAATGATCTTGGAGGTGTCCTCCCACCTAAATAATCCTGTGATTCTGTGCCATACAGGGAACCAAACCTGGGGTTTGCAGAGGTCAGTTTTACCTGGTGCATGACTGGGTGGCAAAAACACTTCTGGAAACCAAGCTCGTTAAAGGGTGAAAGGGGAATTGCCAGAAGCTTATGTATGCATGGTCACATTCCAAATGATCTCAACTCTTCACAGAAAGGTTCCTGCCAGGAAGGCAGGAAGCCCTGGATAGAAGGGGCAGTATCCCCTTCTTCCCAGCAGGAGTGTATAGAGGGACAGATCCAAGTGATGCTTTGCCCCAAACTTGTGTTGGCCTTACCAGGATTTGCCTGAAGGCAAAGAGCAATGACTCAGATTTTGTGGCTTTGTGTGCTTTTCTAAGGACACAGCTGATTCATACTACAAGATAAAAATTAATCTTGGGGCAAACAAGTAATCCTGAAGATTGATGAAGGCAGACAACCTGACTACTTGATAGCTCCAGTGGAACCCTGGCATCCAGCCCTACTCTGTCCCAGCTCTTCGCTGAAGTCACACCATTTGTGGTTGGACTTCACGATGTCAAAGGTCTTTTCCAGGCTGAATGATTCTGTCATCTTCAGCAGCATCACCATCCACCCCCAAAAACCTGAGACACAAACACCATTTAAACAGACTGTGAATGCTGTGGAGGATCAGCTCCTGCAGGAGCAGCAGGTCAGCCCCAAGATCACCCATTGCTGCCCACGTTTGGTGTGAGAGGGACAGGAATAGGAAAAGCTGTCACTGGGAGGCTGCAGACCAGCACCTGATGCTCTGTGCCATCTGCCACCCTCACCAAGTGGCACTTTTCCAACCACGGGGCTTCCAGAGCTTCTCCAGAGCCACATCCCACCCCCACGTGTGGGATGTGACCAAGGTCAGCCGCTCCTGCTGCCAGCACAGCCAAGGCTTTCTCCTCTCACATGTCACACAAGAACTAAATGCTGGGAAATGTGGCTCCCCAGCAGCCCTGGTGGAAGATGCCAACACTCATGCTGTGACACTTACAGTCTGTCATTGACAGCTACAGAAGGATGAGGGGGAGAGAGGTTCTTCTGCTCCACTCCTGACTCCCGCAATCAACAAAATTTCCACTTCCACACAGAGAAGTTTCAGCTTTTCACCCTGATGAGCACGGGGAAGGTTAAAATACACACGTTTAAGCTCATTCACTTCTCAGTTTTCTGAGCCATAGGGTAAGTTTCAGTGTCTGCTTAAGTCGTTCTCAGGGTAAGGAAACACTTAGAGCCCTTTCTGGGTGTGCAGGAGTGCCAGCACTGCAGCAGGGCTGTTCCAAATGGGAAAAAGCTGGGCCAAGAATGTGGCCACACTTGACCTTCCACTTTTCCACCCCGTCTTCCTATCAAGGTTAGGAACAAAGCTGATGAAAGGAGCCCCCACAGCTCCAGCAGCCCTCTCCCTCTGCCTCTTCCTTGCACAGATCCCACTCCCTAACAGCTTCCTTGTTCAACAAGCTGCTATCCCGTTCCGCCCGAACAATTTAAAATCAGGGAACACAGGCAGCAGCAAACAGGCACGGGCAGGATAGGACATGCACCCCAAGCCTCTTCCATTCAGCAATGGCTTTGTGACCACACTCAAAAGCTTAAGGAGGAAGGTACCAGCTCACTTCAGTTCCCACCCCTGCCCCGTGAGCTGCCCGGGATCCACCATGGCATTCCTGCACACCCCATTAATTCCAGCATCTCATCAGCTCGCTCGTTTCTGCTTTTTTATCTGCATGCCAGTGATATGGAGCACTCACATTTGCATTTGGCACGACTAAAGGCTGTGACTAAAGGGTATTCTGAGCTTGTTCTGGTTCTCCACAGCTGCTGGCTTCACCTTCTCCTGTCTCACTCTGCCCTGGCTCTCTGAACTCTGGGAGCCTCCAGGGATACTGCCAATTCACAGCAGCTGTTCCCATCCTCCTCACACATTAGCAGGGAGCATTTTCCTACAGAAATCCTAAGGAATCTCCTTCATGGCAGCTCCTGCAAAGTGGAAGCGTAAATTCCCCACGTGACAATAAAGCAAATCCTCCACCCTGAGACTTGTAGAGTATTGAATCTGGTATTGGCTCAACAGTCAGGTATTCTGGGGTCCAATATTCAACCAGAGGGTCTCCAAAAATAGAAGGAACCATTTTAAAGGAGCTCTCAGAAAAATTTTACAAAGGTGGGGAAATTATAGAGAACAAGACTCCAAATGGGATCTATCAATGATGCTTTGCTGCTTCCTAGAAATAAGCCAGGAACTCGAAGAGTTGAAGGAATCTCCCTTATGGAAGAAAATTACCTATAAAATAACATTGATAGACCAAATAAAAATGTTTAATGTGGATTTTAGAACAATCTAGGTGAGGCCTGACACATCACTAGCAATGCAGGGTAGGAAGAGATGACAGGGAAACGGAGCATTATTTACAATTTTAAGGATCATGACCAGTTAGTCAGGGGCTTGGGGAAGAAGTTCTCCTCTAAGATTCAGAAGCTGGATTACAGAGCCCATTTCAGGGCAGTAACAGGTGATAAAATCCATATAAACAGAGCTCAACATCTATTTCATCATCTTTCAGCAGGCAGAAGCATCTGGAGCACCGTGAGCTACTCCTGCCTCATCATTTGGAGTTCAGCATCTTCTGGAGCCCAGCTACACAGCCCTGGTTACCCTGCTGGTTTGACAACTCTCTTGGAAAAGGAACCTCAGCCAGCTCCGGCTGGCCTAACCAAAAAAACTCCTTCCAAACAAAAAGCTGGGTCCACATCCAACACATCACAGGCTGGGTGCTCAAAAAGTGAAAAAGTGAGGAAAAAGTGATGGCTCACAGGGGAAAACTAAACCAGGAGAAGGGTAGGAAGGTTCTTTCCTCCAGCTATCCAGCTGAAGTCCTGGCAGCTTCCAGGGATTTGGGGGTTCTGCTCAATGAGGCATCCAGCTCAGCTCTCCGTGCCGTGCCGTGGGGGCACTCAGCAGAGATGATGAGCTGGGCCCAGGTTTCTCTGTTCTGCAAGAAGAGCTCAGCTGCCCAGGCTGAAGAAGCAGCTGTTGCTGCTGGAGAAGCTGCCAGAGAAAAAGAGAAGTGGGAGGAAGGACCACAGACTTCAGATGCTCCAGCCTGGCTCAGCTGGAAGCTGCCTATTTTTGCCAGAACATTCCTGCCCACCGCACAGGAAAACCAACCCTTGTGATCTTCCCCCAGCCCTGCTTCCTCCTGCTGGGCGAGCCAAGGAGCTCGAGCGTCTGTGGTGGCTTGCAGTGAAGTGCCAAAATCATGAATGCACTTATGCAAATGCTGAAATAACACAAACCTGAAGTGACAAGCTATTAAGGAGCCTTTAGTTCTCAGCGTTGTAAAGGATTTATTAAACACCACACTTGCAAGGCCAGGACAAACAGGGAAGTGGGAATTCGAGATAACTTGGCAATCTCATTGCACCCTCAAGTATCAGTCATCAGCTGAACCCCAAATATTTCACAAGGCAAGGTCAGTGCTGTTTCCTACACTGGACTTAGAAAGGAAAGCCCTAAGGGTGAATCCATCTGCCCACAGCCCAGATTTTGGATGTCTGGGCCCATGTGCTCCCCTGCTGTAGCTGCTCTGCTGCCTCTGCCCAGCACATCCTGGGGAAAAGTGGGAAGAGGGAGGAATGACAGAGGAGAGATATTGTGGACTGACTCCAACTATTCCCAGTCCCTCATGGGACAGGGATAGAAGAGTTGGGAATGAAGAGTGAAGCCCAGCTTGGGCAAAGAGGGTTGGAGAGAAAGTGTTGTTTTAATTTTTGTCTTCGTTTTTCACCATCCAAATCTATTTTAATCATGGAATCATGTGAGTTGGAAGGGACCCACAGGGATCATTGATCCAGCCCCTGGCCCTGCACAGACACCCCAACACTCCCACCCTGTGCATCCCTGAGTGCATTGTCCAAACACTCCTGGAGCTCTGGCAGCCTCGGGGCCATGCCCATTCCCTGGGGAGCCTGGGCAGTGCCCAGCACCCTCTGGGTGAAGAACTTTTTCCTAAAATCCAACCTAAAGTCTGCCCTGACACAGCTCCAGCCATTCCCTGGATATTGTCCCTGTCACAGAGAGCAGAGATGGGAGCTGTCCCTTGGGAGGAAGCTGAATTCTGCTTTCAGGTCTCCCTTCAGTCTCCTCCAGGCTGCACAAATTTTAGCAATAAATTAAATTAATTTCTCCCAAGGCAACTCTGTTTTGTTCATGACAGTAACTGATGAATGATGTCCCTGCCTTTGTCTTGACCCAGGAGGCTTTCTACCTTATTTTCTCCCTCTGTCCTGCCAAGGAGGAGGAGTGAGAGAGCATCCAGGAAGGCATCTGGCAGCTGCCCAAGGCCAGCCCATCCCATGTGGAGAGAAAGAGACCTCTGGAACAGAAAACTGCTTTCAAAGGCAGACCTAATTTGGCTTGGAGTTCAGTTTTTGGCTGTCCTATCCTCTCCCTGCCCCTTGGATCTCATTTCACGTTAAGGTGAAAGCAATGACAGCTGATTTTTCAAGTCTGCAGACACTCCTCTGACATTTGCACAATGCCTTCACCTGGGAATGTGCTGGCAGCAAACTGGCTGCCACTTGCAGAGGAGCATCAGGCACTGCCTTCCACTCAGACCAGGAGCAGACAAGGTGCAGCATGAAGACACTTGGAAGAGTGCTTTTGTTTTGGTTTTTTGCTTGTTTGTTTGTTTGGGGTTTTTTTGATAAAAAAGTGTATGGTTACTGTGAGAGCAAGCAGCTGATGAAACCACCCTGCCAATCTCTTCCAGCCTTCCATTTTGTTCTGCACCGTTTTCTACTTATGGCCCATTTCCTTTTTTAAAAAAATGATTTGTTTCTTCTCCTTTACTTTACTCAAATCACAAGTACAGCCTGGCTTCTGAAACAGACTTCAGCAACTGTCAGGATTCCCAGCACCCTGGGAAGTGTGTGTCACATCCAGCAGAAGGGAAGGGGGACAGGTAGGAAAAGAGCATGCCAAGCAACTGAGAGCTACCCTCTGCATTCCCAGCATCCCAGGGAGCCTGCAGGATGTGCCCTTGCAGAAGCCAGGGAATGGCTGCAGAGCAGTCTGAGAGCAAGGAATGGGGGCTGGGACATTTCTCCTGAGGCTTTTCAGCTCCCAAGACCTTGCAGAAAAGCAGTGAGACCTCACCTTGAGTGCAGCTCTGGGGTTCCCAGCACAGGAAGGAGACGGAACTGTTGGAGAGAGTCCAGAGGAGATGATCTGAGGGATGGAGCCCCTCTGGACAGAGCTGGGGGTGTTCACCTGGAGAAGAAAAGGCTTTGGGATGACCAAACTACAGCCTTCCAGTGCCTGAAGGGAAAGAAAATAGAGACTTCTTATAAGGGCCTGGAGTACCAGGACACAGGGAATGGCTTCACACTCAGACAGAGAAGGTTGAGGTTCAATATTGGGAAGGAATTGTTCCCTGTGAGGGTGGGCAGGCCCTGGCACAGGGTGCCCAGAGAAGCTGTGGCTGCCCCTGGATCCCTGGAAGTGTCCAAGGCCAGGAGGACAGGGCTTGGAGCAGCCTGGGACAATGGAAGGTGTCCCTCAGCTGGATGCTCTTTAAGGTCCTTTTCAATTTAAGCCATTACATGTTTCTATGAAAACAAGAAAAATTAATTCCTTGCACCACAAACTCTCAACCAGTCCCATCCCAGAATAGACCAGAACACCTGGCTCTTGTGCAGCTCTTTTATTCTCCATCTCATGAGGATGAAACATCTTAGAGCTCTTTGGTCTCAGAGGCTTCCCATCCAGCTCAGCAGCAGTCCAGTGTTAGGGGCTGGTTGTGCCAACATGACCCTTGGTAGTGTTCCATGCCCTGGAGGCTTCAGTTGAGGCAAATTTTTGGTTATTTCAGCAGGAGACACCTTTGCAGCAAAGGAAAGTCTGCAAGGTCTGGTTTTCCTGGGGTCACACAACTCTGCAGCCTCAAGGAGAGCACACAGTGATCACACAGACATCTCATTTCTGCCTTCTTGTTTTAATCTCTTCATTTAAAAAAGATTTAGATGGTATAGAAAGGAAGAAAAAAAGAAACCAAAAAGCTGACATTTGGATGCCTGCCTCTTGATGTTCAGCCAGAAAGAGGCACAGCTGCAGTGCCACGCTGGCATTTAACCATCACAGAGCCCAAGCACGTGGCAAAGCCAAATGATGGTGGGTGATGGCTCACAGGAGTCCCAGGAGTGAGGCAAAGGATGGCTGCTGTGGTTTCCTGAGAGCTCCCTCCCTCCTGATGTCAGGGCCTTGCAGGAGGTCAGTCAAAACCACTGGTTCATCACTTTGTCTCAGCACCTGAAAGCCACCTCAGCATTTAAAGCGGGGGTGGGACCCCGCCCGAGGGCTCCACCTCAGCCTTTCAGAGAGCACTCACTCTCCAAAACACCACTTGAATATTGCCAAGAAGGAGCAAAGAATGACCAAAGGACAGACACACAGAATTACGTTGGATTTTTTCCCCCTTAACCTTTCTCCAAGTCATTCCAGAGCTTGCTTGCATCCAGCCTAGTGAGTAACCAACATAGTCACAGGGCTAAATTCAGGAGTGCTTAAAAATCCAGCCTTTTTTTAGTCCTCTGACAATCAGTTTCATGGCATTTTATTGCCCCTGGGGAAATGAACGACCTTGATACCGAGCTGGTTTTCCCTGTGCAGCTCCCTGACTCTATTTAGCAGGAAAAGCAGGAACAGAGCCCAGACTGGTGTTACTCAGAATATCAGCTCAGCTTCCAGGATTCTCAAAGCAGTCACTCAGGGAAATGGAGAGGTGAAGAAATATGGCATTTCTTTATTGTATGGCTTCTATACATCAACGTCCTCCTAACCAAAAACAGCTGCAGAGTGCAGAGGGGAGACGAAAATCCTGTAGATACTGAAGAAACTTTTATATCTCTATATACACACCCATGGATATGTGCACAGCCATACTCAGTCTCCAGCCATACTCAGCCAGCTGGCATCAAATAACCAGGAGATGCTGCAAATTTTGGGACAAACAGCATCTCCTGGGTGCAGCTTTTGCTCTAACCTTGGTGTTTTATTTCAGAGGGCGTAGCCACTTGTTAGGCCACACCAGCCATGGAAAGCCAAAGTGTCTGCATTCTGGAAGGAAAAAAGTTCATCTGGTGGGTCCAAAGAGGAAGGCTCTTGAAGCTACCTCCTAAAGGACAGGTTGGATTGAATCACACAGTGATGCATTTGTCTTTTAAGCTGGCAAAGAACCCCAAACCCTCGAGGGCATGGTTATGTCATTCCAAAGGCTGACTCTATTAATCCAACAGCAGATGCAACGGGCTCCCACGAGCATTCCCCTGGTTCCAAAATCTTCCAGGGGGTTGGTGGGGGGTGTAAGCACAGATCGATCTCTTATTTAGTCTCCACTGACACAACTATCAGCATGACAGATTAGCTGTTATTTGAACATCCTGCTTGCCTGAAAGGAATATCTGCCAGGAAAAAAGCAGAATGAGACCTAAACACACACCTCCCACCCCATGATTACTACCAGCCCCATATAAACAGCCTCTGGAAGCCTAGGAGACCCAAAATTCCTCATACAACAAAAGAAAAACCTGCTCTGCCCAGGTGTTCAGTGGATGGCAACAAAGGTAAGAGAAAAACCAATGTGTAAAATGAGATTCAAATGAAATTCTTTCTATTTGAGCTGCTTGAACAGAGAGAGAGAGAGCTGTGCAGATGGCAAATCCTGTACCAAATGATGAGTCAACCCTCCCAACAGGGGGGCATATTTTAGACCCAGGGGGATGCAATAAAGCCAATGTGAGGTTGACTTGAGTGATCTCCTTGCCTTCTGGGAGATGCTGCCCTTGCACTTGTTCCTCTGCATCCCTCACACCCACCCAGCTCCTCTTGGTTTGTGTCTTCGGGATCCAAACCGGAACGCAACCCCGCGCTGGGCTAATCTCACTGTTTCATTAATCATTTATCTCATCAATCATTTCGAGCCGTTTCCCTTGGGCCACCCAGCCTTGCCTGCAGCTGCCAAATTTCAGGCTTGTTTCATCTCTAACCTAGTTTCAGAGCTGCCTTGTCTCCCTGCCTTTCATGTTCTCAGCTCGTGTTTCCCTTGCACACTTGAACTGGCTGTCCCCGATCAGCCAAGAGCAGGATGAGGGGGGAGAAACGAGGGGAAGACAGACTTTTTGGGCTTGTTGTTTGCTAAAATCCATGTCTTGGAGCCAGATGGTGGCTGGCTTGTTTAATTTCTCCTCTAAAAGTGGACTCAGAAGAGCAAGTCACCTCAAAGCGGGCAGCACTCCGTGCCAGCAAAATACCTACAGGTCTGGAATCACCTTTGTGCCCCGTGCCCCCATGCAGCAGCATGTCCTGTGCTTACATTAACTGGGATTAGTGCAAGGGGACCTGGCGTGGAGTTCTGCCAGTCAGAACATCATTTACCAGCTCTGGAACGAAACCCTTGCCATAATTTTTGACACCTTAGGGGCTGGGGAGGTGTTTTCAGGACAGCAGTCACATCTCTCTCTGCTCTCCCAGCAGGGAAACGATGAGACAGCCGAGGAAGGACAAGGCAAAAGGCTCACAAGACTTTCAGCTGAGCCTTGCCTGAGCTCTGCCACGTCATGGGCAGCTAAGGAGTGAATTTCCCTCTCTTGGCAAATCACACATATGGGCAAAAATGCCTCCCCTTAGCTGAGAGCTGAAAAGCATCTCTTCCATGTAAACACAGATCTCTCTGTTTCTCCTACTCTCTAGGAGCAAAGGGGAGGTACAGGCACTAGAAACTTTTGAACTTTTGGCAAACTGGCCCTTGGCTCTGGGAGCTTTGAGGTGAACCCACCCAGTTCCTTCCACCACTGCAGCCACCGGGGCTGTGCCAAGGGTGGCAGGTCTGGGAATGCTCGGGGTTGGAAGGAACACCTCTCATGCCAGGTCCCACAGGAGCCTCATCCCTAAATGAACACCATCAAGCAAAGAAAAAGAGAGAGTTTTAAACCCCAGGCTTGAGCCTTGCAGCTTCCCTGGCTGCTCGGAGGGGTGGATTCCAAAGATCCCACTCAGCTCCCACAAAGCAGGTTCCCAGGTTTTGGAATCCCCTGTGAGGCCAAGAGCTCTGCAGGATCAGAGCGTGGCTGTGAATACAAAACACGGGGAGCCTCCTGCACCAGCAGCATTCACATTCAAACCATGGCAGGCTCCAGCCTCCCAGCACATCCCTGTGGAATTCCAGCCCTCTGCTCCAAGCTGCTCTTCTCCAGCAGAGCCAACATCTCAAAGGTCAGTCCATGGTGGGCATGAGCACCACGCTGGGAATCTCTGCTCTTGCTCACGCTGGCACCGGGCAATGCTCTCAATAAACAGTAGGTTCTCTTTTAAAATAGGAATTTTTAGGGGAACTGGATTGCTGGCAACTTTCTGCAGAGTTGTTTCAGCCAGAGAGCAATGAGGAGTGCAGAAGTGTCAGGACACTGCCTGTTGCCCAACAGCAGATAGCAACCAAAGAGTCATTTTGTGATGAAATAGTCATCATGAGGAGTCATTTTAAAGAAAGATACAGTCATACAATCGTGGCAGAAAACCAAGGCCTATTATTTCGGCTCCAGGCTTTGGTTCCATCCTCTTTCAGTGAAGAAACTGAAGTCTTTGATGCCCTCCAAAGAGCACCCAACCACTCCCTTTTGGTCTTTCCTCAGACACCTCCACCTCAACGGGTACATTTTCAAACTTCAGCACGTGAGCTTTTAGTACAAAAAGCTGTGTTTTGGTTCGCTGAACACATTGTAGATGCTCAGATCCACTGCTCCAACCCTTTAAAAGGGGGTGTGTGTCTTTCTTGATGCATAAACCTCATGTGTTTTGAGTCCCTTTCTGGAAAGGTGGTGTGGGGCCTATTCCAGAAAATTCACCAGCAGAACCTGTGAATGCTTTAAAGGAAGCATTCCAAGAAGCTGGAAAAAAATTGCATGGACAAGTGGGGTTTTTTCTGTACTCTCCAAGAGGATAAAAAGCTGGCAATTAATAAAACACCAGCTTAGAAAACCAAACAACTCAAAGGCTTTTGCAATAGGTTCTAGCATTACTCATAGTCAGAGTTTCTTCCCTTCAAAATACCATTCCACTAAACAGAAAAGGTACAAAAATATTCCTTAGAAGGCCCTGCATCAGAGAACATCCTAGGGATTCCTGTTTTGCCTTTTTTATCCACTCTATCTGCTCCCAAAACCCTTGGCAAGACTAACTGATGGAGATTTCTCACCTTTGAACAAGACTGCCTCCAGTATTCCAACATGAAATGGAGTTAAAGACCTTTGAAACACGCACAGAAAAAGTTATTGGGGTTTTGTTACCCCATCTTTAGGTTGACAGGTGGACTTGATGATTTTAAAGGTCTTTTTCAACCTAAAAGATACAACAGGTCTATCCCAGTAACCCACAGGTGTAGCCCTGGGTTGAAATGTTGCTGGACCCCATTCTTCTGCACAGGACCTCTTCTTGATGGGATTGTGGAGTTTCCTTTTCTCTTTAGATCCACAGCCTTCCATTTGGGATGCTGGGTCAGGTTTTTTTTTTCCTTCTTCACTATTCATTCCAGATCAGGAGGCTCAGCTAGCAGCATCGCCTTTCCACTGCTCAGAAAAAAAATATTCCTTCTCCAAAAGCACATAAGATTCTTCTTAAACTCTCATTAATCAAGGACTGTAATCCCTGGGATCCTGCCAGGCTTTGTGGTTTTCGTGGTGGTCTCCTCCTTCAAGTCTCACAGATAAATAATGCCCTAAACCAGTTTGGTCTCTGGAGGCCAATATGAAATCCCAATTTCCTTCTTGGGCTACATTTCTCCCAGCCTAATCTTCCCCTGATTCAATCTCCAATGAACATCTAGATCACTTCCAGGAGCTTTACTTCCTTGGAAGAGTTAAGAGCCATGTTTTAGGGCCCCCCTTTCCAGGTCTAATGCTGGTTTTCCAGCCCGGGCTCCTTGTTTGTCACAGAAGATGTCACCACCACCCTCTCAGAAGCCTTTACAACGTGATGATTGCCATGTGCTGGCACATAATTTCCTTCAGAGAATTCCCACTGTGCCATGAGACAGAGGTAACAATTTGTCCTGGGAAAAAAGTTGGGGGGGGGTGGGGGGTGGAAATAATCAGGATTTTAAAGCCAGCAGGAGGTTCAAAAAGGAGCAAACACTGTGGCAGCTGTGAATGTCAGACAGCAGCAAATTTCTTCCTGGTTGTGGAAGCATTAATTAGCACACCTAATCTTTAAGAGGCATTAGGATGCTCTTGCTAAAGTTAAGCAGCTGCATGAATGAGCTGAGCCCCTGAGTAAGAGCTGAGATGGGAGCTGGGAACAGGTAGAAGACTTCAACTCTAAAATCAAACCCTCTCCTCAAGCAGCATTTATTTCTCTAGCTTTCCTCTTACCAAAGGCACTGCACAGCCAAGGCAAGGGGTGGCTGGGAAATTTGATTTAAAGCCGTTTTATCAAAAAGGTTAAGTCTGTCATGCAGGAGAAAGAAAATTCCGCTGTCCCACGGAGTAAAAAGCAAAACCATCTTTGTGCCTGGAGCAGAATTTAAGCTCTGGGCTGCCACAGGCAAAACAAGCACTCCAACCTGGCCAGGATTTTTTGTCTCAGTCATTTCTCCTCTGCATCCCCTGTTCTCTTCACCATTTAAACACACTGACCCTCCTTGCACAAAGGTCATTTTATCACACAGCTGGCCAGAAATCAGCAAGGAGGGGAAAAGGGAATAATTTGAGAAGGGAGATGCTGCCTTCCCTTGCATTTATTCAATTCTGACATCTAGTGGGCACCAGTGGGAAGCAGGAGCAGGAGTGGCCAGCCAGGCTCATTCACAGCCCTGGAATCAGGCAGGGATTTATTGTGCCACAGAGGATGTTCTCCACCCTCAGCACAGCTGGGTCTCCTTTGGATCCTCCCAAGTGTCCGTGCTGAGCTCAGCCTGCAGACATGCTGTCAACCCCACACTCCACGGCACAGCCGATGGGAAAGGCTCAGGTCCCGCTCCCAACAGCTCCCCATGCTGAATCAGGACACAGGTTTGGCAATTAAGGCCTCCTCTCCATTTCAGAGAGATCATCCAGGGGTCAGTCTGGACGAGCAACCTGAGCTGAGGCTGCTGAGAGCAGAGCATATGCCCGGAAATCTGCACATTCCTCCAGGATGAGCAGCAGCCTGCTCTCTAACATGGGCCAGGCTCCATCCAGCTGATCATCTCTGCTCTTTGGGAACTTTGCTAGGCTAGTTGCCTGTAGGACTGAGCCCCTCATTATTGCTGGTAGCTCTACCCATTCCCCACTAGCCCACGTGGACAGAATTTGACACAGGGCTACCAACGCACCAGTACCAGTCCCATGGTGGCACAAGCCACACCAGTGCCTGGCAGCAGAATCACAGACTGGCCTGGAAGGGACCTTTAAGATCATCTCAGGGCACCTTCCACTAGACCAGGCTGCTCCAAGCACAGTCCAGCCTGACCTTGAACACTTCCAGGGGTGGGGTGTCCATCACTGAGCATCTGTGCCATGATGCCCAAAAAGAAGGTCTGGGAAATGAGATGCTGTGGCACCCTGGAGCCCAAATTCCACAAGTGCTGACTGAAGGGAGAGAAGGGAACTGAGCCCAGTTTTTCTGCAGCATCACTGTGTGGTGTAGTCCTTCATCCATCCCACACCACGGGAATTCCTGCCCAGACACTGTCAGCATAAAAAGTGTCAGGGTGTACAAAAAACCAAACAGAGAAAATGAATATAAAAGGAGCGATTCTGCCGTGGATGCAGGTTTCACTGCTCTTCTCAGAGAGCAAGAAGTCAGCAGTTTCCACCCTTCCCTGGGGACAGACTGCAGTGCTGGAGGTCTGGGCAGGGGCCAGGTGTCCTGTCCCCTGTGCAAAGCTGCAGTTGCTCCTCTTCATTCCCCAAATCACCACACAAATCCAAACTCTCACTTCTTTCCTCATGCTACAACACTGGAAGGGTGACAACATTTCACCTTCTGGTGAGGCAACAAAGCTCAAACACTCACAAAGTCCCTGTGTGCAGCAAGACCCAGTATCATCCCCCATGGCTTTGCTGTCTCCTTTTTTTGCTGCCTCAGAGTTTCTGAACAGCCTCAAAGTCTGCAAGAGGACAGAATTTCTACTCTGCACATTCCTTCCAGGGCAAGTAGTGCCTCTAAGGGTGCAGAGAAAGTTCCCACCCTGTCCCTGCTGCAGCATAAATCTCCACTCCCAAAGCAAAATCCAACAAAAAACCTCATGGGCTGCTTACACAAACCAAATTCACAGCCAGGGGAGTTGGAAGGGAACATCCCTAGCAAGGATCATCGGTATGCTGGAGCATTGAGTGCTTGAGTCAGCGATTTGAGACCAGGAAAGTAATGTGGACAGAGAAAATATTGCTCCCTGCTGCCAGATAAACATCTGCACAGCAGATGCCACATCAGCTCCTAGGTGTGAAGGCATTTGCATGCATGCAGCCAGGAGCTTAAAGTACCCTGTAATCATTTTGTCTTGGGGGAGAAAAAAATTTTTAAAATTTTTTAAAAAAAGTTGAGGGTTTTTCCCCCTTTTTTGGGTGTGTGTGTGTGTGTGTGTAGAGAAGTGCACATTTAATTATCACATATTAGCAAAATATAGATTCACAGAATATCCTGGGTTAGAGAGGCCCACAAGGATTGTCGAGTCCAACTCCTGGCCCTGAGAACTGTCTGTTGGAGAAGAGGGAAAAGCAGGAGTGAAACAGGGAAGAGTACAAGCCTAGCTGAAGCTGCTTCCTGTGTCAATCCACCTTTGTTTCCAGGAAACAAAGACAGGTCTTGGAGAAACAGGCCAGGAAGTTCTTCTTCTCATCTGGACCAGTAAGACACATATGAAAACCTAAGTCAGAATTTCTTTGAGCTGAGGAATTTCGGACAGCTGTTCCTAAGCTGTTCCTGTCCAATGAAGAGACGTGGTTCTACCTAAAATCAGCACAGACAGGTGAAACCAACCCTATTGGGAAAGAAGATGCTCAGCAAAAATTTGGAAAAGAGACAGATCGTGAAAAACTCCGGCACTGTGCATTCAGAGCAAAGGAATCATGGAATCTCAGGCTTTGGGTTTGGGTGGGAAGGGACCTTAAATTTAATCTCATTCCACCTCCCTGCCACGGACAGGGACACCTCCCGCTATCCCAGGATGCTCCAAGCCTCAATGTCCAACCTGGCCTTGAAGGGATGATGTTCCCAGTCCTGTTCATCCAAGCAAAACAAAACAACCATGGGAAAGGAAAAACATCACTTTCTCTGTTAGACCTCGGCACCTCATCATCATCCTCTGCTTCCTGCTGCAGGTGATCATCGAGGGCTCTGACTGACGTTTTCTCAAGCTTTTCAGATGGAAATTCCTACAAATCACGTTACCTCGCTGCAACCAGGAGGGAAAATTAGGTGAGAGTCAAACTGGGTGGGAGAGTGGCTTTAGAGAGAAAAATCACTTTGATTTTGACTGATCAAGCCTTAAAAAAACCAGCCAGAAGGCCCCAAGCTGCACAGTAACCTTCAATTTCCCAAAGAGCCGCAGGGTGGGCTCTGTGCAGGGAGTGGAGGGAACAGGACCACCCTGCTCCGACCTTTCCCAGGTGAGGAGCACATCAGAGGTCTGTTCTAGCCTGGTCTTCTTCCAAAAACCATTAGTGCCTGACAATCACCGTCATTAGCAGCCCTCAGCTCTCCACATTAGCGACCCATTAAAGCCAGATTCCTGGTGGGCTACAGCTCCAGCCTCTGGATTTGGAGCGAGGCTTTTCTGTCCGCAGCTGCTGCGGCCCAGGGAGAAAGGAATTAAGTGTGGGTTGTATTCGTTTGAATAATCAATAATTAGCTGTGAGCATCACAGAAAATTACAAGCAAGCAGAGAGCAACGCGGAACAAACAAATGGAATAACGAGCTTTTAATAGCATCATTATGGAATGGTGGAAATGTCCTGGATACAGTTAAATTCGAGTTCTCCCAGGAGACCTAACACATCAGAAGGGCTATCGATGGATGAGGGTGTATTTAGCATTTCATGAGCTCCTCCAATTGCCATCAGAGCAGAAAGTGAGTTTGGAAAAGGACTCTCACTCCAACACTTTTTTCACCAAAAAGGAAAGGGCAAGGCGTCAGGTTCTTTCTTCCCGTGCTGGATCTTTGAATCTTGACTCTTCTCATTCTCCAATCTACTTTAAAAATAGAGAGGAAGGAGAAATGTCAGAGCGGAGAATTTGTCTCAGAACCAACTCAACATCTTTGGGAAAAGTGTATTCAGCTTCAACAAGTTGCTTATTAGTTTGCATCCTACCCTGTGAAATCTGCAAAAAAAAGAAATCTGCACATGCAAAACATTTCATATATGCACAAATGTCATGGCAATGGCTAATTAGGGTAAAAGAAAAAAAAAAGGAATAAAAAGAAGCAGTGTGTTAGAAAAATTAACAACAGTGACAGAAGACCCATGGGACACAAATCAAGGTATCTTGTCAAGCCTCAAAAGCAGAGAGGGCTGAGGCTAGAAGCTGATGTATGGTCTGCTCTGAAATGGATCTGAATTGAGAGTACAATATTCAGAAGATGATACAATATTCAGGAGATGTGGAGGGAACATGTGACAGTTTCCCCAGCACTCTGTAGCCTACACTGTATCTTCAGCAAGTTGGTCACCATGGCAACTTGAAATTTTTCTGTAAGACAGTTCTGTTAGTAAAATTTTAGAGATCGATTCAGGCAAGGAAGGAGAGTCCACACGTGTGGAAAGGATTAAATATAGTGACTCTCTAGGAACAGCTTGTCCAGGAGCCCCTGAATCCTGCCTGGTCCTGGAGATGGGGGATGCCAGGAGCAGCCACTGCAATCATTGCTGGGGACCGAGGGACAGCAGAAGAAACAGGAACCAGAGTGAACACGGGAAATTCCAGCTCAGTTTAAGGAGAAAGTCTTCCCCCAAGAGGGTTCCTGTCTGGAAAGACAAAGAGGATGAGGGATCTCTATCCCATGGTATTCCAACCTCAGCTACACAGCCCTGCCTTGAGAGATTCTTCCTCCCTGATTCTTTGACGAGCTCATTTCTAAAATCCAGCACTGGGCAATAGGCTGAGGGCAGTCGAGAGCCCTTTCTGTTCTTTCAGTGAAGGAAGTCCTGTTGGTTTTCTCCTGGAATTAGACGGAGAGGCTTGTGAAGTGAAACAGATCATCCAAGCTCTGCGTCCTCCCTAATTGTTCCATAGGAACAATTTCCTCCATGCAGCTGCGGGTCTAATCCTTCAAAGCAGATCGAGAAGAGGGGAGGGGACAAAGGGCAAGACAAAAATTGCTGCTGTTCACAGCACCAGGAGGCTGTCACAGCGATTCTACTCCCTGCTCTAACACCTCTGCCCCATCCCTGGGCAGCAGGAAAGGTCCTGCCTGGCTCTGCTTCCCTCAGAGTCCTTTGCCTCTGAACAGATGAGAGCATGCTGTCCCCTGCCACAGCGCATCACAGCTGACAGGGGACACTGAGGATTCGGCCATCACGGCCAGGCTGGGTGGCAGGAGGGATAAAACAGCAGCCTGGCATTTCCCCAAGCACCTCACTGCCCCCAAAGCTCATCCGACACGGAGCTCACGCACTCTGCAACAGATCCCACCCTATAGGGATTTTCCTTCCCTCTGGTGCTTCACTCCTTTCTTTTTTTT
>VXBI01010622.1:781122-799532 GCA_013397375.1 Toxostoma redivivum | reverse complement strand
AATAATAATAATAATAATTTGTTTCAAAGCAGCATTTGCACACTGCAATGCCAAGTAACATTCAGATTCTCACCCATGCAGAAGTGACATCCTGTGGCACCATACTAACACCAGCATCATTTATCTGTATCACAGGATCACAAGGCTCTCCCAGTCGTGCTAATGAACTAGCTAGAAGTGGTAGGTTATTGCTTCATGTTCAACAAAACTAGAAATACATTAAACCAGAGGTTTTACAGCCACCAGATTTGCAGGATTGATGAGTCAAGAATATTTGAGATCCCAATTTGCATTTGCTGCTGCAGAGTTCTTTAAAACCTAAAAGATTAAGAATGAAATTCCATGCCTAACTGTAGTCCATAGCAAAACTCCCACAAACTCAGTCATGCAGAAAGAGCTCTCTTAACTAATGTTTCTGAAGTACATACAGTTCTAGAAGAGCCCTTAACAGCTTTTCATTTACTTAAGTAAAAGGGAAACCAAATTAAAGACCCATTTCTAGCAGGAATAGTAACTGTAGAAATAATAGAGACTGGTACCATAATTTAAATAACACAGACAGCAGCCAAGAGGGAATAGGACTTCCTTTAAATCCATTAGTGAGGAGCATGGAGACTATTTTTGCATTAGGTCCAGTATTACTAAACTTACCTCTCTACACAGCATTCACTTGATCAAGATCGTAGCAAGTCTGCTGTGTTACTTTCAATAGCTTCGTAATGGATTAAAATAATTTTCTATAGCAGTAATTTCACTTTACTCCTAATATTAGCCCAAGAAAGAGTCTTTGCTTTTAAGAAAAACCCCAACATCCCTTAAGCTCCATTAAAGTTTTGCCTGATAAAGACTTCATGGATCACCCATGGTACAGAATCAGCTTTTCAAGTGGATAAGACCTGTCGCTGCGGACAAGGAGCTGGGTCATTTACATTCGCTGTTCCTTGTGGCACTTCACACGCACGCTCATCTTCCCTTCATCTCCTTCCCCCTGGCTTATGCAAGCGGCCACGCTCTCATTCCTCTGCATCTCGAGAGCCAGTCCGCAGCTGCAGGCAGCCCGCGGAGAGGAGCAGGAGAAATGATATATTGCAGATATTTTATTTTTGGAAACCACACTGTAAATAAAGCCATTTCCAGAGATATTCCATGGACACGGAGTGCTTGGTCGCAGAGCCAGCGCCTTATGTAACAGGAGGAGTATTGTTTAGGGTTGCCTGCATTAAAGAGCCACTCCTGGTAACACAGTTTACAAAGCTATAAAAAGCTACCAGCGTAACTATCGAGAACGCGCAGGCAAGCGGTTTATTACCGAAAGGCTGGTGCTAACTGGAAAAAATGAAAAGTTTCATTAAATCACTCAACTTTCCGTCTCTCGGAGGACATCACCTCGGCTGACACTTACTGTGAGTGCAAAGGTGGGGGCTCCTAGGCAGCCCAGCGCAGCCCCATGGCCAGGTGCTGAAGACAGCTCTGCCGCCTCCCCGCAGCCCGCGCCGCCGGCAGCCGCCTTCACTGATCTTCCATTTAATTCCGCTTTATTCCCCGCCGCCGAGTACTGACAAGTGGCCGAGACCAGGGATCCCGCTATTCGGCCTCCCGCTCTTCTCCTGCCGAGCGGCCGTCAGCCTCTGGAAAAGCGTGAGCAGAAAGGATCACTTGGACATGCACAGGCGCTCACAAGCAGCTGTAAATTTCCACTCCCCGCTGCCTGCGGCTGGGCTCCCGGCTCCTCGCTGTTCCTGCTCCGACGAGCTCTGTGCCTGGGTGTGCGTTTTCCCCCCACTGCCCTCCCCGCTTCCCACTCCCTCACTCGTCTTGCTCACAGGCTCTCACACACACCCCCCGAACTCCACGTCAGAGGAACGCGCGGAAAAGCAAAGGATGAAGTGATCACTCCGCCGAGAGATTTCCCCAGGGTTAAGGGAGGACATGCGACAATTTAGCATCACTTCTGTAAGTTTCCATTCCTCTCCAAAGTCTGTCGGTGCAGGGGGAGGCATCGCTGACGGGTCCTCGCACCATCACGTGGCGTAGCCTGCTGGAATTAAATTATTCACCTTGCCGTCCTGCTAGGAATGCAAATAAGGGAGCCCAACAGCGGGTTGTTGTTACAAGATAATAATAAAATCAACATGCTCACGCACCACATCTTTCAGCAAAGTCCTGTCCAGAAAAGCTGAAGTTAAGCTGCTTCCTTACTACACAAAGATCCAAATACTTTTCTACAATAATACCTGAGGGAATAAAAAAACCCCGACCTGCAGTATACTCTGAGCAAAATTTAAATCTTGATGAAGGAAAACATTAGCCCAAAGTATTTTTTCAAAGGCTAATGTGATGGGGGAAAAAAAATCATAAAGTATTCTGAAGCAAGTACTGCCAGCTATTATCAAGCATACAAATACATCAAAATGTAATTAAAGGAATTTTTAGTGTTTCGCTTTTCTCTCTCAGCAACTATTGTTTGGCAAGCGCCACACATTCCCAAAGGAAATGGCAAGTGCTGTCCCCTCTGCCCCAGCTGTTGAGAGCAGGGAAAGAAGGATGCCTTACTAGGGGCACTACAAGGTGGGATTTAAAATGTATCCTCATCTGGTTCTTGGCCAAGTCCCAGCAGGGATGTGTGCCCAGCATGTCTTCCTGCCAAGCTCCTCAGTTTGGGGGGAAAACTTTACCTCCCATGGCTTCTTCCTCAGGGCATAGCGTAGCCAAAGTCCTACATTATTAAAAAAAAATTGGTATGCTACATTTGCTTGGGGAGCTGATCTCAGAGTTAGCAGCGTTACAGTTGCATCAGATCTTGATTTAAGGCTCACCTGCAGTAGCTATTCACAGGCCGACATTAAAGGCAGCCATAAATGCATGAGAAACCTCATTTCTGAGGAATACAGATGAAACAGACACCTTTTAAAGGGCTACCAGCCTTTGCTTGCAATGCCAGCTCTGAATTGAAGCACACAGGAGTATCCCAAATTCTCACTTTGAAGAGGCACTCGCCTGTCCCTCCTGGGCTCAGAGAGGCAGAAGCCATCCCTGTCCCCTTAACCCCCCTGCATTTGCTCCTGCCTTTGCACTGGAGGTACCAAGCCAACCTTAGATCAGCAGATTTGTACTCTCAACTTATCTGTAAAGTGCGTCACTGCTTCTGCTCACAGTTTACCTTAGAGATCATCAAGATACTGCAGTGCTGTGGTTTTGGACTGCCCTGAACAGCACTGGGAACAGGCATTAATTAGTGCTGCTCCCGCTGCACCAGCAAGCACTGCAACAAGTGACACCAAGTGGCAATTTCTGCTGCAAACCCCTTGTGAAATATTCTTCCAGCACTGAATTAAAGGCTTCACATTAGCCACCACTGACCAGGTTTCCCCTCCAGGCCACCTCCACAAGGAGCTCAGGAATGGACACGGTGGATACCAAGCTCTGAACAGGATGAGCCACACTTCGAGGCAGCCTCCTTCTCCACGAAGCTTAGGAGGCACAAGAACAGCCTGCACAGATGTGGCGTGGCATGAAGGACTTGGGGGGAAAAACTGGCACTGAGCACTTTTTGTGGGTGCCCTGCTCTGTCCCAGCTGGGTGGGGAGAGGGAAGAAGTGCTGGGCCTTGTGGTACCCTACACTCACCCTGGTGTTGACCCTTTCTTTGTAGTCTTTATAAACCTTGGCCTTTGGGTAAACAGTGAAAGTCAAATGATAAACACTCTGCCCTTGGGCTACTTCTGAAAGCACTGGTTTTTCCTAAGGCAACACAACAATTGAGGTCCATCACTGTTTCCACTGTGTGTTTTTAAGAGGAAAATTTTATCCTCAATCTGTCCCAAGAGAGATTGTATCTTTTCTATTGTAAACCCACCATCACTTCAACAGGTAAAACCCAATTTTTATTGTACCATGGAGTTCAACACTGGTAGGTGTTACCCTGAAATCAAACTATCACAAAAAAAGATTGGTGATGTCACACTATCACAAAAAAAAGCTGTTTTAGTTGTACATAAGGGGATAATTTGTATCGCTGTACTCTATAAAGTATTCACAGACCATTCTGAGTATCCTGGCTCTTTGGAGGTATATGAAATTTATCTACAAAGTAACTATCCTTTGTTTCAGACTAAATATGCCTGTTTTCCTGATTCAGAGCAATAATTGAATTTTCACTCAATTACAGTTCAACTTTGCCTATTTCTACCTGAGGAAATATTTTAGGGCTTTAAAATAGGAGCCCTCAACACAGCAGGAGAGCAAGAAACCTACCTGTCTCCATCCCTACATTGCAGCAGAAGAAACTGTGCAAAACAAGGTAGCTAAAGGGGCAGGGGAAAAAAAAGATTCTCTGCTATTCCAATACTCTGCTTCATCTTAAATAGAGTTAATTCTCAGATGACAGGAAAAGGCCCTGAACCATTCAATAGGAATTAAGCTGTAATTACTTGGTGCTCTTATCTGAGGTTTGTTGAGGTTTTTTTGTTGCCAAGAGGTTATTAAATATTTCCTAAAAATATTTTCTTCAATTCTTAATTTGTAGCCATCTAAAATCCAGAATAATGTAATTATAGACAAAAAATCTTCGCTGTCTCAAAGTACATGAAAAAAAAATCTCTGTGCTGCTAAAGTACTCCAGCTTCAACATATTTAAATTTCATTATATTTGTTTCCTTTAAAGAGAGCAGAGTCCTCAGGCTACGGCATGGTTAAAGTACTTTTGAGAAATGTTTGTCCTTGCTTTCATAACTTAAAATCATTCCATCTAATAAAGACCAAAGGAAGAAAACCCCAGTTGATTTTTCCTGCCCTTTCCATTTATTTTCTAATGTGGAAAAGAGAAATTAGGGAACTTCAACAATGAGTGTAATTGCAATAAATTACAGCAGTAGATGATAAACACACGACATATATATATTAATTCTGCTTATTTAATCATCCACTTCCAGTCTGTCTACCTCCTCTGAGATTACTTCCAGCATTCCAAAGCCCTAAGCAGCCTCTAATAATAATAACAACAACATCCTTCCTTCCCCCCAAATTGTTCAATGCCCCAGGCCATCAAAATTCAGTTCTCCACAGCAACAGGTTTAGTTGTGTAATGCTGAATATCAAGAGGAAAAGCTTTAGCATACTAAAAAGATTCCCCCACCCTCCAAAACCTGAAAACTAAAGAACAACCCCCACAGGATTTCATGCTATTCTTAACAAATCCCAAGATATCAACATTTTGGCAGTTTATTGGGGTGGAGGGGAACTAAAAACAAGTAACTTATATAATCTACATCGTAAAGCTGTTACACTTTAACCCAAAGCATTTAGCTTTATGGCAGAGCAATATAAAAAGTGCCCAACAACACTTCTAAAACCTCATAAAATAAGATGCTTTACAGTAACTTCATACTTCTGTGTTATTCTGCAAGTTCACAGATACTCATCTTCTTCAGATCCCTGCAAGAGCAGTGTGGCCACTTCAGATTAATGCAAATAAATTCTTCTTCATCGAGTAGATCCCAAATACAGACATACTCACATGTTCTCTCCATGTAATCTCAGAGGGAGACAAGCTTGGAACTGAGCCTGTGTATGAGTCCCCCCAAAAACCAAAGGGCAATAAATATTTGGCTGCTCATCCAAATACAAAATAAGGCAAAAAAAAAGGATACAGTCTATGGAGGGGCAGGTGATTTTCCCTACAGCCATGTAAAAAGCAGCAAAGCTTCTGGCCTCTTTCAGGACTAGAAAATTGAAATTTCTTCAGTGCAGTGTAGAAAACAGAGAGCAGCAAGATGCAGCGGCTGACCTGCAGCTGCATTTTAGCTGAAGTGAGTGGAAGGATTTAAATGGATTCTTTACATAAGCTACTCCTAAAAATGCAGACATGTCTTCAATGATTATTTCCCCCTCCTCTTCCTCCTAGCTCCCTCTAGCGCTTTTGAGTACATATGGCCTTTTCCTTCCTGAATTATTTAATGCAAATACAGTTGCTAAGATGATGTTTGGTTTAGTTGGGGTTTTGGAGGTTGTTAAGATCTGCAATAGCTCTTATAATCTACTCATGAGTTTTTACTGAATGTGTTATTCATGTGTGCAATCACTCCAGAAACCAAGCACTGACATTGGCCTTTCTACCAGAAACTTTTGTGTATTAATACTTTATGTACTGGCCAGTATATTTAGAAGTTTACTCATTTTAAATTCATCCAGCTCCATCATTAGAGAAAGTCAACTAAAATTCATCTCTTTTCTTGAGCATTCCCACTTCCAAATGAATTGTATCTAAACAGAAGGTTATTACAGCCCAACAGCTGAAAAATATAACATTAAAATTTTATGTCTGCCCTAAAGTCACTTATAAAATGTTAATTGTGCCCCTTATCTACTGTGTCCCAACATAAAACACAAATAAGAACCATATCTGCACTCCCACTTTTATGAGTGGATGAACAGTAAACTCATGACAACATCATGCTTTTTACCTGCAGACTCATGCAAACAGAAACTAGGCCCCCAAAATCAGTGACTGCCTGAAGAGCCAAGCAGGTATTTTAAGAATAATTAAAGCTTTCACCTCTTCAAACTGCTTCTATCCCAGTTCTGTACAGTCAATCACCTTAATGGCCATGTTTGTTTCTTTAAGGTCCATTCACAGAATTAAAAATGGGAAGAGGAAAGACCATTTCAAGAGATGCAACAAAAAGAGCTTTGCTGAAGACCTAAAACCCCTCATCACGTGTGCCAATCTTGCAGTTTCTATCACAGCACACTAAAAAATCACTTTTCTTCATGGAGTTGAAAAATTATTTTAAGTGTATAAAAAATCTGTGATCTCCCATTTCCAAAAGAGTCAAACAATATGAATAGTGTTTAGTCTTCTTGAAAGTATTGAATTTAGTTACTGGTCTCCACATAACTTCACCAAGCACTTTTCTTAATGTTAGGCAGCACAGGGTACTGCAGCTTAAGATATCCCCTTCCATCTGGCTCACTAATGCCAAAAGCCCTATAGATGTTCCCTACAACTTCCTTGTTGGTCAAAGACAACAGAGCACCCCTAACCATAACTTTAAATTTCCTAAGAGTGGTTGAAGCTGAAAGCCGTATTAGTGCATATTCACCTCAGCAATGGTGATATGCAGTGAAAATGTTGGGCAGATCAACTGCCCTTTGATGCCTATAATTTCTTGATATACAATGTGTGGCTGTCTCTGACAAGCTGGAATTTGGGATTTAAGACTTTTCCTCTACTGACCACTACTACAGAAGGCTAAAGCTTTTTTCATCAGGTGCTTTCAAGATTACTTGCAGACAAATAAAATTAAGTTAAATTTAAAACATGAGTTAAATGCTTCTGTGAGGCACTCACTGTAACACCCAATTTAGTATAAGAAAACTGAGGTGACACCAAACAAACACCCAAAGGTTTGCACTCTAAAATGTACTGTTAAAGAATATCAGGAGACAGGAATAGTCATTCTGGATCAGACAAAGCTCCATTAAATCCCATCTCTAAGAGAGGCTGACACCAAGAGCCAAGTAGAAGAAGAAACATATACCAGAGGAAGGACTACTTTACTCTTCTTCTGCTTCTGGCAATTAGCACATTTGAGGTTTCCTGAAGCATCATACAAAATCACCATGGTGCATAGTTACACACCTTTCACTTTAAAGATCCCAAAGGAGCACTATTCTCCTTCTAGGAGGACTCTTAAATCAGTTCTGCAATACTCAGATACAACAGATTGCTCAAGATTCCTTCTGACTGTCAAGAAAGACTGAGAGGCCAAGACAGCTCAGAGACTGCTATTTCCTCATCCTGTAGATGAGGGACCAAACAAGCTCCAGCATCTATTTATTGCATTCCAGTTAGTTCCTTCTTCAGGGCAGCAAAGCCAGGATTTACCTGCAGAACCACTGTTTTTTTCAAGTGGTCATTCCCAGACAAGGGAACAAGTACTACCAGCAAGCCCCATATAGAGGCATGTTGTTATACCATGAAGAAGATGAGTTCAGACCTAAGAGTTGGTTCCTATTTATGTCACACTATGCAATCTTGGAAAAGCCACTTTGTCTCCCCACTGCAAAATTTATGCATTAAAACCATAAGGTGCTTTGACACTACAGTGATGGAACCCAAACAAACACAGCAGGCAGTACTCAGCTTACTTGTGTCCTTTTCCTGCAGACTGGGATAGCAGTCCTGCATTTTGTGTGATGCAGGTCTCCAGAAATCATGCCCACAAACACAACAAACTTCTGAATCTCTTCTCATGTAGGTCCAGAATCCTACTAAAGCAGAACACTTGCAACAAAACCAGAATAATATTAGGCTAAAAGTCTAAACTGCTGCTTTCAGATGAAGAATTACAGGTTTTTCCCAGTGTCAAATAAGGAAACTCAAGCATTACTATAATTCTTGGAAAATGGCTGTTGTACTTAAGCAAGTGCTGCCCTAAACTGACTTGCCTAAAGTCCCACAAGAAAATCTCTGTTGGCCAAAAATGCTCCCCTGGAGAAAGAGAACCCACATCTTGTCACATTTTACTCTTTGCACATTTTGTCCTGCAATGACATTAGTTTAACGTATTGGAAAAGGGTAGGCAACCCTGAGAACTCATCAAGCTCAAGCTGCACAAGGAGAGATTGTCTTCACAAGTACCCCAAAGTCATTCCTCCTGACAAACAATTAAGTGTATTCATCATTTGTCAGATTGCAAAAATATTTGCCTTCATGTGACAGATACATGGCCACTCAATGAGACACTGGGTGCTTGCACTTTTCTGTCCAACAGTAAGTATTTTACCATTATTTTAATGTTATCTTCCTGTTAGGTGGTGAACAGTCCCTGTTGTCACAAAGCCTCCATCTCAGACTTTAGTAACGTATTTTTCTGGTCCCAGGAAGGAGCCTCCAGTGCCTTCCTAAAGACCTTTGTAGTCCATTCTGGCCAAAAATTGACTATATTGAGCAAATTAACCTGTAGGATATTCTTTGAAGTCCAATACTGTTACTCCCCAGTGGGGAAAACCTGTCTATGCACATTCCCACACTACTAAAAAGCCATCTACTGTTCTCCCCATCTATGTTGCCCAACAACTGACATTACAAATTAATTATTATGTCAGACACATACAACTACAAAGTGTCCAATTACGGGCTGAGTTCCTTTTGTTTTAATTAATAAACCAGGGTCATGCCTCAAAGTTCTTAAGTGGCAGCAGGCATGCTGCAGACTGGCATTTTTTAGCCAAGTCTGTCCTGAACAAGGACCAACATGAGCAGTGTGTTCATGTTCATCTTTAGGACAGTTCCTGTTTTGGAGGGAGTGCAGCTCTGGCACCTGGGTATGCTTTGATTCAACTCCATTTCTGTGTAGTCTCAACAGTGGAGATCCCTGACAGACTCTGCATACCTGGAAGAAAACCACTCACCACATGACATTAATGGCAAGTTCTAGATATACAGGTTGTAACAGGCCAAATATACTCAAGGAAATCTTGGCAAACATCATTCCTTGAGACATCTCCTAATGAAATCTGACAGCTTCAATATCACACAGCACACAGACCTATATTTACAAACTTTGCCACAACCTCTGAAAATAGTTTAAGAATTTAGTTTTCTCATGCTAATGGTCATTCACATACTGTTCCCTTCCCACAGAAGCAACTGATAATTTTCTTCTCTGTGTGTTTTTGCAGTGTGCATTCACAAAATAACTTTATCTGCCATCAAAATCTACACCTCTGAAGGGTAAAAGACTGCTACTGTCCACTTATAAAAGTCATGTCTAACACTGAAAATAAGTAAGGTGTACACCTCTCAAATGAAAAAAAAGAGTCTCAAGCTGTATCAGCCCAGACATGAGAAGTTTCTACTATCTTTGTAAAAAATAATATTTTTAGCTAGATGCTCTCTGAGCCTGATCACCTGCAGAACATATTTTCCAATATATATGCATGCAGCACCTTGAATTTATGAGAGCTGTGGGCCCAATAGCAGAATTCAGAGAGAGAAGTCTCAAAACTGTTCCTTTCAGAACTGCCGTGCTTATAAGGACACAAAATTATAACTGGCACTGTTGCAAATTTTGGAGTTTCCACCCAAGTACCACTGAAAAGAAATGACTTGTTTTCTGAGAGCAGGCAGACCCCTGTGAGAAGGTCACCCAGCAAGAGTCGTATCAGTTCAACTTTCCATGACCACAGCAAGACAGTCTCTCCTAGCTGTCATCATGGGATGAAATTACTTTCACAAGCACAAGAACTTCTATTGAAACATTTCAGCACACAAAGGCCTGTATCCAGAGAGCTGCAGAGCAGCCAGGTAACTAAAGATGTGGTTGTAAGCTGTTTAATACCTTGCCATTTAACCCAACAACCACATTACCTAATTTTATGTTTTCCCATTTAAAAAACCCTGAAAACAGATGACACGGAAGCTCACAAGTGTCAAGAAGTACAACTCTGTGACAGTTTACACAGACTTGCTTTTCTTTTAAAACTAAAGACAGGTTCTATATGTTTCCTACACTTACAAAATAAGATCTTATATGGATTTAAAATAAGTTTGAAATAGATGATTTTGTTCTTCTCAAAATAATAAATGAATGTTGTTACTACCAGCAAAGCAGTTTTCAAAATTCAAAGATTTACTCTGGTTCCCTGAAGCTTAACAGCTTCTTAAACAAGAGCAGCTTTTTAAAAGATTTTGTATCTTGGCACTAATTTCAAGTGCTGGAGAATCTGGGAAGTCCATTAGTAACATAGTGCAACAGTTAATTGCTTACCACTTTCAATGTTTTGGGTTTTTTTTCCCTTTTCTGAAAATTCATATTCTATTTTACTTTCTGCTTCCTGCCACTGTGATTCCTGTATTTGCAAACATGTGCTCTTTGAAGGCTCTCCATTTTATTCATGCATAGGTATGTGGTCAGTCACTCCAAAAAACTCAGAATTTACTTCTTTATCACCACCTGCATTAAGTGCACAGATGCAGTTTTCTGACACCTACAACCAGCACTGCCTTCAATTAAAAAATGTCTTGAAGATAACCCATCAAATCCGATTGTATTACAGAAGTGAGATCATTAATACTGCAAAAGAAATTTCCCGCTCTGCATTCAACATATTCAACTCCTGTCAGCTCTTGGCTACCACTTATCTACAGGGAGTGTCTTGTCCACTGCCTGTTGCCCACGAGCCTTGACACCTTGAAGTATTTTCAGATACTGTTCCTCATCTTTTAAGGCATATCCAGCCTCTTCCCATGGTTATTACCTTCACAAAGCTTTGAGTCCATCTTTCAAAAGAGTCAGCCAACATGCTCTTTGATTCAATCAAATGCATGAGGCTGTGCCATCATCTGTCATCTTTCTACTCTGTGTGGCCTAGATAAAACTGTCAGAAAGGATTGTGCATTTTCTTTCAACTGTGTGTTCATCTGGGGATTTGGTTTTTTTTTGCAAACAAACATCCAGTGACTGAACATTAAAAAATTATGTCAATTAAAATATTCTTATTGACAGTAATATTTTCAAGATTGAGCTTCTTAGCCAGAATACAGCAAACCCATAATCTAACTGAAATACTAGACATTTTATAATGTTTTCTATTAATCATATTGAATATTTTACTTCATGACAATCCATAAAATTTCTGAGTTTTACATTAGACATAAAAAAAATTTTTCAGTCTCCATGAATTTTCAGAAGTGTTCTTTCAGTCTTTATTTACTGCTGGAATATGATGGATTTGTTCACAGTTATGTGATTATTTGTAATATTCATCTTTGTTCTCACTACAGAAATACAACACAGTTCTGTATTTTCAGCATCATTGTTGACAACTTCAGCACAGCCATCAGACAAATGTCACTGTTCTTTTTGCTCCTGGTATTTTTAAACTTCTTATTAGCCTTAAATCCTAAAGAAAATCCAGTGACTTTTCTATAATCATCTTTATAAAACTTACTTGTACTTATTCCTATATGATGGCTGCTGCCCTGGAACTATTTCTAAATCAATATATGACCCCCTCCTTTGCTGAAAGCCTCTTTTTGTATTTGTATCTATTCCAGACAGCCATGTGTTCCCACTCCCCAGCTTTGGGAGACACTCTTGTAGGCAGGGCTAGAAGTGTATCAGGGATGTAGGAGCACATCACATCGCACAGAGGAGATTTGCTGAGTCCCTCAAGTTTTTGCAGCAGTCTTCTCCCATGGCCTGATGACCTGTGCTGAGACCTCAGGAACCCTGGTGAGGAGACAGTTTGCAGCATGGAGGGAGTTCAGCAAGAGAGGAAAAACAATGGATAACATTTCTGAGAATTTTTAACCAGCACTTAACTGCTGCCCAAGAAACCAGAATAGCATAAGGATATCTTGGCAAATCCTCTGCTAGCATCTTCCCATCCCTGACAAAAGGGTGGAATACTGGAATTGTAGGGGTGTGTGCCTTCTCACACTAATGCTGCTTTCTTGAAGGGAAAAGCTTTTCCAAACAACACATAACCTAAAGACCATCAAGCCAGCTTGACCTCAGAGTACATTCAAACCTGTCCTCATTCAAACTGCCTTTGAACCTAAAGTACTTTATTTTTTACTTCCATATTTTGCCCAAGGCTGTGTGTGATGCTTGCAAACAGAGCAGTACAGATGTTGCAAGCAGCTACAGACCTAAACATGGATTGTACTGTAAAAGACAAGACATATTAATGGTCTGCAGATATGAAGTAGGACTAAAGGTCAACACGATTTCTAAGTACTAAGCTTTTATTTAGAAAGTTCAGCCTTATTTGGCTCACTTACTTAAACCAATCTGTAAAAAAAAAAAATAATTACCCCCTCCTCCCACCCTCCACAGCCTTTTCCCAGGGATTATATGATATATACAATATGTACCCTAACAGAGGACAACAACCAGCATGCAGTCCTGTACCCACTCTATAAGGTTCCATTTGGTGCTTACTTCTATCAACAAATAAACCATATACTGCAGACAGCTTCTCTTGTAGCCAAAAGCAACAAGTAGTAAATGACCACCATGAATAGTAGTCCAAAATAAGTTTTGGTTATTTGAAGAAGTGAAAGAGAGCTGTCTGCCAGTGAACTGCAGAAAGTGAGAGTACACAATTAAAAGGTATACACTTGAAGAGGGAAAGCTGATACAGCCGTGCCTTCCTGATGACATATGAAAATAGGCAAAACAAAGAGCTGAATGCTCAGGACACTACAGCTGCTGGAAGTGAATCCTTCCCACATAACATTAATCTCTCCGTATCCAGCAGTCTCCACTGCCTTGACTTAAAAAGCCGCACATAACTTCCTTCCCACACTTAAGAGCAAACAAACCGTATTTTTGTTGCAATAAATTTGTGTGTATAAATCTGTACAAGTGCCTTTGTACTACCTTGACATAGGATCTTTAAGAAAGACTACCCAAAGATCCAATGGCTGTCACACAACTGTTCTCACATTTCAAAATCCAGTTATGCAGCAGTGCTTTCTTCTATCTTAATTATTGTCTCTTGCAGCAGGAAAAATAAGGTACAGACAATACTGTGATATCAGAATGCGGTGTTTTTAATTCATGCTGTAAAATAATTTTCAAATGTTGTTTCACAATTTCTCAAGTTGCTCTAAGGACACATTACTGTCAAAATGAGAAGTCTAGCCCTTACTGCCATCACCTCCCTTGCATCAGTTCTAGGAATGACATGACTGCAGAGGGACATGGATCAGCCTGCTGGGCACCATGAAAATTTAACAGCCAGAAAAAAAACAAACCCCTCTTACTTCCCCTAAAAGTGCAGCTTTTGAAGAAGTGAGAAGAATTGTGGAGGACATACTAAATGTAAATTGTGTGAATTTTTTGGAACTACTCCATCAATACAGACAATATTAAAAGAACAAAAGGAAAAAAAATCCATCCAATCATGAATATCTTCTTGGAGGAAGGGGGGTACAATTTTAAAATATTTCTACAATATGTGTCTGCAAAAACACTTAAAAAAAATCCTGTCATTTTTGCTGATTTCTATACCCAGGTTGCAACCACACATCTTGATCTATTAATGCAAGGGTTGTAACATCCTGCTATGAATTTGTTAACAAAATAATTTCATTCTTAAAAATTATCCTTCACTTTAAATGAAGGCAAATTATGTTAACAACTTCTCAAGTAACCGGTTCATCACAAACTTGACAGAAACCAATAGCACACACTTCACCATCATAAACAGCAGTGTTGGTGGACTTTTTTTAAATGCACATTAAATTTATGTGCCTAGAAGCATTTAATCTTATATTTAATCTTATTAAAGCTTTTTGGTTTTTTGGTTGGGTTTTTTTTTTTTTAAATGCCAAGGTGAATGTAATCTAAACTGTGATTACTTTGTAACAAATAGCATATGTATCCACTTCTGTAAGATGAATGCCAAATTCATACACTGGAGTCATTGAGGAACATTTCTTAGGAAAAAGGACTTTTTTTTTCCTTAGGAAGAAAGGGTTACAAAGATTTGGGCCCACAGTTCACTTAGTGAAAGAATGTCAAACATACTTTAAACACAGTTTCTTTGGTTCCAGTCATTAAAGAATTTTACAGGGAAAAAAGGTAATAAGAAAGTTAAAGGCAAGCACTCACAAGAGAAACCCATTTGTCTCCACTGTCTGTTAAAAGGCAGGAGAGGATTTTGATCCAGCACAACTGAAAACATAGAGAGGTCCAGGCTCTGCTACGTAGTTGGTTCAAACACTTTAAACTGAGATAAATGACACCAACAATAAAATTAGAAAGCAATCCATTGATTTCCAGATGCTCATTTTGCACCTAGGCCACCTCCAATTCCCTGAGAAAGCACAAATACCAAGTGGCTGTGCAGCAAATTAGATGGGAAAAGTTATTCAGATAAATATAGCTGAGCCAAATAAGTTTTTGTGGGGTTTTTTGTTTGTTTCTGGTTTTGTTTGGATTTTTGTTTGTTTGGGGTTTTTCAGGGGGTTTTTGTTTGTGGTTTTGTTTATTTTTTTGTATGTGGGGGTGTTTGTTTTGTTGTTTATTTTTGTTGATTTGGGTTTTTGTTTATTTGCTTGTTTGTTTTTTGAACCCCAACTAGTCCCCTGAGTAATGACACAAAGGAACAGGGCAGTCCAAGAAGCACAGGCACATCTGGAGTGTTTCTTTCTTGGACAGTGTCAATTTTAAATATTCAGGGGACTGTGGCTTCCCTGACCCTTCAAAACACTTATAAATAAGCCCAAATGAAAAAAATATTAATAGGGCAATACTCCCTCCCATTCTTGCTTCTCCTGTTCTTCACACCTTACTGCTGCTTCCACATGTCTACAAAGTTAAGCCAAACCAAGTGCTGATGCAGCACATTGAACTGGATCAAGGAAAAATATCAACTAAAATATGAGAATTTTCTTCAATTAAAATAATTTCCCCTCAGGAAGCGGTGACTAAGGACTCTTTCGTCCAGAATATTCTTACGAAGAGCCCTATTGTCAAGCTCCACACCACAACATCTACTCTGTTTTCCAAGATTTTAGTCAAATTCCCTTCAGTACATTTGAAACCTTACAGGTTTCAGTTTTATTTGAAAGTGGTTATTTCACCACACACAATAATGACTTCAGGTTGTTGCCCTATGCCTCCTTTTGATGGCTTTTATTAGTTCAAGTCCAATTCTACACCAGGCACTGCCTCTCTGGCCTCTGCACAGCAGCTATCAAGAGCAGCACCAGGCCATCAACCTATCTGCTGGCACCACAAGGGCAGCTGCCTCCACACTTGGATTTAAAAGTTAAAAGGCAACTCAGAATGAAGATGTGGGGTTCCCCACAGATCATCTCTTCAGAGTGGGAACACCACAAATTCATTAGTTCTTGCAGTTTGCTTAATGTCTGGTATGTGTTCATTTAACTAAAATAGTTTGTGTGCATATTTTACCCTGCAGGCAAACCCACAAAGAGCAATCAAAAGGGTCAGAATACTTTACAACCACAAGCTTTACTTCAGAAAGCACCGGTGAAAATTTATTTCAGATAAATACATTGCTATGTTCACATGGAAAAAATGAAGATAAAAAGACATTTAGGCATCCATTTATTTAGGATTTCCTTCATCATATACATTTACTGCCTGGTTTCCAGAGATCTCAGGCCCTTTCAAGTGCACTTGTAATCATAGGCTTTCAGATCTTGTTAATTCATTCACGTCACCCAAAATTAGAGGGCAGAGTTTTAGGTCTTGATCAGTGTGGTGGGGCTGTGGCACAGCAAAGGCAACACATGCTGCTCAGCTTGGTCCGACATTATCTAACATCCAAACCAGTCCTCGCCTTCTGTGCTCACGCAGCTGCCTGGAATCTTTGCTGGCAATGAGCACCGAGACTGTAAGACAGAAATATGGCTGGAACTGAAAATGCCTCTACTACGTAAACAGTCACTAAAGATGAAATCCATTGCATTACCAGTTTCCAAATGCAGACTTTGAAGAAAATGCCAGCCAGTGGACGGTTAAGAGTTTCAGCATTTTGGGCCAGATTCCAAAACCCTCAAGCCAGTTAGTAATTAACAGACATCTAGGTCCTCCACATGAAAGAAGTCTATTGTTAAAACAGTGACACAAATTTTCCCTTTCCTCTTCCTAGCTAGTCTCTGCCTGTTTTAAGATTCCCTTAGGACTATAACAGCCTATGATTTTAGAACCTCCACTTCTCAAACAGACAATTTGTTAGACTTTTAGTTGCCAAGAATGCAAACATGCTTACACCAGAGGTAGAAAAAAATTAATTTACAGGCTTCTCAGAGACCTATAATTTCCCCTTTCTTTCATTTAATACCTGGAAAAAAATAATATCCAAATAACCTTCTACCATATCTGCAATAGCAAAAGAATTACAAAACATAGTAACAAAACATACTGAGGCCCTGTGAATAGTCTGAGATGAGTCCAATTAGTGAAAAACAAACCTATGGGGAATATTATTATTATGCCTGTATCTTCATAGATAATGATGTGTTACAGCAAAATTTCTAAGATAAACCAAAGGCTGCCTCACTAAAGCCATTTTGTTGGTAATCAATTTGTAAAGTGGGAATTATCTATGATCTGCATAGAATTGCCAGTTTCCTCTTCTGTTACCTTACTGAAGATAGACGTGTGAATAACAAGAGATTACATATAAACCACACAAACTAATCAATGTGACAAAAGAGAAGATTATGTTAAAGCTGCATTTTGAAAGAATGAAATGCAAACATTCATCTATAAGGGAGCAAGTAAAATCACCAAGGAACACAGGGAGGAGGTGACAGAGCAGGAGCTGGCAGAAGTATCCAATGGATATGACGACACTATAAGAAGAGTCAATAAAACAAAGAGCCAAGCCCATCAGAAAAGAACGAAAAGCTTTATCAGGATTAAAAAACTTTTTTTTAATGCCCTTGACTTTCCAAAGTCTGTGGCTTTGACTGCTTCGCTGTTTGCCAGAATTTTACTGCTGTGTCTCTACCTCACCCAAGTCTATCCGGTCATATGAGGAAAAACTCAAATCCCCACTGCATTCAAGATGAAAAAACCATCCTTGGAGAACTAGATTAATTTCTTTGGGACTAGGTTCACCTCCTCCCATTCCAAGGAGCTATTTGCACTCTGCCTGTCTATGCAATTGTTCATTCTAACTCGACATATAACCAGAACTATGTAATGAAAGCCTAATTCAGCAGCTCAGTCAACTGCACCACTCACCAGGACTGTCAGTCCTTTCACTGTCACTCCTACAAAGGTGCCAGCAAACATGTAGGCACATGGGAGTGTTGCTCTCACCTCTGGGTACAGGTAGTCAGTCCAGGTCCAGACTGCAGAGCCCCAGGAAGCTCACACTGCTGCTGGAGGAGAGCTGCGGGCAGGTTGCTGGGATGTCAGATCAACATCGCTTGTGAGCTTCTGCCACCTAACAAGTTTGGGAAGAACTGAGCTTACTGGTTCACTGGCAGAATTTGCTGCTATGTTGCAGAAAGCCTATCTTACAGTTCCAGGCTAAAAGCAAAATGAAGGAAACTCAGGCATGCTTCAAATAGCAAGCAAAATCTATTAGTACTTTCTAATATATTCATAAATTTGAAATTTGTCCGAGGCAGGCAGTCATTTTCTTTCAGATTCTTCCAGCACTGGGCTTCATCTTCTGTGTTATTTGCTTTACTCCATGTATGCAATTGTAAAGCCACGAGTGTTTCCCAACATTCAGTATTCACGAGAACCTGTTTTAATAATTCAGCAAAGCGAAATTAATCTCCAAGCACCATCTCATAATGCAGAATATTCCAAGAACAAGAAAAGCTTGTGCTTAATTTTAAAATTAACAATTACAAGGGAGAAGTCTCTTTTTAAAAAAACATAATAAACTACTTTTTTTTTTTTT
>VXBI01010622.1:757135-780701 GCA_013397375.1 Toxostoma redivivum | reverse complement strand
GCCAGGCCCCGCCCCCTCGCCATCTGCTTTCCCATTGGTCGCTGCCGCCGCCCCTCCTGCCGCTGCAGCCAATGGAAGGAGAGGAAAAGGATGTGCGCGCGAGGACCCGCCCACATCCAGTCACCCGCCCTCCCCGGCGGTGTTGCGCCCCCTGGCGGTCGGCAGCGCGGGTGCAGCGTTGAAGGAGGAGGAGGAAGAGGAGGGAAGAAGCAGAAGCAGAAAAAGCCAGCGGGGGCCGGGACGAGGCCCCGAGGGGGTCGGGAGTGACCTGGGGCAGGANGAGAACCTGTTTTAATAATTCAGCAAAGCGAAATTAATCTCCAAGCACCATCTCATAATGCAGAATATTCCAAGAACAAAAAAAGCTTGTGCTTAATTTTAAAATTAAAAATTACAAGGGAGAAGTCTCTTTTTAAAAAAACATAAAAAACTTCTTTTTTTTTTTTTTTTAATTGAGAGATTTGTCAGCACATCAGGAGTGCTGAGCCACCCTCTTTCCAGCAACGTTGCTGTGAGTTGTCTCATTCCTGTCTGGGGAGCTGGGCAGTTCTCATGGGCTGAACTTCAGCAACAGATGTAGGCACGTCTGTGTAAACATTTAAAAGGTTTTGTAAAAGTACAAAGCAGATGCTGGACATCAAAATCTTCTGGAGGATCTTGGGTCAGATGAGAGTTCCAAGTCACATCAACACAGCATTCCTGTCCCCAGAATAATCGCATTTCTACCCCCTGCCCCAACATTGGCAATATCTACAACATTGGAAATATTTCCGCAATTATTTAAGCATATAGTGTTTATCTCGTTTTAAAGTGGTGGCAAAAAAGAGGGGACAAAAAAAGCTAAAAAGCACCCTCCCTGCTTTTTAAGAGTGAGGTTGTATTTTCGCCCCTCCGAAAAACATCTTTACATAGCCACAACACCAACAATCGCAAAGGCAACGCAGCTGAAAATTTTAAAGGCAGATATAAAACTTTATTTTCACACTTCGAACAGAAAAGGGCAGTGATAATTTAGCGCTTCGTACGGCAGCAGTGCAGACAGCAAGGAAGAAGGGCAGAGGCGAGCAGGGAAGTTACGCAACTCGTTCACGTACCAAACACTTTAATTTACGATACATTAATGAAAGGAGGAGGAGGAAGAGGAGGGAAGAAGCAGAAGCAGAAAAAGCCAGCGGGGGCCGGGACGAGGCCCCGAGGGGTTCGGGAGTGACCTGGGGCCGGACCCCTGACTGCAGGCACGCCCCATGCCAGCCTCCCAGCCCGACAGGCACCCCGGCCCCTGCCCTCTGGCCCTCGGCGCGGGCCCCGCGGCCGTGCCGGAGCGCAGCGAGACCCCGACCTGAGCCGGGCTCGGCGCCCCTCCAGCGAGGCCGACAGCTCTCCGAGCTGCATCCCCGGAGGATGGAAGAGGAAAGAAGTAAGCCTTAAAAAATCATATATGCATATATATGCATGCTTTGGGCAGCCATTAGTCTTGTGAGAAACATTTTTAGGAGTAAACTGTCTTAACCTATTTTCCCGTTCAACTAAATGAAGTATCCAGAATGAATGGAAAGGTTTGGGGGTTGATCTCTTTTTTCAGTTGCAGCATAGAAAAGATGAACTACTAACGTAAATAAGGCATGTTTTACATTGTATCACTATGTGCTGCCCAGGGAGGTGGTGGAGTTATTGTCTCTGGAAGTGTTTAAGGAAAGACTGGATGTGGTGCTCAGTGCGAGGTCCAGTTGGCATCCTGGAGTTTGGTCCAACCTATTTGCTTCTGTGATTCAGATAAAAATTTGGAATCTTCAATGTGGTTGAAGAGTGCTGTCTTACTTCTCTTTAGTATTCTTGCAGTGAAGGGTATCTTGCATTTGTCAAGAAACAGATTCAGTAATTTTTTTACCTGACAAAAGCTTTCCTTTTTTACCTTAAATAAATTAATTTAGTTATAGTACTGCTATACTGAGCACATCAATTTAGGGGGGAAAAAAGGAGAACTGTGAGTTAATGTGCAGTTGGGTTGCATAGGCTCATCTGAATCTGGAAAGTTTGGGTCATCTTGTGACAGCTTCACGCTTGAAGGACAGTAAGAAATGATGTAAGTAAAAAAATTTCCTCACATTGCTTGTTTGACTGTTCCTGAGCTAGATCTTGACAAGGCGTGGAATGACTGAAAGGGGAATGACTATTTCAACACAACATATTTTCACACATATTCTCCTCCTGATACCCATTGTAGTATTTACTTGTATAAATTTTGAAAAGCCAAGTGGCTACAACTATGTTTAGTTTCTCATCTGATCTCTTACTTACTTGTCCATTCTGCACCTCTTGCAGTGCTGCATGACTTCTTTGAAGAGGAGAACCTTACCAGTTCCAGGGAGGAGAGCACTGAAGGTAGTATAATTTGGATTTATGGAGGGAAAGAGGAAAGGAGTGTATATTTGGCACTGTTACAACTGGAAGGCAATAGCTTTGCCTTCTGCGGTGTTGGAGATTTGTCAGCAGCACTACAGGAAACATGCACCCAAGGTTGTTTATCTAGTAGTTGGAGTAAGTAGCCCTGACCTTGGCTACTTGTATCTTGCTCTAGCATCATTCCCCTGCACAATCCTGGGAAAAAAGAGATAGGTGGTCACAAGGATTCTATAAAGGGAAAAGAAAATCCGTCCAGCCAGATGCCAGTGCACGCCCTGATCCATCAGCTGGAGAGATGGTTCTGAATGCTGACAAGGTAGATGTATCCAGTGTCTGCTCATTCGCTGTCCTTCTGGCTGTGATTGGTGATGGCAGCATTAGCACTGGAGAGATTAGTGATGGGGACATCTGTCTTTTTTGGAATGAAAATTATACTATCAACTTCAAATGCAATCTTTGCTTCTCCATGCAATACAAAATACAAATACAAAGCTTTTGCTGCTGGAGTTTTGGGCACTCCAGCATGAGAACTGGGGAGGCATTTCCAAGGAAAGTGTTTTATTTCCCTATGGCCTATGCATTGTTACAGCTGAGGACCGAGAAATAAGAAACTGTTCTGTCACTCATCTTCTGAAGTAATCCATCCACCAGTGCTATCCAGATTTAGTAAATATATGGAAATATCTAAAAACACGTAATGAATAAGGACAGCAGTTTTAATCTGCAGTGGAGAAACTTATTACTAGAATTTCTAAATTCATATTGTAATTGACTGTATTTTTTAAATTTTATTTTAAACACAGATATTAAATGTACCTTTTGATATTTTAAATTTGTGTTACTGTCATGCACAGCAAAAGGGTGGGAATGGCATAGGGCAGGTGGTGTGCCTTGGACCAGTAGTGTAGATTTCCAAAAATTGTTGTGACTTTTTTTTTAATGTAATTGGACTTTAACCTTGCCACATGTTTAAAGCTAGTGCCAAATGAAGCTATTTCACAAGACAAAGTACTTTTATTATTGCCTGTTGATATTAAGTATTATGCCTTTAGGTGCTGGTGACATGAGCAGCAGGGGTTGTGGTGACAAAAGATTGTTAGTTCTTTCACTGCTGTCATGGTGCTTTTGAGAGTAACCACACTGCCATGGCATCACTGGGCTTCTAGTACCCTGGGCAACAGAAGTCATTCTCTACTAAGTCAAAAAATGAAACAATATATTTTGTGAGCCTTACAAGAATGCAGTATTTCTTGACTGCTGGGAAGGTGTCACCCCAGCACATTTGCCAACAGAGATTTGCTGTCTGAAAGTGGAATGTAAACATAGTGTAGTGACACCTCAAGAAATGGAGTAGGAAAACAGATTTGCTTATGCTTTTGTGCTTGGTCATTGAAGAGGAACAACGTTAACTGAGAAAGAGCTGGTTCTTTCTTCTGCCGTCGTCTTTTGACACACTGAAACTTATTTCCTCTTCACAGCCTTTGACAAAGATGCACAGCTAAAGTTTTAACAAGAGCCTTCATGAGTGGGCTTAGTACCTCAAAGGTACATACCTTTGAAAGAGGAGAAGTTCTAAAGCAGTAGCTTAAAAACATTTCTTTAAATAAAATGTTCTTTATAAATATTTCTAGTGGAGGAAGGAGGCATGATATATGGGATGTGTTAATTATTTCAACTGATACCCCTTGTGGAACAAAATTCATCAAACTACTTTTATCTGAAAATATTTTGAAAGTTTCTTCTCCTACAAAATATACCAAAACTAATGATGGGACAGGACAGTCAGCCTATGCAGCTAAAACAAATCCTAGTGTCTTTTGTCAAGTAAAATATTCAGTTCATTCAGTTGAAAATATTCTCCTGTGTCACTTGTGTGAGTTTCAATGATTAATTTTTAGTGGGACTCATTTGCTGGTGTTTGAAGAAAGGCTTCCACAGCTCTCTTTGTGACCTGCTTAAAAAGTTGCTTGAAGGAGCGTTGTGTGTCATTGGAAGCCACTCCAGTTCATCACTTGACTTTTGTTTCACTTTCTTGGTTCGGTTTAGGAATAGACTTCTGGAAGTTTAATGTGTCTTGCTGTACTGATTGTTTTTTCAGAAGTGCCTCCAAATGAAATAAGTGGGAGTCTTTGAATAGTCCTCTAGGAGTTAGGCATGTTTTTAAACTTATCAGTAGCTGTAAATGGTAATTTGCATTTCAGGTGACGTGAAGATGTTTTGGACACAATTGGGAGGTAGAAGAGTGGATGTCATATTTGAGCAGGTGCAAAATGTGCTGTCCTCGCTGAAGGAAAAGATCAAGAATGGAACTGCAACGAACCAAGGTTTGAAATGCTTGTAGTGGTTAAACTGGACTGCAGAGTAGCTGTGGCCTGCATTGTGTAGGTCTGTGTGATATCTGCCATAATCCAGATATCTCTGAATTTTAATAACTTAGCTCTTGGTGGTTTTAAGCACTTAAAATAAAAGTATTTTCTTTTTTAAAAAAGATAAGTAATTTCAGGTACAATTGGCTATTTTCTTGTTTTGCCTGTATACTTTTTCAAACAATGTGTGGCTCTTAAGCACACGGAACTGAAATATTAATTTTTGAGTAGTAATAAATATTTGCAATGCCTTGTGTTTCATTTATTATCAGAAGTTTTTAGCCTTTCAAGCGGATCTCAGTGAATTGAGTGGTTTTGGGATAATAATCATCTCAGCATTATTTTTTGTCAAAGACACCATTATAACTTGAAACAATAGTAGAAAAATATGACACTAATGCATTTCAGATTGTTCCTGATTTTCAAGGAAATAAGCTTCCTCTGTCTACATCAAAATACATTAAAGCTGTAATTCTGATAAGCTTGGAGCAGTACACAGATTTCCTTTTACTGGTTTATTTAATTGAGTAAAATTGCTTCTTTTTGTTAAGTCACTCTTATAAATGTAATCTATGGATCTTATTGGGATTTTTTTGTGCAAGAAAATGTACAGTGGCCTAAGATGCTTTTAAACTAATAGAGCCACAGACTCTGCATTATGCATATAACACTTCCTCTAAACTGGAAGTGCAATTTTTTGTGTTCTTGAGCTCCCACATCTTGACTGTTATGACAGAATATCAAAGCAATGCAAATATAAAAGTTGAGCTTGAATCCCCAGATGACGAAATGAATCTGTGATAAAGTTCGATTTGATTTTTTCTATGCTTTATTCTGTAAAGGTTTCAAGCTAAAATATTAATGTGGATTTTGCTGAGAGTTGTCTGCCACCTTGTAATATTGATTGCATGGGGTAAGACGTCGAGACAGAATGGGTCTCTTGAGTTCTTCTATCTGAAGGCCATTTCCACCAATTTAGAAGTGGCATTAATTTGGTCTGCCAAGCTCCAGCCCGTCCTAGCCTGAAGATGATCAGTCTGATGACCAAGGTAGAAGCTTACACCGAATTGTCTTTATTACTGCCACTGTAGGCCACCAGTTTATGTGTGTTTGGAAACATTCCAGCAGCTTTCCAAAAGCTGAGGGATATTCAGTGCCAATTTGCAGTTACAATTTTGTAATTCTAGATGTGTCTGCTGAGGTCTGTGGTGCAACATGTTTCTAATAGTATCAGTCTTGCCATTCTCTAGGCAAGAACAGTGAGGAGAAACAAGTGTCTATGGAGGTTTTAACCTCTTGTTTTACCTATTATCATGACTTAAATTAAAATTAGTATCTCTTTTGGTTTGGTTTCTTTTGTGTAGAATGCTGGCAGGCTTGGGCACTGGTGAATGAAGCTAATCTAGGTGATCTCTTAACCTTGGCAAATGGTATGTGCATTTCCATTGTGTTTGGTTTGTGGATTTGTCTTGTTTCACTCACTGAAAGATCAATTCCCTTCTTCGAAATCAATAAAATAGATTTGAGAAGGCCATTAGCATTACAATGAGGAAAACCTAATTATTAATTTCCTCAAGTACCGAACTGTGAACTCTCACCTGGATTTGTATTTTTGTTATTTCTGTGTATATGCAAAATACTTGTACCACAGGAAGAGAGTTTGAACTAGTAAGCCCTTATGAACCAGAATTGTCTGTGATCAGTTATCCTGTGCATGGCTCCACTAGCTGTAATAGCTTGGCATCCTTTTAGCTCTAAAATGAAGGGAAATCTGTAAATGTGTTTCATGTGCATGTTCTTTCTGGTCACTTTGAAAATCACATGGAAGATTTTTCAGTAGGGCACTTGCTAACAAGCTTTCTATTAGCTGTAGTTCATAGCAATGCCTTGTTTGTAATGTGTTTTGTTAATTATCTCTTTAGTAACTAAATTAAACTCAATCATAAATTGAAATCTGGATTGATGAAGTTTTTGCTCACATTCGATTTTTTTCAGTAAGTGATGAGTTGAATGGAGATGGTGCACAGGAAGCCAAACCCAAATTGCAGCCTCTTCTTCCAGATGACAATGCTGCAGACACTGTAGAGGCTTCTGACAGGTCAGTGCCTTCATTTCAGTTCCTTATTTGACATATTCTTTACTGCAGTTGAGAGAGTTCTCAAATTTGTATTTCTAAAGGAAGTGTTTTAAACCCAGTTTGAATCCTGTGAATTTTCAAAGTGAAAATGCTTTTAGCTTGACCTATATGGAAAACCTGAGTTTTTGGATAGACTTGTCTAATTTCCCACATGAGAATATTGCAGAATAGGGCATTAGGTTGTGAATAAATGTTCGTGAGTGTTATCAGGGTTAGGATTTAAGTATCACTTCTCAGGCTTTCCTTACTGTGGAGATTGTCAGGTTTGTAACTTTGTCTCTCTGTGTTTAGTATGTAGCCTCAGGTACTGATTTGAAAGATGAAAGTAAATACATCTTTTTTTTTTTTTTTTAATTTCCTTCTTGCTGCTTTTTAGCATGTAAGTTCTGGGAAGAAGCTTTTTTTTTTATGCAACTGAATGTGTCTTTATATGTTGTTAGGACAATTGCACCATGTGAAACCTTTGGCCTTCTAACAATGAAGCTAAAAATATTGAACTGCTAAAAAACCGAACACAGCATTGGTTGTCTAAGATGCTGCTCTTCTTTCTTTTTTTTTCTCCTTCAAATAGTGAAAAAGAGGACATGGAAAGAACCTGCTCAGGGAGTAAAGAAGCATCTAGCAAAATTCAAGGTTTACCTTTAAACGTGCGGTATCAGAACCACAAGTGCTCTAGTGCGTGTCTTGCCAACAGAGCAGTGGGCTCCTGCAAGGGTGAAAATCCTCTGAAGATCCCAATCCTGTTTGACTTTCAAAGACGCCATGCAAAAGCAGATTGCCTTTCAAAGTCACTGGATGTGAATTACAAAACTCCTTGTGGTCGGAGTCTGAGAAGCTTTCGAGATGTGCGAAATTACTTGTTTGAAACAGAGTGCAATTTCTTATTTGTTGATCACTTTTCCTTCAACACATATGTGCTGTTGGGCAGGAACACCATGAATCCTGAGCCCCTTGTGTTTGAGTTCGATATTAGCAATGGAGCCGAGTCTGTGCCCGTGTCCTTCTGTAACAACCTCGACCACGCAAGATTGCCTTATTTCAAGTATCGGAAGACATCGTGGCCACGTGGATATTATCTCAACAATTTCTCCAGCCTGTTTGTTGATTCCTGTGATTGCACAGATGGCTGCATTGATAGGTAGATAGAAAGATCTCATCTCAGGCCAGTGATACACGATGCCTCAACAGCAGGGTGGTGAGGTGTGAAGGTGCGGTACCAAACAGGACCAGCAATGCTGCAATATCTTGTGCCAGGCTTTAAGTTGACTGACACCATTGTGTCTTTCTCTTCCCCAGAACCTGAGTGCTCCTACTGGTCTACCCTCTGTTGTGGGGAAGCAATCAACAGGCAGATTATTGTGTTCCTTTTCCTTTCTTTCCAAACTGGCAGTGCTTCTTCTCCAGGTGGAGCTGACAAGCAGATATCTTGGCTTTGGAAAAAGAGTAGGGAAGGGAGTCTTGTACCAGCAGAGGCAGACTTGCTTTCATGGCAGTCAGGGAAGGATCCTGCATGACAATTTCGGCTGCAGTTCCTACTGTAAAATAGCATCCTACAGGCAGGATGGGAGAGCCTCGAGGGATCAGATTGTTTGGACCTTAAAGGGTTACTAGGGCAGATGAAGAAACATCCCCATTCCCAACCTCTACATGTTGTCCTTCCCTTTATCTAATCAGAAGCTACAAAAATCGGTGGTTACAGAATACCTTTGTGGTCTGAGCAGTTCTAGTACTCTTGCTCATTGTCATCTTTTTCTAAATCCCAATAACTTGAGCTACAGACACTGTGGGAACCTGCCACAGTTACCATATGCAAGTTTGGGTGTATCTTTGTCTACTTTCTTGAAGGGTGTTTGTCTGATCTGTCTCTGTAGATGTTATTTGGTGTTGCATCCATTTTGTATTATTGACAGCTAGGGCAGTTGCACATGCTGCTGTGCAACATAGTTGCTCATGACTCAACAAAACCTTGAAATCACAGCCTGGTATAATGAATCTTAATTTTAGTAATTTAGTTTCAGCTGAGTGGTGGGAAACAGCAAGCACACAGCATGCCACTTCTTTGCACTGAAGTCCCACAAGAATTGAGATGCTTTTGATGTGCAGTTTTGGGGTTTAGGATTTGTACAATCACTGTGACTCTTTGAAGTTGTTGTGACATATAATGGTGAAGACAAGCACTGTTGCTTGAATTTTCCACAGTGTAAAATTCTTCACTTCTTGGGGGCTAAGGAGGGAGGAAGATAACCGAGTAGTGGCAAACAGGCTGGGATGCTGTGCCAGAAGGGGTGATTTTTATTCATTCAATCCATTTGGCTGTGTCCTGCTTATAGTAAGTTTCTGTTGTGCTGTTTGCATGTGGCATTTAAGGAGCTTGGCAGAAGAATGGGGTTGGGGTGGAGAGAACATAGTTATTGTAAATCACATATAACCAGCCAAGAGACTAAGGAAAAAGGTGCCTGAAACAGCCTTGTGGAGTAAAAGGAACAGGGAGGGGGAATACAGGTGTATATGTGGAAATGCATGTGTGTGTAGTCAAGCACATTTCAAATTTTAATTAGATTTATTATTGATTTATGCTGCTTCAAATCCATTCTGAGATGTTTTACTCTTCTTTTTAGGTCAAAATGTGCATGCCTACAGCTAACAGCAAGAGGCTGTAATAAAATTTCTCTGTCTCCAAGTAGTAAAAGATCCCATGGATACCATTACAAAAGACTGGAGGGACCTGTTCCTAGTGGGTAAGAAAGACTACTGGAGTAAAATAAGAGCATACAAATAAAACAGCAGTTAATAGTTCAGTCTAAGTGCCTATAGGATTAAAATAACTGGAGTTTTTGGATTACTGAACCCTTCCATTTTTGTCACAATTTTAGTGACAGATCAGGATGATAAAAAATAATTAATGTGACTTGAGTAATAGGAGGGGGAAAAAAAAAAGTTTTGTATTGCAGATCCTGCAGTTTTCACATCTTAGGTCAAGGTCCAAGAGAAGTGTGAAGAGTGACCAGAGTCCTAAAGACACATCAGCCACCTGCTTTTGCCAGACTTAGTTATGGGTGACTCTTCCAAGAATCTCCAAAGCCATCCCATGCTTCAGGTGTTTGCACTTTCTCTTACTCAGCTCCTGTAGATTAATAGGTGGCCTGGAGAAGATGCCAGTTACTTCAGGCATCTAGGAGAGAAATTATGCAAGGTAGCTTTCTGCAATAGCCAAAGGCTTGAATCTGCAGGCTTGAGGACCTTTCAGTCCTTTGTGTGATGTTAGTTTTTGGCTGACATGCAGAATTAAAGTTGCCAGAGAATCCAGAAACAGATGCAAAAAAAAAAGCACAATTATGAGTCCTTTTGGAAATGCTTCATTAAATCCTGAAATTCATGACAACTACAGTGAAGTCCAGGCACAGGTTGTCATGCTAAAATCTGTTCCAGTATAGAATTAGGTGTTTCATAGGGATTTCTGTTTCTGTGTGATTTACTCCTATGAAACAAAAATATAGCATTTGTTTCTCATGTATACTTATGCCAAGGTCTGGCAGAGAGACACTTAAAATTAATGAATCAGCTCTCAAGAAAGTCACAATCTTCAGAGCATTGCTGCACAACCAGAGTCCTTACATTTTAGTCCACTGCCTTGTTGATGATTAGAAGGGGAATTAACAATAGAAACTTCATTATGGTAATGCATCCATTTATATTGTGTTTTGTTTTTCTTCCTCTTGACAGGATTTATGAGTGTAATATATTGTGCAGGTGTAACAAACTGATGTGTCAGAACAGAGTTGTACAGCATGGCATTCAAGTCAGGCTGCAAGTGTTCAACACGGAGAAGAAGGGCTGGGGCGTCCGCTGCCTGGATGACATCGACAAGGGGACATTTGTTTGTACTTACTCAGGTAGCAGGAGGGGACCTGTGAAGACATGTAGCATAATTCTCCCTCTCCCATGGTGTGTGACCTGGATTTTTTTTGAGAGCAGGGAAATACAGGGTTGGAAGAGAAGTGTGTCAATGTAGTTTTAACTTGCAATATGATCAAATGGACAGAAGAATTTAGAAGAGCTCTGCTATGACATGGTGACAGACAAAACAATATGAAGCAAAACCTATCTCAGACTGCTAATTTTTTTCCCTCACAAATCTGTGCATCCTATGGCAGGACTATCAGTAAAAATCATAAAATCATGGAATGGTTTGTGTTGGAAAGGACCTTAAAAAACATCTAGTTGCATCCCCACCATGGGCAAGGACACTTTTCACTAGACCAGGTGGCTCAATACCCCACCCAGTGTGACCTTGAACACTTCCAGAGATGGGGTTTCACAGCTTCTCTGGGCAACTTGTGCCAATGCCTCTCACCTTCACAGTGAAGAAGTTCTTAGTAATATCTAATCTAGATGTGCTCTCTTTCAGTTTTGTCCTTTATCTTATCACTACATGTCTTTGTCTAATTCAATTTGTACTTTAGCCTGTATTGACATCATAGAATTAGAGACAGCATTCATATTTTGCTTTCCCAAGTAATGCACTTGTATTTGTTAATGTAAGTTTGACATCTGATAGTGAGTGTGACTTAGCAAACAAGCATTAAAAAAAAAAAAAAAAACAAACAAGAAAACTTTTCTCTTTCTTTCAGGCAGATTAATGAGCAGAGCTGAAGTATTGGGAGATGCTGAGCAAGAGCTGAAGGAGAAAAGTGTAGTGAGTGACAGAGGCCATGACTTTTCTTCCAAAAAAAGAAAACTTGGCATTGAACGTTCAGAGTCAGTGATTGAACTAGTTCAGACTGAAAAAAAAGACATTCTTGAGAATCAGGAATCTTTGTCTCAGACTGTGGATAATGAAAATAAATCAACCCTGTAAGTTTTGCAAAGTAAGCTTAAGCATAACAAAACTAATATTCTGCTAATCTAGAAATTCTGCTGTATAACTTAGAGTATGTCCTCATATGAGGGTAGTGTTTTTTTCTTTCTGAACTTCTTTTTAAATTCCTGATTATTTCTTCTAGTGGGACAGAGTTTTCCCTCTATATTAATTTTATTTATGTGTACCACTTTGCATTTTCTAGAAATTCAGTTTGTCTCTTGTGTGTACTTGATCTGTTCAGGGCATTAATGGTAATGCTAATTTGAAAGAATTAATAAAATATACTTTACATAAATTGTTTAAAGATATACAATGACACTGAAAGGTTTGATAATACATCAGCCACCAGCTGTTCTGTCCTTTGCTCCCAGTCTTTAAACCTTTTGTTATTTGTAACATAACCTTTCCTGCCAGAAACCTTAACCTCTCCTGTTAAAAGTCTGACAACACCTGACTTTTGCAGTGAATACGTTTTCCTAGTTGAAAGCTGTACTGTCAAAACTGTTGAAAGTAGTAGCAGGAAAAGGCAAAACTCTGTAGGTGCTCTATTTTGAAATAATCTGATATAATAATAGTAAAGCAACAGATGGTTTGGTTCTCAGCATGACAGCTGGAAAAGGATGTAAAAAAAGCTGCTGATCTCTCAAGAAAGTTTGAGCAGCTGCTTTCTTACAAATACTATAGAGAATCTAGTTTAGGTTCTCAATTCTTAAAAACAAAATACTCACAGAACATGGGGTGAGGCTAGACTGCAGGATCTGCTGTAGTTCCTTCTAGAGAAGAGAATGGAACTAGAGACTGTTAGAGAAATGTGTGTTGTGAGAGTTACTTATGGGTCTGTTTGTCTTTTATCATTTCCTTTTGACCTTTCTGTACAGGGTTCATCTAAAGAACTCAAGTAATGCAACTGTGAGAAGGCCTGGAACTAGAACACTTGTTTTTCGCAATCAACAGCTAAAAGTGGTAATAAGTAGCTTTAACAGATTCATTTTTCACTGTGCTGAATATGTGTGTTAATTTTGACATTTTCATCTTGTATGTTTAGATAGTTCATGAGGTTTTGTCACACTGTGAGCTAGGCTGGTCATGCTGGAAGCTGCACCTCATCCCCTCTCCATTATCAGTCCTTCAGCATGTTTCCCCAGACCAGCAATATCTACTCTCATGGCCTTCCCTTCTCCACCATTCACTTACACTCCTTCAAGAGCCTGAAGTAATTATTCTCCCCCTGCACCCCTTGTGTACAGGGTTAGTGAGTCAGAGTGATAATATTTTTGTGATGTCTCCCCAAAGAATGGCATAGCAAGGAGAGAAGGGAATCTTAGGGTGTATATCCAGTTTTCTCATACAGTGGCAGAGTTGGGAAAACTGAACTGAATGTGACTACTGACCTTTCATGAGTGTGAAGCGTTGCCTGCAAACATGTGCAAAGGAGGAAAACTGATATAAACTTATGCTGCAGGTTTTACTGGATTAATTGCCCTTAAGAAATGCATGTGGAATTTTCATGCAAACATTTTGTAGTGCTGTCCATTCTAGAGGTCTTGTAACTATTGCCTTTTTGTGATGGGAGAGGAGAAATTCTGCCACATCTGGTCATTTTATTGAAATTGTGTAAAAAGCATGTGGGATTTGGCTCAGCAACTTACAATTCTGTTGAAAATGTTGGGACTTAAGCACTTACTTACATGTCTTATTGACTGGGGGACTCTTTCCTCGTTATTATGAAGGATAATTTGAAATTAAGATAAATGTTTCATTGCAGTAAATGTATTAACTTTTCAAATTCAGCCACAGCTATGCATTACAGTAGCTTTGAAACTTCAGCCTTAGAGTTCTAGAAGCCACTCACTGCAGTCTCTTGGCCCAGAGTTACATGCAGCAACAACACATTACAGCCTTTTCATTTGATACACAGGTCCACAGTGCCAGCTCAGATGAAGATGATAGTTCTCAGATTCATCAGTCAAGCGAAACAAAACTAACCAGTGGAACAAAGAAAGAAAAAGAAAGTAAGTTTGCAGAGCTCTACATACTGCGTGCTTTGTACATACATGCGTGTTGTGTCCCATCAGGTGATACACTTTAATGCAGACAGTGTGGGCAGCCAGTTCTTAGAGTAGAACAGTGTTGTCCATGGATGTTGAAACATGTTGAACTGTCCAGACAGCAGCTTCTCAAATACTGTGCAGTTGTGGGAAAGTCAATCTTGCAGATCTTGCTATGCCACACCCAGTACCTGCTCCAGCCAACAAAATTTGACCAGGATTTAATACTGGGGTGGGGAGACCTCAAACTGGAGAGGCAGTGTGGAACTGATGCTATTTGCACGTGCAGATTGATTCTGTCTTAATTACAGTTTGTGATTCTCATGGGAATTAAGGTGGAGAATGATAAAAAATGCTATGTGGGAGAAATCAGTCTGAAATGGGATTTGGTCACTCAGAGGCACCTTGAGAAAGTGCTTTAGGCAGGAAACAGTCATTTGTGGGAGGATTGATCAGAGATATGGAAAATTTGTGTTATAGGCTTATAGATAGCAAGGAAGATTTTGGAAGATGGGGGAAAAATGGGTGGCTAAGAGTTCAGGGCCAAACAAGGGAAAGGCTTTGGCCTTAAACCAGTGTTGAGAAATAACATATGTGTTCATTGACAGAATCCACCCAGCAGCAGAAGGGAGAACATCTGATGGAAATTGGACAGACTGACTCTGCTGGTGTAGAGAGTGAAGGATGCAAAAGAAAGAGTCTGTCACTACAGGGTGTTGATTGTGGCACATCCAGTGTTCTGGATGACACATGTGTTGTGAGGCCATCCAACAATTCACCCCTGAAAGGTGACTGCAAAGAAAATAGCAGGCAGCCAAAACAAGATGCACTTTGTGAGGAGTCTGATGGTGATGGGATGCTTCCCAAGAATGCTAATGAAGAAAATATATATATACTGGATGCCACAAAAGAAGGAAATGTGGGTCGTTTTCTAAATGTAAGTACTAAGTTGCATGGGTTCTCTTTGTTGTCTCGGCAAATACATTATTTACTTACATAAGCTTAAACTAGAAAATTTTTGCACATAAACAGTATGGGTGGTAGGCGCATGGCAAGAGGGGCACACGTGGTGCTCCCTGCTGTCACAGGTGACAGGGCAGTAGGTTGGGTCACACCAGCAGTTCGTGCCTCCATAAACTGATGCAGCTGATAATGTACCAACTGCAGTTTTTGGCACCACTAGATTCCTGAGAGACATATTCCCCAGTAATGAATGATATTTTTTTTGTGATGACCTTTTTTAGAGGTTAAGAGAGCAAATAGCACATTTTGTTGAGCCATATGGCTTCTCCCAGCTTTGTTTACTTTATTCCCCAGCCATTGTAAATTCTAGTTTGTGCTGGTTTAGGACATGTATTCTGTTATCTTACAAAACTTCCCTACTGTTCAGTCATAGGTTCAGAAACTGTGTACATGTTTGCTAACTAAGTCTCTCAGTTTTGACTTGCCAAGAAATAAATAGCAATCAATTTATAAGTACCTCCAGCTAAGACAAATGTCTCACAGACACATCTGCAGGTACTCTGCAAATAATTTATTTCTCTTCATTGGCATGCATATGTCTTACAGCAAAGCCCTTGCATATGTTTAAGCTGTTCTTCCTTGCAGAGGTAATATGGTGTTAATATTAGTCGTGCATCTTGCAGAAACCTTCCTTCTTCTCCCATGAGCATACACATGTTCCTACATGCACCTGGGTGACCTTTCACATCCTGTACTTGGCCAACACATAGTCATGTAATCCTAGTCATTGTTTGCTCCCTAGCACTGCTGCCCTGGCAATGGCATTGGGTGATAAATTTTCCATGAAGGGAGGGAAGAAACTACCTTTACTGGTGACAGATATCTGACAAAATAGTTTTTCCAGGCAACAATGTGGTGTTGGCCTGTTTCTAATTCAGATTTTCTGTTTTACAGCACAGCTGCTGCCCAAATCTCTTTGCACAAAGTGTGTTTGTAGAAACTCACAACAGACGTTTTCCATGGGTGGCATTCTTCACGAACAGGTGAATTTCTGGAAGTTTAATGTTGTTCATTCAAGGCACTAGGAGGAAAAAACCAGTGCTTAGTTATTAGGGCATAATTACACTGAGGGGTGGGGCAGATGCTTAGAGCACAAAAGTACCTTCTTATAGGTGACTTTTTATTTTTGCTCTAAAGACAGAAGGAATACAGCTCATTGGTTATCACTAATGAGGTTTACTTCAGTTTTGGCCTAAAATGTAAAGTAGGGAAGGTTAATTTTGATGTGTCCACTTCAGTGATAATATTCCTCCGTGGAGAAATAGGTTTAACTCAGTGTGGTCATTTGGAAAGCCAAGATTCACTCATCCTACTGTTGTGTCTCGAGGAATGGCCACCAGATCCGCATCCCATAGGGCAGGATTGAACTCCACAGGATATTAAAGTGGAGACACTTTGTGGGCCAAACAAGCTGGCTTCAGTCCTTTTCCTCACAGCTATGAGGGCAAGCAGGACTTTGCGTAGCCCAGCGTGTCCTGGGGATGTGACAATAGGGTACTCAGAGGTGAATGTTTGTTCTGAAAGTAAAAGATGCAGATATTTCCTTAGTGTCTAACAGAAAGAGAGGTACAGAAAGCTGGTGCCAGCAAGACACAATATGGCAGCAGCTCAACCCCGGAGAGGAAAGATGAATTGTATGAAGTTAGCTGGCATGCATGCCAGCAGTAGTACTAGGTGAGAACAGAACAGAGAGGAGAAACTTTGTGCAAACAAACCAGTTCCAGGGAACACTGATCTTCTGTGGAGCCTTGCAACTCTGCTCCATAATGACACAGATGCTATGGATTGCGCTGGGAGGCCTCCAAGAACTGTGAAGATAATGTTTTGAAACGTGTCAAAAAAAAGATTTTGTTTCAGCTAGAGTCTTTCTTGCTCAAGTACTCGGTAAAGAAGTGTAGTGGGGACTGAGGCCACTGGAGAGAGATAATAGTGACCAGCGAAGACACTTAGGGAAGAAGATTGTTGAAGGAGAGTTCCCCTCACTGGTTCTTCCATTTTCTAGGTGTCACCCTTTTACAACTTTTCTAAATTAAGGACTTCATCTGCGTCATTGAGCTTAATTGTGTACCTTCTATGAACTTGCCCAGTCACCTTTTTATTTTTCTTACGTCTGGCCTCTAGACCATCTCAAGTCAGCAACTCCCAGGCTGCAATTATGTGCTGTTTGAAAAGTCCTCATTGTTTGTTGTCAGCTGCCTGGGAATTCACTGGATGTCCCCTATACCATATCCAGTGAGAAACATCAGAGAATTACTCTCTTTATCACAATATTCATATTTTATTACATTTTCCATCAGTTGTCCCTCAGCATCATAGTCTCAGGTATTTAGTTCGGCATTCATTTTAGACCATGAATTTCCTACCTTAGACATTTCTTCTATTGTACTGCCAGAGCAGCTGGCTCATGAGGAGCATGTGTTTAATTCTGAGTTTTGGGCTTTGTGCACATGGTACAATTTCATTAAAAGGTAGCCTGTCAGACCAAAGATGACAGGCTTCAACATATCTGGAGATCTGTTCAAACTTCAGTGATGTACATAGGAAAAATAACAAAACCATGTTATTAATTTAGATGTATCACTTACATGGTTTTCCTTTCTTTTTTGTTTTGGGGTTTTGCTTTGGTTTTTTGTTTTTGTTTTGGCATTTTTTGTTTATTTGTTGTTTTATTTTTGGTTTTTTATTTGGTTGGCTTTGGGTTTGGTGGGGTTTTTTTGTATGTTTGATTTTTGTTTCCCAGAATTTCCCTCTAAGTTAGAGCTCATTGTTTAGACTCCAACCCTATTTGCAATCTCCATAGCAGTTTCCATAGGCAAAGCAGCACGAGTGTGCCAGCGACTCCTTGTATCCCTTGTTTCTCTCCTAACAAGCTGCCTGTGTGATGCTCCCTGCCCACTACAATTTTTGGGTTTGCATGTGTGTTGTTGATGACAAATTGCTAGCACAGTACTGTTTCACTTAGTTCAAGCAAATTGACTATTTTATTTCTTAGACTTGTGAAAGCTGGAACCGAACTCACGTGGGATTATGGTTATGAAGCTGGAAGCATGCCAGAGACAGAGATTTCCTGTCACTGTGGAGTTCAGAAGTGCAGGAAAAAAACCTTATAGGCAAAGCTTTCCTCCTGTCAACACATCTTGTACCTGAGGATTATATGCTGGAAGGGATGACTACTCAGCGAACAGCCCTCAAGTCCATGGTGCTAATTGCATTCAACTAAAATGCCTTTCACCTGATGATTTTTTAAATTCACATTTAAATGTCACTTTTGTAGTTTACAGAATTGGAATTGTTTGTCCTAAGAACAGGCATCAAACCTTTCCTAGGTAATTTCTGTTCTCCTGGTCTTCCTCCTCTCTGCTTCTAGTCCACAAGCAAAAGTCATAGTGCACTGGAAGAATTTCTGCTCCATGCCATCTGCAGCAGAGGCTTGACTGATGAGAGCAACAGTTCCTTGGTGCTTTCTGTGCCCCTCTACAGTGCTGAGTTAGCAAAACTCAGGTTTCTGAAACTCATTGTGAATGCAAGACTGCCTGTCTTGGGCACTAGGAATTGTTAAAATACACCTAAGCTGTTGGATCTGGTGGGACAGATAGTCCTGGACAGAGACAAAATTAAACACAACAGTTCAGCAGAGCTGTGTTTGTGCTACAAAATAAGCTGGACAAGTCCTGCTGCAGCAGGAGGGAAATGACTGGGTTTTGTTGGATTCCACCCCTCTCCACATTTGTGATACACAGAGAAATCGTTGAGAAATCCAGTGTACCTCATCTCAGTGCCATATTGTGTATGAGACAGGTGGGCCACAGAATTCCTTACCGCATGGTTTGTTGGTAAGAGAGAAACAAGCTACGTTAGGAGACATGGAGTGCAGATGCAGGAGGTGACTCTGAAATGGAGCAAGGGATAAGTGTGCAGGTGTGTGGCTTTTGAATGTGTTGGAGCCTTGGGCAAGCAAGAAGGTGTCACAGATGAGCAATTTAGATGCTTTGGAAGAACCACTTCCAAAGATTTCAAATAATGTGGTTTTATTAAAAATGTTGTAAAAGTAAGACTTAAGACTTAAAAGCAAAGTTTACTCTGTTACTGCAGAGGCTTTGATAATGATTTAAAGTTACCAATACAAAATCAAGTGGCACCATAGTAGAAGGCTGTGTGTGACACTGGTTGCTTACCAAAGACCTGCAGTTGATCAGGGATCTCTCAGCCTCGAGGAGTAACATTGAGAGCTTCCCAGCTCGCAGGATCACTGCCGTACAGCCAGCTGATTAGCATGAGAGCTAAAAAAAGACTCAATCAGGCTGTCATTTATGGAATAAAGTGGTTGGCTTGAAGTCAAATTACCTTTGTTGGAGAAGGTAAATATGAGTCTTGTACCTGCACCTTTCTTTGTTCCTTGATAAATGGGTCTTGGAAGAACCACCCACTAGTCATGTGTTAATTGCATGGCTGGTATTCCAGATTCCATGTCCATATGCCTCAGTGCCCACCATGACACCCTTCTCCTGTGGGGGTTTTCAGAGAAATGGTTGGAACAAATGAAGGTCTTGGCCTGGTTATGTCCAAGCCTATATTACAAAATGAAGGAGAAGCAGGAACCAGTTCTCAGCCCTGAGGCCAAGAGGCAATAGATGTCTTACGCACACATGGCTTAGGATTCTGTTTTAACTGGGTTGTATCTGTGCTGTGTAACTGTGGGCAAACATTTTATCTGTAGCCCTAAGTGGATATTTTTTAGTTTGTTTTGTATGCTTCAAGCTTAAAAATCATGGGGTTGTATTGCAACACAGGATGGTCTTGAATTTTTTAGGTTTCAGCATGCATGATCAGTTTCAGCAGGTTAAAAGTGGACCTTTAACAAAGATAACAGACCTGTGAACCATTCTACTCACAGTGAAACCTCAGATCTTCTCTCCCACAGTTCTGTTTGAGAGTTTGACACATGCATCAAGCAAACCTCTCCCAGTCATCACACTCTGGGTTTGTGTGGGCTTTCACCACCCATCTTCAGGGATAAATGCAGAAGAGTGGGGTTACCCCAGTGTTGGAGCAGTACCTCTTCAGAAGGTCAGAGCCACCCATTCTCACCCTCTCAGTCCTTCAGTCACTGCAGCCCCTGTGTTAGCTGAAGACAGCACTTAGCCCAGTTGCTTTTTGCTTTATTAAAGATCTGTCTCTATGTAGAGGGAATATGCCTTGGGGGAACATCTTTCAATGTTAACCAGAGACATGCTAAAGTGTATGACAAACCCACAGGTAACCCAGGAATGGTATTAGCCTTTTAAACAAAATGCAGAAAACATCTGTGTCTCTGCTTGAATGTGGAAAAGAAGATGGGAATGTTGTTAAAGCATCGGGGGAGGGGGGAGAAGAAGGTACCTTTTACTGCTGTTGACTATATATTCCAGGTCAGTGGTAGGAATTAATGATACTGGGCTGGTGAGGAAAAGCCCTGTTTCTTAATGCAGGAAAACAGACCTGATGTTTCAAAAGAGGCAGCACTTACTTGCTCCATGTGGTCTGCAACTATGTGAGAGCCTGCTGTGAGTGCAGATGTCACAGAAGACATGTGTATAAGACAGGGCTTTTTGGCTAGCTGGGTTTATCAGGCCTGTCTCCAGGCTGGTGCTTCTTCACTTTCCTCCTCCAGACCAGAGACCATAACCTATCCATGAGCAAAATCACAAGGTGTGAATTCTGCCTGCTTCTCTAGTATTACTAGAACAAGTTCTGCTGAGGGTGTCCTGCAAGTATTCTCTGCAGATAATGACCATGGAGTGCTCACCTGAGCTCTCTCTCTGCTCTGCTGACTGTTCCTCTGCTTGTCACAGCTCACAGATGGGCACAGCCCCTCATGTCACCTGTGCTTTAGCAGAGCACTGTGTAGCACCGAGCACAAGCACTGATGGAAAAACAGGTGAAGATATTCCAAATTAAGTACTCAAAAGCACCTGTGAAATGACACATTTGGGACTTCTCATTAGCCTGTTGGGGACATCATAAATGAAGAGTGCCTGGGGAAGATTTTACTAGTTTAAGATTTATGCATCTGTGGGTGCTTGAATCATGTTGACTCATTTGAGTATCATCTAGATAATAGATCTGGGAATTGGAATTGTTTAGCAGCATTTAGCTAATAAATATAATTCCAGGCCTGGACACAGGGGTTGATCTTAGCTCTGATATGCTGCATCTGGGCAGGTGCAAAGGGACTTTGAAAACCAGCTGGAATTATGCCAGCAGTGCTGAGAAGCTAAAGTTGATCTAGCTGGTAAAGGGAGCTGATCTTAAAAGCTCCGTGTTATGTTTGGTCTGGCCTCTTGATGAGCCAGAATATGCCTGTTAATGTGGCTGGTGAGCTCGCTGGGGGAGGTTCAATGAGGCCAAGTGCCAGATCCTGCACTTGGGTCACAACAGCCCCAGGCAGGGCTACAGGTTGGGGGCACAGTGTCTGGAAAGTTCTGCCCGGCAGAAAAGAACCTGGGGACGCTGGTCGATAGCAGCTGAACATGAGCCAGAGTGTGCCCAGGTGGCCAAGAAGGCCAGTGGCATCCTGGCCTGTGTGAGAAACGAAGCTCACTCCTCCAAATTTTAAGAGTTTAATAAGGGATAATAAGGGACTGATCAATAAAGCAAAAGTAACAGCACTGGGTTCATGGCAACAGCCAAAAGCACACCCAGTTCTTCAGCAGGCAGTCCAGTTGCAGTTGCCTTATTTTCCCAAATGACTTTGCACATTTCTTAGAGCCCATTTACCACAGCTCTGCCTCAGGTTGCCACAGCACTGCATAAGTCATAGCTACAGTCTTTAGGGTCCATCAGGGGGGCAGTCCAGGGTGGTCTTCTGATGCCACTTTAGACTTGGTAGTATTATAAACTATGACTATGTAGTCGTTGGCTTTTGCTATTATATATTGGCTTTTGTAAACTATTATTAATCACAATGATTTTGATACAGTACAGTTTCTAATCACTTCTAACTGCTTTTGATATGGTAGAATTTGTTAGCTTTTTGTGGCCAATGCCCTGGCCCCTGTGTAGCTCATATCCTCAGAACATCATTTATGGATGATATTTTAGTTTGTGGACAGCGTGATAAACACATTATACTTTTGGCTTTTGCAAATATTAAATGCTATGTGTTGTGCATCATAATGTTAACTTTTGTAGAACTAGCTGTAGTTGTGAAATAATAACTAATGCTTTTATTTTTGTAACTGAAAATAATGAAAACTCAGATATATTTGTGAAATAGCAGATGTTGATTTAAAGAACTTGTGGTAAACTTAAAATAATGAAAATAGCTAAAACCGTCTGCATGGTCAGATAACATTTAAGGAATGGATGTGATGAGGACCTCTGCTACTGACCCTTTGATTATCATTAAGTGTCACCTGCTGAAACCATGGAACGGGGCCATTGTGAGGAAGTGGCACATGACTCTCAAAACCACATCCATAATTACTGCACATACTCTAAAAAGGTGGGTCAGGGGTCAAACAAAGCTTAAGAATTCCCAGAACATATGAACAAATTCAAAGAAATATTTTGGTAAGTATAATCTTTATGAATATGCATTTGACCAACACAATGAAAAAGTATGTAAGAGTTGCTATGGTTAGCTTGGGGTGCCTCTGGCTGTAGCCAAGCACCCAGTACTGTTATTGATTTGTCTCTTTTATGCCTTATTTTAAACTTTTTAAAATTTTGAAAAGTGGGGTTCATTTCTCACAGTATTCTCCTCTTATGGTATTTTGTTCTCTGCCTGTGCTATCTTGATTATACATTTTGCAAGAGCAGTCATATCTTGTGATACACCTTTTTCAAGTACGCTTACATCTTTGATACCTTCATGCACAATTTTAGCTATACTGTTCACAAATGCAATTAAAATTTATACTATATCTATAGAAGTGGTTAATTTTGTAATAATTTGCAAAAATAAATACATAATAGCGAATGCCAACTGTTGCATAGCAGATTGTAACACCTGTATCAGCAATAGTGTGGCCAGCAGGATCGAGCCGTGACTGTATTCCTGTTCTTGACCCTGGTGAGGTCATACCTCAAATCCCGTGTTCAGTTTTTGGGTCCCCGAAATCAGGAAGGACGCGAAGGTGCTGGAGCATGCCCAGAGAAGGGCAGCAGAGCTGGGCAAAGGTCAGGAGCACAACTCCTGTGCGGAGCTGCTGAGGGAGCTGGGGGTGTTTCGTTTGGAGAAAAGGAGGCTCGCAGGTGACCGTACCCGGAAACGAAGGCGTAGCCAGGGCGGGGTCGGTATCTTCTCCGTGGCAACAAGTGACAGGAAGCTCCACCCAGGGAGGGTTAGGTTGGACAGTAGTTCTATAATTCCGTGACAAGTGAACACGGGGCTGGGGAAGGGATGCTAGAAGGCAGGATGTTGCCTTTCCCATGGTGGAAGGCCTCTGGAAATGGCTGCCCGACGGCGGCCCGGGGCAATGCCTAGCACGGGTGCCGCACCCGGTACTCGGTTCGTGACCCCGTGGCTCGGCCGCGCCTCCCTTATCACGTGACGGGAGCCACAGCGGCGTGTCTTCCCGCCAGCCACGCGAGGGTCGCAGCCAATCAGCGCCGCGCGGGTGCGCGGGGCGGAGCACCGGGAGGCACCACTGCGCACGCTCGGTGCCCCGGCCGGACACGCTCACTTCCGCGCGGGAGAGTTGAGGGAGGGGGAGGGGGCGCTGCGAGTGACGGCCTGCACGGGCCG
>VXBI01010622.1:642688-756992 GCA_013397375.1 Toxostoma redivivum | reverse complement strand
GGCGGGGGGGGGGCGCGGGGCGCGGAGCCCCGCTCTCCCCGCAGTGTCAGGGAGTGGACCCTGCCGGGGCTCGGGCCGGGCGGAGGGGCCCGAGGAGCCTTCAGGAAAAAATTCTTTACTTCTTCCTAAGTGAGAGTTGTGAGGCGCCGGCACGGGCTCCCGAGGAAGGCTGTGGATATCTGATCTCTGGCCGTGTTCGAAGCCGGGTTGGATAGAGCTCTAGGTAGCCTGGTGTATCCAAAGGTGCCTTAGGGCTTGGAACGAGATGCTCACAAGTCAGAGGTTATCAGAAGGACAGCTTTGTTTGTTCATTCTTGTTCCTTGCGAAGTCTGGGTGTGTTTGTTCTGTAATTGTATGGGGAGAATGGGGAAGTTAATGTCGGCCGGTTTAGCTATCTAGGCATCTCCAGCCGTGCTTCTTTCCTCATAAAGCACAAATGAGGGACACAGTGAGCGTGGGGTAACAAGTGTGTGATTTCTTTCTTTCTTCCTGCTTCCATCGATCCAATCCTGCACTGCACTGGAAGGAAGAGGAGAGCAGAGCAGGAGCTGAGGCAGTGGGTTTCAATAGCGTGCTGGAGGTCAGGGGACTTGGGTTCTTTTCCTTCTCCCCTATGGATATACTAAAAGATTCTGTGCCTTAGCCTCCTCCTGTGTAAAAGATGGATATTTACATACAAAGATGCTTTCAGAACTGGGTCTGGAGAGCAAATACTTAGACAAACTGGTAATGTTTCAGCAGGATTACTGAATTTGAAAGTAGTGCAAGCCCTGCGCTCTTGCCAGCACTGCTCCCCCTTTTACTTCCTGTTTCCTTTCCTGCTTTCTTCTCTTTAGTCACTGTTGTGAAAAAAATGAAGAATCGAAACCAACAGCCCTGCATCTAGGAAATGGCAGAGGTACAGGAGGAGCAGCTAAGTGTGACTGTTCTCTCAGCTGCTGCTCTGCCTTCTGTTTTGCTGCATCATTTGTTCTGTCATGAGCAGAGGGCAGCAGAAGGGCCCCCAAATCTTACAGCTGAATTAGGCCCCCTGGGTTCCCTGTGGTGGTGACCGTGGAAGTGAAAGTTTGCAGAAGGACTTTGGGACAACAGGGGATTGGCTGTAAAACAGCAGGTGAAAATCCAGCATTGATAAGTAGATGCTGGATGTGGCAGAGAAACAATCATAAGGCTGATGCCCTCCCTACTTAATCTGATGCTGCTTAAGAAAGAGATCTGGGGAACTGTAATACTCTGTAATACAGGGTGTTGGGTCGTTGTTTGGACTTGATGATCTCAGAGGCCTGTCCCAGCCTAATTGATTCTGTGACAAGTATGTGACTCTCACTGAAAGGCATCCCTTCTGGAGGGGCCAAGAGGACAAGCCCGTGGATCTGTCCCTGTGATTTCTGTGTTGAATTCTCACTCTCCAGTTAGGTACAAATCAGGGTATTTCTGTACCTTCCATTGTTTGTGGTTGCATTGCACAGAATAGCCTGGAGGTGCAATTGGTGCAAAACATTTCCTGGTAAGCAAGGGAAAGAACAAGGCCACACGGCTCCCACGCTACCTCACATTCCTCCCTGGACTCATGGCAGCACAAACCACCAGCCCTCCACCCAGTTTTGTCTGCTCTGATCACCGTGGGCCCCGTTGCTTGTTGAGTTTTGTGGTTTTTTTCACTGCTTTGTGCTTCTAGCAGTAGGTCTCTGGAAGTGAGCTCTGCTCTCAGAAGCAGGGTAAAATGTGATTGGAATTGTGAGAATTAATAAGGAAAGAAGGAAAATACAGACTGATGTTGTGACTTTGTAGTGTAAATGGTAGCTCATCCTTTTAGAGGTGGTTTGGTCCTCTTTGAGTGTAGTCAGAGCAGAGAAGGGATAGATAGAGAAGTGAAAGAGAGGAAAAAACAGCAGACCAGCTTCTGTACAAAGAAGAGCTAAATAGTTTCAGATTCCTCGACTTGAAAAAGATACAGCAGGAGAAGTAGTAACAGAGCAATGTGTCATGAGTGCTACTGAAAGAGTGGAGCAAAGGGCAGGGAAGGATTGCTTGCCTTTTCAGACAGATCCAAGGGTGTCAACTGGAATCCCTGAGTTTTTGCAGGCTTAAGCCCTGCAAAGGCAAGACATTGTTCAGATGAAATGTAATTAAATTGTGAAACTGGACACGTACCCTTAGCCTTCCCCTTTTGTGTTGGAGTGGCCAGCCAGCTCCATTGCCCCGTTTAACTCTATATCCTCCTCCTGGAAGAGCACAGGCTCCTGTGGGCGTGTGTTGTGTCTGCGTGGCCAGGTTTGGGTGGTGGAGGGACTACAGGGGTGGCTTCAGTGAGAGGCTGACAGAAGCTTCCCCCATGTCCAGCAGAGCCAATGCCAGCTGGCTCCAGGACTGACCCTCTGCTGGCCAAGGCTGAGCCCAGCAGGAATGATATAACACCTCTGTGGTAACACATTTAAGAAGGAAAGAAAAAGTTATTGGGCAGATATAATTGTGGGGAGAGAGGAGTGGAGTGAGACTATGTGAGAGCAGCAGTTCTGCAGACACCGAGGTCAGTGGGGAAGGAGGGGCAGGAAGTGCTCCAGGCGCCAGAGCTGGGATTCCCCTGCAGCCCCCAGTGCAGCCCATGGTGAGGCAGCTGTGCCCCTGCAGCCTGTGGAGGTCCATGGGAATGCAGAGATCCATCTTCAGCCTGTGGAGGAGGTGGATGCCTGAGAGGGGGCTCTGACCCTATGGGAGGCCCATGCTGGAGCAGATTTCCTGGTAGGACTTGTGACCCTTGGGGGAACCCACACTGGAGCAGGCTGTGCCTGAAGCACTGCACCCCAGGGAGAGTGACCTGTATTGGAGTGGTTCATGGAGAACTGTTTTTCATGGAATGGACTCACAGAGAAGTTTGTGGAGGACTGTCTCCAGTGGGAGGGACCCCACACTGGAGCAGGGGATGGACTCTCCTTGAGTGTGGCAGGAACAATGAGTGATGGACTGACTATAACCCCCATTCCCCATCACCCTGTGCCTCTTGGGGGAAGGAGGTAGAGTTTGGAAGAAAGGGAGGGATGAGGGCATTATCCTGCTCTGATTTTGTTAGTAATAAATTCAGTTAATTATCCCCAAGCTGAGTCTCCTTTGCCTGTGATGGTATTTGGTGAGGGATATCTCCCTGTCCTTAACCCGTGAACCCTTTGTCATATTTTCTCTCCCCATCCAGTTGTGGAGGAGAGTGATAGAGTGGCTTGGGGGAGTGCCTGTCATCCAGCCAGGGCCAACCTACCACAGGTGGACAGGATATGGGGCTAAACAGGGCGGTAGGTGCGGGCTGGCTGCTTCTGCACAGAAGAATGGCCTAGGGCTGTACTTGCACTGCTTCAGGATTCCTAAAAAGGTGCTGGAGTAACCCCAAGGCTGACCTTGACCAAGTGTCTTCTGTTCTCCATCAGCACCAGGATTTTTCCAGAACCTGTAAGAACACCAGGGACTGTAGACTCCACCTTTAGCCCCTTCCTTAAAAAATTCCTAGAACTGGATCCTCTGACTGGGACTGAGCAGGGCCTATGTGTCTGCTGTGATGCCAGGTATTGGTTTGCTGCAGAGAGCTTTTCCTGTATTCTGCGCTTTTCAAATTCTGTCTCGTTTTTCTTTTGAATTTCTTTCTTTTCTATTCTAGTTCAAATATGTCTTTGTGTTTCCATTTGTTTCTATTGTATTTATTTATTGCTCAGGTTCTGGAATGATATGACGGTCAGTGTATAAATGGGTATTGGAAATCAGTTTCTGCTCTGCCTTGCTTACAAGACATAGGACAGAGGAGAAAAAAACTCCAGCTGTATGCAAAGTGACTTGTGATTACAAGTAAATTGTCAGTAGCATGAGCCAGAGGGGAGAAAACATATAAAAAAGCCTCTTCTACTCTGGTGGTCTTTTCACTTGGGGCTTCCCAGTCTGTTTATGCAAGGGAGATGGAAACTAACAAAAACAGTTTGTCTTTTGAAACCCAGGAAAAGGTTGCAGGATTTGTTGGACTATGAGATTTCCTGCCTATTTTGTACTTGGGCCTTACTACCTCTCACTAGAATAATTTAACTTCAGAGCTGCCTATTTCTTGAAAGTAAACAAAGATTTTTCTTCCTCCTTGTCATACAGGAGTTTGTGCTGTCAGAGGTAACGTCTCCAGCAGAGGATAGTTTGGAGTATCACACCTTGTAGGAGCAGGAAGTTGTTGAAGATTTCTGTGGTGGACTTGCACAAAAAACACAGACAAAGTAAAATTTCTGCTACAAATGTTATCGGGTGATGCTCTAACCTGCTCTGCTGGTGGGGGATGTGTGCCAAGGTTTGTTCAGGAACACTTAGACTGCTTTTGTGAAATAAGTAGCTGGCCTCAGAATTTTGCACCTGCTGGAGAAAGACTATGTGAAGACTGTGTGGTAATTCCTAGGGCTCAGGGAAGACTCTGTCACTCCTCTTAGCGTTTCACCTTGTTGAGAGAGAATATTTGAATCTCTCATTTATGATTTCTTCTTGTGCCCCAATTTACTTGCAGATCTCTCCACACTACTTTGCTACATCCTTACAGTAAGAAATTAGTATTTCTTCCTTGTTTTCTGTGAACTTCTGCAAGGCACTGGTGAAGCTTGGAGGCAGCTGCTTTTCTGTCCTTTGTTGACTCTCAGACCACATGTGGCAGCAGTAGGGTAAGAAAACACTATGAGTGATTGCCCTCCTCCAAATAAAAGGAGTTTCACACCTTAGGGCATGACTTGCTGGGATTCTCTTTAACCTGTTTTTGGAGCAGATATTGCCAAGCAAGCTTGAAAACTCTTTTATTACCCCTTATGACTTGTTAGTGACTTTCCAAGAGGAGATAAACCACTCTTTCTCCTGCTCTAATTGCCAAAGGTCCTGGGATCTGGTTTCCATCCCACTGCTTGCCAAGTGCAGGCTTTGTTTAGTCTACTGGTAGTTACTGGAGGAGCAAAGCACCAAGGGTCAGGGGATGTAGGTGAAGGAGAGGTTAGAAGGCAAGGGTTGGCTGCTTTCCTCTGTCCTGTTTGGCCTATGGAAGCTGTCAATTGCTTTGTGTTTTGTCCCAGTTTTCCTGCTTTAGGTGTTTCCTGGATAATGGCGAAGATGGTGAGAAGAACATGTGCATTTTGTGCAGAAGGGGAGGCTGGCTCTGTGATGTATATTGCCACAGATAAAGATATTGCAGCTCATCAGGATTGTCTGGTGAGTGCCTTTAGCTGGTCAGTACCAAGGAGAAGTGGAGAAGGGATAAGAGGGAAGTTTCCACTGCTTATCTGTTTTTGATTTTGCAATGATGTCTGGATTAAAAGGCTGGTTACTCAAATCAGCAAGTTTATATTAGGTTGAAAAGCTGTGAAAAGCAACAGGGCTTGGCCAAGATTTTGGAGCAGGAGAGGATGTGTCTGCACAGCTGGAGCTGTTGATCTGTGGTGTTATCATGTGTGCCTGTTGCTGATCAGTGGTCCCAGACACACATGAAAACACCACAAAGATCACATACAGTCTAGCAACAGGAATGCTTCTTCTTGAGACACTATTGAAACTCATCCTCTTGGATGAGGATTCTCAGACCACAGAAAGTTGTATACTTAAACCTTTGCAGGAAAATATCCATATCACTTGATGGTTAAAAAACTTTCCAGTCTGTGCCTTATTTAAAATAAGAAATAAAAATATCAGAAGTTGATTATATAAAAATATCTGTGAAGCTCTAAGTGTGTTGCGATCCTTCTAATCTTCTTGCCTCCCCTTTATTCTGGAATGTTGGTGGAGCTGGTTCTTGGTGTGCAGAATCAATTACAGCTTCTGTATTCTCCCTTCAGCAGAGGGAGAATATAGCTGAGGACTGTTTAGTGCAGGAGATTGCTGCTGGAGCAGCTTTCTGGCTGTTATTGTCCCAGCCTTCTTATTCTCACAGTTGTCACAATCTTTATTTTTCTGATATCTTTTTTGGTTGGTTATTATTTTATCAGAATGTTTCACAACAGCGTTGTTTTACAGCACTTGAATGTTTTGATTGAAACAGGTTTTATGGCTATAATGTTTCTCCAATGTTAAAACTTTTGCTCTCTGTTTTTTATTTTCTTTCTCCTCCCAGCAACTCTACTCATTTCTCTGCCTTAGGCTTGTTTGCGCTTTTTTGGGTTTTTTTTGCAGTCAGCTATCACCTGAGCACACAGACTGTGCCTGCTAGTTGATGGAAGGGTAACTCCCTTTGGTTTGGAATTAGCTTCATATAATGCTTAGGAAATAATTGCCAAGAGCTTCCCCTTTCTCACTCATTGTCATGGCTCAGCAGTTCTATGGGAATTAAAGTGTCCTGAGTGTGTGTGTGTGCGCGCATTTTTAATGGATTTCTCCCAGGACATATACAATGTTTCTGTTTTTTTCCTGCAGTCAGCTGTTGTCAGCCTTGGGCTGTATGGAAATCTTATTACAGAGAAATGTTGCATCCAGCTGTAGGTCTGAACAACTGAGCACATAATATGATGTCTAAGGTGTGGAGATCTGTTGCCTGAAGATCTTCTCATCCTTACTCTGGGCACCCTGGAATTTCAGATTTTCTTTGTTCATGTTTTTAATAAGTTAACTTTCTCACCTTACTATCTTTTCTTAGTTTGCCTTCATTTTATGTGAAATCTCTTATGTGGAAGGAGAAACTTCTTTTGTCTGCAGAAATGTTTAAGCACAGCTCCTTGCTCAGTGTAGGTGAAAGCTTTTGTTAACACAGAGAAAAATCAGCCTCCTTAGGTAGGGGCAAGTGTAAGAAGAAAAGATGTATTCCTTGTTGCTTTTCAGCACTGGTGACTGAGTCATTCTTATTTCTTAAAATTGTCTCTTTTGTCTTTAGTTATTTTCCTCGGGATTTGTGGAATCTGAAGATCATAACCCAGAAAATCTGGAAATAAGGTTTGATGTGAAATCAGTGGTGAAAGAGCTCAGCAGAGGAAAGCGGCTGGTAAGGAAATGTTTCTGAATCTGCAGTTCGTCCTGTCTCATAGTACTGAAGGTTGTCTGGCCTGTTCTGTGCTTTAAAAAAAGCATTAAAGTATCTGGTCCTTCTAATCTAGTAAGAATAGTAAACATTTGGTTTGGTGAAATTTAGTTCATTCTGTATTAAAATGCAGGTGGGGTTTTTTCTGGTTTTATGTCCTTAGTTGAAGTTTTCTGAGACTTCGGTAAAGAACTAAGCCAGTGCCTGAATCAAAAGAATGCAATCCACAATTGTAAACAGGAGCACCTTCTGAGTTTAGCAGAAATAAGATTATTTAAATTGCCTTTGTCTTCAGCTGCCCTCCTCCCCTACATCCTGGTTGGAACTCTTTTCATTATGAAGTTAGCCTGGAAAACAAATACAAACATTAACACCAGTTAATATTGGGAAGGTTGCTCAGTGCCCTCACTTGGCTCTTTGGTTCATTTCACAATTTATAGGTATGAAATAGAGGTAAGGTAGTAAAAAGATGGCTGAAATAATGACATGGCTAGGAGTTTGCAGGAATTAATTTGCCTGATGAATCACACAGGAGGTGATTTGAAATGGAATACCAGGCTTTCCCACAGAGAATGGCATTTGCCCTGTCTCAGCAGGATTTGCAGTAGCTGCCTGTGACATTTACCTGGTGAACCCCCTCCTGTTGTAGATGTGCAACTTCTGCCAGAAGAAGGGGGCCACGGTGGGCTGCGAGGAGCGCGCGTGCCGCAGGAGCTACCACTACTTCTGCGCGCTCTGCGACGACGCGGCCGTGGAGACCGACCAGGTCAACGGCATCTACCGGTACTCACTGCGCGTCCCTGACGGACACTGCCCGCCTCCGGGGGTGTCTTCACTGAGCGTGGGGCTTACAGGGCTATTAGGGAAGGAAATAAATCCTCCTCTCCTAAAGGATGCTTGATCCCCTGTTTGCAAACTGTGGCAGAAATGTTTTTATTTCACGGGAAAACTTCACTGCAGTGGGAGGGAATCTGTTTATACCACTGAAAGATAACAAGGCCAAAACTGAGAAAGTCAGTCCTTACTGACTCTCTAGCTATTCTTTAAGAACCGAGACTTTTATGAATGTCACTCAGATTCTAAATCTTTTGTTGGTTCAGAAGCTCCCGTAAACGTGGTCTGAGCACAGAGCAGGTTATAGCATTTCTAGACATGCTCACATTAAGGAAATTCAGGTAATTTTCCCTCCCTATGCTAGCAAAGAACTTTGTTTCCCACAAAAGGCCTTGTATTTCAAGTATGTTGCTAGCATTAACACAATTGAATGGATTCTAAGTAGATTTTCTGTCCTGATTATACTAGTCCTGGTGGTGTCCACTGCCCTTGGGCTGCCTGCATTGCCATTGACAGATGGAACAAATTGTTTGGAGGATGCAGATGAAGGGGTTGAAACATTGGGGCTTCAGGCACCTTTTGAAATGCTAAAGTTATAGTAAAGCCTGAGGTGCATAAAAGCCCTGATGCTCATTTCTGTGCAAGGCCAGAGAGATCACAGGTCATGTTAGAGTAATTTGGGGATCATTTTAATCACTACTTGTTTCACAAAGGGGAGTGGTCCTGTGCAGTCCTTGGCAGCAGTGGAAGATGGGTCCTTTTGTGTCAAGACACTTGCACTTCTGGCTGCTTCACAGCACTCTGTCTAAAATGAATGCATCTGTGCAAGGCTGTAAGCCCAGCTATGCAGGGAAGGATGGGATGTTTAATTGTAAAATCTTTGTGAATCTGCAAAGCTCGTGGAAGAGTGTAACTGGGAAGATGGAAACCTTCTGTGATCACAGAATAAATGGCTTTCATCTTATAGCTTAATAAATGCTCAAAAAGATGTTGAAAAACATGTGGGACTGACAGCAGTCTAGATACAAACTAGTAAAGAAATGCTTGCATATACAGTTTGGTTTGGTGACACTTTGGAGCGGTGACCTTGGAGGTTTGGAAGAGGCACCCTTAAAAATGCCTTGTTTAAAGTCAGTGTGTGACACTGATAGCCTTGGAAACTGGGCTATAGCAACCTGTATTGAAGAGCTGGGAAAGGACTGGATTAGAGAAAGATACTAGGACAACTTTCAAGGATTTGAACCTAAAGACTTTGCACAGTAGCAGTGGCATAAATAAAGCACAAAAATTGTAGCTAGCTGAAATCATTTGAGAGTAGACTTGAAAAACAGTTGACCTGGATTGACAGCCCCTGCACATTCTCATGGTGAAATAGAACATACTGAAAAGAGAGAATTCCTTCGAGAGAGGCAGAGCTGGTGGTTTTAAATTCAAGTTGCCATCATTATGATGATGAGTAGTGATCATCAAAACAAATCAAGCAGAAAAAAAGAGAAAGCATATGGTACTGTGGAAGTGCCCAGCTAAGAGTAGAGGTGGAGAAATAAGTGCAATTTGCACTGCTGTCCTGCAAAAATGATAGGAGAGAAGTGCTTCCAAATAAAGTGGCCTGAATAGTAAAATATATATTGTATGTATACAAAGTATATACTGTATATATGACTGTACTTTATAAGATGTTCTTGTGCTAAGGATGGGTTGTTTTTAACTGTAAAAGACTAGAACTAAAGGGAGGGGAAGAATAAAAAGCATTCTCCCAAGGGCAGTATTAGAAATTCAGGGATGTAAATAAGGTGTCTCCAGTATATAGCTTTCTGATTGCATTGTTAGGCATACCTAAATCTGATTTTTTTTGTGCTTTAATACACATTTAATGCAAAAGAAGTTCCTCATCAAGGTGACAGTCTGTATTTCTAAGGGCAGTGCTTCTGTTTTTGTTAAAAGAATGACAAGAATTACAAAATGTCCTAGTAAATGCAGTTTCCCTTTAAAAATTGCAGCAGTCTTGGCATATAGATTTGTAAGGAAGAGATAAATTAAGCCATGCTCCTGACAAGGCATTTTTGCTTAAAAAGTGACTTGGGATCCTTCTGTAAGAAAGGCATATTGTAAAAGCTGGTTCGTGTCCTCTGGACATTATTGTATCCAAAAGATAAGGAATATTTTCAGATAAATTTGTTGCACTTTGCATCTTCCAAGGAATTCACATCGCCCTCCTAGAACCACTGAAAATACTCCCATTGCACATACTATTGAAGTCTAAGTAACAAATGGGCTGAGCAGCTTTTGCTGCTGCAGGGTTGCCATACTTAGGATTTGGGAGCCATTCTGTGAGCACAGGGCAGCAGGAGGGAGGGGCACAGAGACCTCCAGGTGAGTGAGTGGTAGTGCCAGAGTCCTGCTGGGCTGAGGAATGGATTGCTGAGCAGAGATGTCTGAGGAGGCTCCTGGTCTGCATGGGGCAGGGCTGCAGTGGCTGTGATGGAGCAGTGTCAGGACTGTGGCATTTTACCTTGGGAGCGTTAATCTCATTTCAGTGTCTCTGACACAGTGATTGCCACACACATGAAATGTGTCCAACTCAGGGTCTGAGCGGTGGGCAGGCCCAGGTAGGGTCTGCTGGTGGGACTGATTATTCAGAGCTTCAGTGCTCAGAGCCCACTGAGGCTCTGCAAGTACAGATACAAGGTTGTGCATGCATGGTGGTTTCTGAGGTGGGTAATGCTGAACAAAAATCCTGATTTTTTAAACAGTCTTTCAGTTTACGTTCAGTGAAAAGAGAGGAAAGTATCTGTTAAAATTGGTCAATATAACTGTTTGCATATTTATTAATACTTCTTTTCTTTTTCTTGAAATTGAACTCAAATTTTAGAGTGTTCTGCCCAAAACATGACCCAGGGAATAGGACCAATCACTATGGTGAGTTTCTTTATTGACTTCATTGATTTCATTTTTTTTAAAGTTTACATCCTACACTCAGTAATTCATATGAGCAAAATAAATATTACCACCTTCATATTGAGTGGTGGATTTCTAATCTTGCAGGAGTGGTTTGGTTGAGATCCACATGCATGCAGAAAAATCAAGGTTTTTTTGATGTGGGAAAAGTTAAAATATAATCCTCCCCGGATCTCCTTGAAAACTGACTTAAACCACAATGGACCCAATCCTTCATGGAATCATTCTACCTCTTTTTTTTTGGGCAAGTAGGCCCAGGCAGCTTGTAAAATCCATGTGGGGCAGGAGAGCTGTACACAAGTTTGCACTTATTTAGCAAGGAGAGGGCTTTTACAGTACAGGTCACCTTGGGATTTTATCTGTGGTTATGCTGACATTCACATTTGCATCTTCTGTATTCACTGCAGTAGTTTTTAAAATAGGACCTTTCATTCTGAAGGATCCCAAAGAGCTTTTTAAGTGTAGCAAAAGGGTTGTACAACCCCTGTTTAAGGACTGCTTCCTGTGGTACAGAAATGCAGCTTCATTTAGCAGTCCTGGTTCAGAGGTATTTGGGAAAACCAACCGAAGCTGAACCTTGTTAGCCTAATGCATACAACTCTGCCCACAGTGAAGTGGGTCCTAGGCTGGCCTTCACTTTGAATTTGAACTCAATTGAACTGTGAGCACTTGTGCTGACAGGGGTGTGCTCCCACTGAAGTCTAGCCAATTTTGGCTAACCTTTTCGACAGTCTTGCTCCACCCTGATGACACTTAAGGGATGGGTTAAGTTGTTGTTATTTAAGCTTTTAGTTGTAAGGGCTGGGGCTTCTTAGCCAGACATACAGTCTGTTTAATACCTGGTATTGCTATGGTTCACTAACCAAGTGCATCTTCTTAGTTTACTTAGTAGCTTTGCTTTTGACTTATCCATAGTTCTGAATCATGACCTTTCTTCCCTTTTCAATATTATTTTGATTTCTGTGGTCTAATGGTTGTCAGTGTCTGTTGGGCCTGCCCAGGATCCCAGGTGGTCTCCTGCACAATAATATTGTGCCAGATAATATTCAGGCATTAGTCCAGCCCTCTAGAACCCACCTTGTTCATAAGGAGGGCTTAAGTCTTACAAGCTTGAATCATAGAATGATTTGGATTGGAAGGAGCTTCTCAGATTATCTGGTTCCAGCCTCCTTGTCTTGGGCAGGCACACCTTCCACTAGACCAGGTTCTCAAAGCCCCATCCCACCTGGCCTTGAACATTTCCAGAGACAGGGCATCCATAACTTCTCTGGACAAACTGTTCTAGAGCATCACCACCCTCACAGTAAAGAATTTCTTTATATCTGACCTAGACCTGCTCTCTTTCAGTCTGAAGCCATCTCCCGTCGTCCTGTCAATACATGCTCTGCTACAAAGTAATTTTCTGGCTTTCTTGTAGCCCCCTTTAGGTACTGGATGGTTTTTGTGTCTTCAAATGCTGCATATACAATGTTCCCTGAGAAGTGTGTCTTCTCCTACAGGAGTTCTTCCAAAGGCACTTAATTTAGAGACCTTCTGTTTATGAGGAGTAAATGGATTCTGCTGGCAGTGTCTACCTTGCCTCCTGAATGAGCTTCTCTCACCTCCTGAGAATAGCTGTACAGTGGGAGGTGGAGAGCAAGTGGAAGAGTTGAGTAGAAGATACTTGGTTCCCTAAGCCCCGTGTCTCTGGCTTCATACTTTGGAGAAAATAGGGTCAAGGAAGATCCCCTTATTCTTGGTTCCTACAGTATTCTGGTGCTGGAATGTCAGGGCTCTCCTGTGTGATTCAAAGGGGATAAGGTGCCTTATGGGCAAGAACTCTCCTTGCAGCTCTGTGCAGCAAGGATGGGAGAGCAGCTTGGACTTGGAGAAGTCCAACCTCTGTTTAACTGGACAAGTTGAATGTGGACAGAGTAAAGGCTGACAAATGCAGGAGAGCAGCCAGCCAGCACTGTGCACGGCAAGAGGAGTTGGGCTGCTCTTCAGACTGTGTTCCTCTTGTATAAGGCATCCTTATAGCTGGTATCAGGGAGAGCTCAGAAAATCCCATCATGCATCAAAGATACCATGCTGGACAGCAAGGAACACTTTGTACCTACAGCAGTATCTCCCACACTGCCCCAAATTAGGCCTTACAGGTTTGTTTTGGATAAAGTGAGAGACCAGTTTCCTTTTAGGCCATGAAAAATGCAAAGATACAGCACCAGTGCCCAAACCCCAAACTTGTTTCCACAGCCTCCCTGTACAACAGTACAACAGTGACTCCTCATTCCTATTGACAGGATGACTTCTAACAGGAAGGGCCTTACTAAGTGCTGCCTAGAGGTTCTGGAATGAAACAGGGAAGGGGAAGTATAACCCCACTGTACTTTAAACATTCAGGTTTTGCTGGGTGGTTGCACTCTTCTCTGCCTTTCTCTGCTCCTGCCATGTCTTCCATGCCAGAGCTATCCTCCTCTGCTTTGATACTGTATAGCTGTTTCCAAAAGCTGCCAGTTACAATGTTGGCAAGAGTCTGGTGCATGCTGATGGAAAGGATACAGTGAAAGCAGAGATAATTTTTCAGGGATCTCGTACCACATCACTACAAACACTTTATAGCATAAATAATAAGCTGACAAGTCAAATGGCTTCTGGAGGTTTTCTGGGAGGGTCTTTATGTTGATGGAAAACCTAATGCCATTTGTATGTCTTTGAGACACCTAAATAATTCTTTATGTAGTCTTAGTTTTGAGGGTGTATTAACATATGTAAGAATCGTTTGGAAAAGAAACCAAACCAGTTTTTTACCACCTAGAAGTAGTGCTGCTGCCAGGAGGAGTAAGTTTACTCTGCCACAATTAAAAATCTGCTGAATTGAAAAGGATAAGTGATGCCCTAATTCTATAATGATTTGCACTTTTTCCTAATGGTTGGTTCATGCTTGCAGTTTTCTTAAATGGAAACAGTGTGAATTCTGCTGAAATGTCAGGTGTTTGGGGAAGCTGAAACATATTTTTGCCTTGCCACCCAAAGTGCCTCACTTCTATAACTTTTTGGGAAGAGATTTGAATGATGTGTGATGGTCAGTCTGAGGTTGTCACTTTTGTTACTTTGTTGTTTATGATTCCTAGATGCAGCTAATAAGAAAAGAAGACGTACATTGACATCTCCCACCATTACAGAAGAAATGGTAATTCTGAATTTCAGTAGTACTAAAACAGGGGACGCATACCTGCTACAGCAGAGGACTTATTCATCAAAAGTATTCTAACAATGTTCAGAAAGAACCTTGGGAGTTCCCAGGAGGCTTTTGGTAACTTCTCTGCTAGTTGTAAATGCAATGGCTAAGGAAGGTGGTGTCCTAGGTGTTTGGCTTTTCTTAAAGTGATTTTGCTTTGAAGCAGTTTTTGCTTCCATTTTCAAAATAGAATGTCTGGAGAGGAATATTGTTAGCCATGCAGAGAAGCTGTCTATTCACAGAAACGTGAACTGCTTTTTGTCTTTCTGTTAAGACAGAAGTATGATAATGAGAACAGCAGTAAATGTCGGCATGATGTAAAAATACATTGTTTTGATTTTCTTACAGAGTACAGAAGATACAGCAGAAGAAAACCATTTACGAATACTAAAAAGAAAAAACAATAGGCATAAAGGTTAGACTCGCTTTGATACCAGAAGGGTTAATTCAGTTTTTACTGTGCCTGTGAAACTTTTAGCAGAGAAACAAGGCATGCAAACGCTGCTCCTCCAGCAAGGACAGTGGGAAGATAAGAAGAAGATATGTGGCTCGAGAATGCAGTGATAGGTGGAACAAAGGACTAAGTCTCTGGGGGCCTGGAGTGGAATTTATGATAATGGATAAATTGTAATATGCATATAGGGAAGGTATACAAGCAACAGTCTTAACTATAGGTTAGGAGTGTCCCCTGCAGGACCTTGGGCCTCAAGAAAGGATGCCCTCTTTGACACAACTTCAGTGTTAAGGAGTCTTACTCTGATATTTTGGACAATTGGTAACAACTTTTTGAAGCAACTAGGAGGTACTGTGGTCTGTTATGTTGAAGTGCAGAGCTTGGTGATGGCTGGTAGCAAATGCTGTGCTGCAAATGTATCTTTATGATTCTCCTGACACAAGTGGCTCTCCATGCAGCCTGTGGTTTGGCTGGGTGAAACTTGCTGTGTGATGTGAGCTGGTGATTCACTCGGCTGGCTGCTGCATTCAGCCCCATCTCCTGCAGACAGGGGTACCTCTGCCTGATGCCCCTCCTCTGTATCAGTACAGTTAAATGTAAAATGGGAACCCTGGCAGGCTTTAACAGAGGAGGTGCTCTGAGGAGGGGACAGCACATCTTTCCTTTGGAAGCCTAGGTGTACACAGGGTGCTTAACACAATACAGTGTTTTACTGTATACATATGGTGTTACAACAGTGACATGGATCACAGAACCTATCCTTCAGTGCTGCAGTTTTCACGTTACCCTGAAGCTCCTGCTGCAGTTGCTTGTTGGAATTCTGCTGGCACTTGGAAGTTTGGAATGTGCTAGTGATAATTATTCACCTCACTATGGATATGTTTAATGTATGGGCATGGTATTGCAAGTGGCTGCCTAGTGTTTTTTTTCTGAGTTTCAGTACTGCTGTAAAGAACAAGAAACCTATAAAAAATCCTAAATACTCATAGAGCATCTCGTGTCAGTGAGAAGGCATTTCTTTCCTCGCAAATGTCTCCAGTAAAATGTAACATTGTTTTTAATAGACTGGCAGACTTTTGTGAGCATCCAATGGCTCTTTGCTTTTCAACAGCCCATTGCATTCATCTTACTAAAACTTCTTACTGACCTCCTGGTCTGGGAAAAAGAAAAAATGGTTATTTATCTATTAATCCAAATCTGACAGAGTAGGTATATAAAAAGGGCTGTAACAAAAAAGTTCAGTTGCCTGGATCACTTGGAGTAAAAGTAGCCTCAATTTTTACGAAATCTAATACTGAATCATTTATTACACTGTTTTCTGTGCTTTAGCCTGCTCGGTCCATGGTGTGGTCCTAAGGATTGGTGGAAACGCAAGCAAGACAAATCACTAGGGAGTATAATGAGCTTTGGGAATGGCACATTTAAAGTCGTGGAGCTGTTGGCTTCTGATGAAAGAAGCCAAATCTAGAGCTTAGGGAATTTTGCACCCAGCACAGTGCTTACATTTGCCTGGCTACTTTTTTGTTTCCACTGAAAAGGGCTGTGTGGGTGGCTGGAGGAGCCAGAGATCTGCAAAAGTATTTGTTACTGGTGGAAGGGCTTTGGCCAAAGTTTCAGTTTCTGAAGAGAGGGAGCAAAGCAAAGCCCACTTTACAGATCACTTCTGTATGAGAATGCTCTTGTGTTTTAACAGTTCGAATAGAATTTGTTAGGAAGTGCAAACAAGCTGGGCTTCTGGATGACATATTTGAAGAAATGCTGGACACACTTCACTTGGCTCAGGAAAAACTGATGGATGACAACACTTCAGAAACAGGTATGTTTCGGGATGACCCATGGCAGGGACTCTGCTGTCAGGGCAGATATGCAGATCTGAATCCCAGGCACTTGGCCCTGGGCCACCTTCCTGAGGATACCATGGTGCTAAAAACTCAGTCCTTATTTCTGCAGCTGTGCAGGATGTTGAAAATGACCTTCCCTTTTGAATGACCATTTAAAATGAAAGTTCCAAGGGTCAAACTTCTTTCTCAAAATTATGTAAGAGCTGCCAACTCAGCATCTCTAGTGAGACATTCTGACTTCACTTTTTGAAGCCACCTTTTACATGTTGACATAAGCATAGGAACATTCAGTCCAGCCTCTTCTCCCAGGAACTGGAGAACAGAGAGGTCCTGAAGCGAACCAGGTTTTATTTGGGTCATAAGTCTGTGTTGCTCTTGCAGTTTCAGAGGGACCAGCTGTCTGTTAATATCAGCATTCTCTTCTGAGTGAAAATCCCTAAGTATGTACATTTTAAGGCTTTGGATGATTTATTACAACTGTACTGTCAGCTGTTAGTGTCTGTCTGGGGTTTTTATGGGTTTATTACCTTGTATGAAGTACTTTGTTTTTAAAGAATTCCAATCTAATGTTGCTTTGTCCACAATACAATTAAAGAAAATTTCGAACCTTCCTCTCCAATTGTCCTTCCAGTTTTGCAAGGTTAGGAGTAATACCTTTGCATAAAGAATGTTATTTTATGCAAAGTAACTGCAGTACATGCATGGAAAGTGAAATGTCCCACCTGGTAAGTCTTCCTTCATGAGCAGCTTGTGTGTCAACGGTCAGTTGAACTCTGTGAGTGCTTTGTATTTTGCTTTAGCTGAAACTTCAGGTATGAAATGGAGGTGTAATTCTTGGATGTTTCCTAACAGCAAACAGGGATAGCTTAGTCCCACATGTGACCTGTCAGGAGGAGTTGGTACAGTCAGCTCTGCCATCGCACAGTCCTGGGACACTGAAGTGAAATATGACTTAAATATATTGCTCTTCTTTAAATGCACTGTTCATGTGATGCAGACCCAAAAAGGGAATAATTTTCTGTATGAAACTAAAAAGAAAGAATTGACAACATGATCCTTCTTTCTCAATATAGATTATATGAGAAGGAAGACCTCTTAAAACCTCGAGCAGTCAGTATGATGGAAAATAAGTAGTTATTGTTTTGTTGTACTTCTAATATAGGGCTCTGTAAACCTTTACTCAGTAGTATTACATCAAATTATCTCTTTCCCCAGAGTATGAAGAGACAGTGATGGCACTGTTTGACTGTGGACTGTTTGAAAATATACTGACAAATGTTTGTTCAGGTATGTGCAGAAAAGCTGTCAGTTGGTTTGGGATTTGGCATCAAAATTATTCTAATGAGAATTTTGACAGAACAATCACTCAAAATGAAAATTCCAAGGATCTTTTTTTCTTAGTGTTATATAAACAGTTGAACAAAAGCCATGGCTAGCTGAATCTTTAGAAATACAGTTTATCAGATTTGGCTGGCTGACCTGAAGGAGGGAGCACCTGAAGGAGGGAGCGACTCACAGTTCCACAGCTTTAAAAGGCCAGAGGGACTCTGCCCCAGGAGAACTCCCCTCTCCTGCAGCTTATTTGAGTTCCTTCTCCACAGTCTCCTTTCAGCAACTTGCAGCATTACAGCTCTGCTGCTGGCTGACAAGTGCTGGTCAGAGTAATGCTTTCCACTATAACACAGCAGCCAAAGGCCAGCAGAACTCACCTGGACTGAGGGGCTATTGTGCTTTGAAAAACAAGTTGAGAATGCTCAGAGTGAAATGCAAAGGCAAGGACAGTTGCTTGGGAGCAGAGTGTGGAAGGAAATTTTGGGGCTTGAAGTCCCAGCTGTTTGAAGCAACAAGGCTGAAGCTATTTTTCAGACAGGCACGTCTCATGCTTCCCCTTTCCCTCTCCAACAGTTGTTCTAGCTCTTGCTTTAATTTTTTCTGGTGAAAAGGGTTTTAATTAGCTAATGTTGAGGTTTGGTATGTGAAGATGATATTTGCTGTTTCCCCTTCACTTGACTTAAAAAGCCAGGCTCCTCCCTTCTGTCTCCTGTTCTTGCATTTAAATTCATTTTCTAGTTGGAGTGTCCAGTGTTCAGGTGTCTGACACAAGGTTCCACCGGTGCCTCATCTGAGGACATTAAAATACCTCTGCTCAGAATTCCTTATGTGACACAACCTTGGATCACACTTGTGTCTTTCACTGTGGCATCAATTACTTCATCCTCATCTCAGCTTACAGGAAAATCTCTTGCTATTGGCACCTCCTTGCACACAACCATGTGATTCTCATGGGTACTAGTTGTTCCCTTTCCAAATCCCCACAATTCAAGCAGCTCAATTCTTCCTGCACCATACGATCTTCTTTTCTGAGATCTTTTAATTTTAAGGTCAATAATGAAGTTAGTTCCAAAACTGATCCAAGAGGAGCTCTTAAAATGAAGCAGTGAGAAAGGAATGAAAACCATGTTAATTACAAGTGAAACTGTAGAGAGGGAAGCAGATCACCAGCTGCTTTTTTTTTTCTTTTTTTATTTTTGGTTATTGTTACTGTTGTCTTAATCTCTTATAAGCTCTAGCTAGCAAGTCTCTGTGGTGATGTACTCAGTCAAGGACTACATAAAGTAGGATTGGTATAAATACTGTGTCTCAAGCTGATGGTTCTAGGTCCTCTGCCATGCTTTAACTTCAATCCTTTTGCCACTTAAATCATCATGCAAAACCTGTTCTAAAGCCTTACGTGCTAGCACAGCAAGGCTACTCTGAACTGTAACTGTTGAAAAGGCTTTTCAAAATCCCTTTTATATACAGGGATCCCAGGGATCCACACTCCTTTTGCAGCATGCAGCTTTACTGCAAACTCGACTGCATGTAAAACTTTCCACACAGGATATGCTGTTGCCTCAGCAGCAATTTCAGATTTCTAGATTGGAGGTTCTTTTCCTCTCCTCCAAGGAAAAGTGACTTCTTTTAGTTTTCCGTTCAGTTCTCCTGTGTCCTGCTTGGGCAGGATGCCTCCATCAGCTTCCCTCTCTTCTGTGCTGGTCAGCAGTCTGGCCAGGAGCTTTTCAGCTCCTTGACAGCATCTATTTTCAGGGGGTTAGTAGCAGCAAATTCTGCAATTCAGATAACAGTTGTGGAGACAAACATCATGATACTAAATTTTAAAACTATTGTGCAGTTCCTTCACTGAGAGCCCCAGAGCACCTGGGGCAGTCATTCCAGGTCCACATCCTTCAGGCCATTCTTGATTTTACAGAAATACATTTTCTTTCTCTTCAGGTAATTTCCTCTATGAGGTGGAAGGTTCTCAGTCTGTTACCTGCCTTCCTGTGGAAGCACTTCTGTAGTCCAGTCATTCCCATCACTGACATCTTTCTCTGGGCTACTTCTATTTCTGCCACATCCTTTTGGCAGGAGAGAAACTGTGCTCTGTGTTCCATCTGTAGCTCTCCCAAATGCTGAAATCAACAGGATCACAGAGTGTTCTGAGTTGGAAGGGACCCACAAGGATCACAAGTGGCCTGCATGGGGATTGAACCCCTAACCATGGTATTATTAGCACCATGCTCTAACCAACTGAGCTGCTTTGTTAATATCTGATAACTAATTCATATCCAGATATTCTCTAAGAGGGATTTTTTCCCTGGTTCCACTTGTACATGTCCAGCTTCTTCAAGTATGTGTCACCTGACTGCAGAAGGGAAGGGGCATCTCCTTCTCTTCAGTCAGAGCCAGGCTGGAGCACTAGGTCCCTCTTCAGTGAATGCTACCAGAATTTCCCATGGGCAGCAGACCCCAGCTGTGCTCTGGCTGCCTGTTTTCAACACCCACACCCAACTTTGGGTAATATTTAAAAAGTGTCCATGTCCATCACCTTCCACATCCACCCACAGGCAGTAGGTGCTGCGCTTTCTGACTAGAGGAAGCAGCAGCAGGGACACAAAAGGCCGAAGTGCTTTCCTTTCTTTTTTTTTTTTTCCCTTTTTTTTTTTTTTTTTTTTTTTTCAAATCAGTTAAGGCTCTCTTTCTTTTTCTGCATAGCATAAGGTAAACAGGTGGAGAGAATTTCTCCACTCATTGCAACTTTGAAGACATCCTTCAACATCTTCTCCCCCAAAAGAATGAACTTACTTAGAATCTGTACTCTCACCCTTCTCACACACTGAGAAAGTCACTTGTTCACAGACCAACCTCTGTGAATGCAGTTGTCCAAGCCATCTGTTTTTAGGTTTAATTTTCTTGTTGGCTAAAATCCATTAGGGTTGTAAATTTGGTTTAGGAGTGTTGTTTAGAGATGGTATCTTTAAAGATTTAAAATATGCCATTGTTGGAGAAGTTCTCACATAAATGGGCTCTGAAAACAGAACTGTGAACAGTTAACACAAGGGGTTAGTAGCTAAACTAGTAATTTTTACATATTTACTTTACATAAATTTAATCTGAAAACTAGTTCTGTTATACATTTCAGCATATGGATGACAGCGTATGTGACCCCTGCTCTGAGCTTTCTCTGACACACCAGCCAGGCTCTCAGCAGACACAGAGTTCAGCTCTTTGTGAAGACAACAGGCATGCAGGGTGGTGGGGTACAGACATTGTTGCAGACACACAAAGGTTTTATTGTAGGTTAAACCAAGCATCGGGAGCTCTGCAGAGCTGATGAATATATAACTTATATTAGTAATACTTATGTAAAATACAAAAAATCTTTTTCTCTCTTAATAATAAAAGCTTTTTATCCCTCTTGCATAATAGGAACAGAAGAAAAAATCCAGAAACTTCTGGAAAACAGAAAAAGACTGGATCACAAGATTGAGCTACTGCAGGACTTAAAAAAAGTCATCCTTCCTACTCCAGAGAACATCGCCAGTACATCCACTACAGTGTCTGAATAACCTTTGCCTGTGATGGCGCAATAGTTAGGATTTTCTAATGATAAAAACCATAGAGCAGTCTGGTCAGTGCCCAATTCCCCAGCCCCAAGATGGGGGCTGACTGGGTGCAAGAATGGGGCATTATACTCATTTTTATACCTCACTGTCATAATAATTTAAAGTTCTTCAAGTTTTCAAATCATCATCTTCAAATTTTTCCCTGGTTCCACGATGAATTTTTATTTATATTCCACAATGGAATATAAATTCGTGTTATAAACTAAATTTAGCTTTTACAAAAGAACCGAACAGAACACTCCAGTGATGACTTTTTTCTCAAAGCCAAGGGAGTGTTCAGCTGCCACAGAACACTTGCTAAAGTCACTTTAACTCTCCTGGGCTGGGTAGTAGCTACCTCGCTGTCTGTGTCTACACAGTTATGTTTGAAAGATCATAGTGCTGCTTTGACTTTCCCAGAAAAGATAAATGAGCAGAACTTGCACTCAAAGAAGTTTTCTGGATTATAAAGAGGAGCTTAATTAAAAAAGCAAAATTATTCTTTATTGACTGGTCAAGCTGTTCCTGCTGTAATGTCAGTGGTAAAGCAGTGTTTGCAGGCAGTCCAGAAAGGGCTGGGCCTTATACTCAGACCATGTACAATGTCAGATGGAGCACAGCAGTGACTGCATCTTCCTTTCTCCATTAAGAAGGGGTTCAACTTTTACATGTTTTGTCTTTAAAATACTGTTTGAATACAGCAAAATATTGTTTAGCCACAACAGGCTAAGTTAATAAAACATTTTTTAAAGGAGTTGTGTGTGGAGTTGTCCTCCCTGTTCCTGCTGCTGCACAGGACATAGCCAAGAGGGAATGCTGTCAGGCCGTGCTTTACCCAGCCCTTGGCTGAAGGACAAGCAGAGCACTGGCAAACAGCACTTGGCATGATACATGTGACATCCTGTTACAGCAGCTGTACTCTCTCCATGACCACTAGCAATTCCTCACTTGCGCTTGTTCTGTAGGGAGGTGGGGATTAATAAGCATAGAATAACAGCATTCAAAACAAGCTCTTGAACTATAAGGTGTGCCTGATTCAATAAAATAATAGTAATGTTAATTCCTTACACAGTTCAAGTCTGCTTCTCTTCTGGGCCTAGAAACAGCACCAGTTTACTGCCCAAGCTCAGGACTTGAGTGGCATTCAGCCTAAAAAAAACCCCACCTAAACCAAAAATGCATTAACAAGGACCTCTATTATTAAACACAGTAAGAATTATAAGGATGTCCATACATACCTTCTGAAGGGTTACAGCCACTTAAGGATGACTTAGTATAAAAAGTCAGGTACATTGAGTGAATCACTGAGGTCTAAAATTAGTGCCTACAAATTGGCTCATTTCTGAAATCAAGGTCACAGGTATTTTGTCAGGCACAGTGAAACCAGCTAGATTCATTGTATTGGGTGAGTTGAGTTTTGGCTTTGTTTGGGTTTTCCTTCATTGTTGTGATGAGATTTTTTTAAATGAAACTTAGATACAGTATGTAACACAAAAAGCTTGCAATGTTTTTAAAAATCCAAAGTTTGCTAGTGAAGAGGTACAAAAAAGTGGATTTTATTACATGTAGTTTAAATTTAGACAATAATTAAAAGCAAAACCCCACACAGCTTTCTCTTCCCCCTCCAAGGGAACCAACATAATCTTAAGCCACTGAAAAGAGGAATTATTTCCATTAAGCATTATAAATATTGCTTGAACAGATTACACAAAGTACACATTCCAACTTATATTAAAATAATTTGAATTAAATCTCTATATTTGGGTATAGTTTTCCTAGTAACTCCTTTCTTCAAAGTCACTTGTGTAGGCTTTGAGGATACATTATTTTTGCACACTTGAAGCACTGGATACACTTGGTTAATTACACACAGCAAATGGCCAATTCATTCACAATCATGCAAATGCAGGAAGAGATAACCATGCCATTTGCTTCCCTATAATCCCAGGGAGTTAATGATTTAAGTGACATCAGTCAGTGGCTCAGGTCAGACTATTTTCCAACCCCAAACAGTAAATTGGAAATAGGAGCAGGCAGTGCTAGAACAGAGATTTCCTAGGCTGGAAAGGCAAGTCCAGAACATCAGCCAGAATCCTTTGTACACTGCAGCATTTCCTCTCTGCCTGAGGTCTTGAACTGGTTCTACCATCTGCGTTTGTTAAATGCAAGTGAGCATTTTGCTTGACATTTTTACAACACTTCACTCTTGAGCACTGAAAACATTTTCACTGTGGCCTTTCAGGTCCTGTGGTGGAAGAGACCACGTAACACTTGTCTGGACCCACACAGTTACGTTATAGCTGGAAAAAGAACCCTACAAACACCTTGACTTACAGCCTCATTTTTTCAGTTCTTAAAGGCTCCACATTTACTGGCTTTTGCAATGAATTCCTTTAACAGGGGACCATCCATTTGCCAAAATGCTGTAGTTTGTGTCACTTCCGTCAAATGATTGACACAAAACTTAAAGCAGAATTCCTCTAAGTCCTAAAAAGGGAATAAAAAAAAAAAAGTTATTATCTTTGCTTTCAATCACAGAAAATTCCATTGAGGCACATGCCTGTTTGTTTTCTTTTTGCAGTGAATTAGACAAACACACCCAGCAGCTCTCAGTGTTTCCCCCCAACAGTCACTGTGTAAATGCTGTTACAAGGGGAAATAACCAAAACTTGTTTCTCACTATATAGCAGCAGTCACAAAAAACAGCTGTTCTGAGCAATACATATATTTTAATTTCTCGTGCTTGAAGAGTTTCATCTGCATTCTCTGAAAACTTTGAAACTCCAATAGGAGATCTTGGGGTAATGATATATAACCAAGATTGTGGATAAAGAAAATTCACAATATAAACAAATCTATTTGTAAGGCTGCTTGACTTCCTTCCTGCTTATTGAAGGGTTTGGCTAGAGCCTTGAAGTTCTATGTCCCCAAGGCTCAGTGCATGTGTACCCTGACTGGATAGTTTGTACAACAGAGATTAGGCAGAAGGTCTTTCTGTGCATCAGAAACAGACTCGTGCTACAAAGTATTTCACAGGTCTCCCAAATGTGATTCAAATGCAGTACTGGAGCACAGTGCACCACAGCAAATATTGCAGACAGTGAGTTCTGGATATTTGAGTTTACTTGGAAGTGCCTCCCATGCAATAATCAGAAAAGCCTCACAACCACCATTGCACCCGGGTGATGTCAGACAGAGAGGATGCCTTGTCAGTGTAAGGTTCCCCACAGACCACTTCCCACTAAGATTATTTCCAACTCTTTTGAGGAGGAAATCTACTGTGTGGTACAGATCTAAGCTGCTCTAAGGAGGATGCGCAGCCCTGGCAAAAGGGCAACTCCCCATCCTGTTCTCATTTCTTTATTAGATGTTTGTAGGACTCTCTGCATGTGAGAACACACCCTTCCTTGGCTGCTCAGCAGACTGGGCACTGCAGGAAGGCATGAACTTGTAAAACTCTCTAAGCCCCATGAGGTATGAAAGACTGAATAATATTCATGTTTTCTCTTAAGGTCAGTACTGAAACTAGAGCAACTGTGTGTGCCAGTGACAGTTCTTGACACAACAATAATATAAAAATGTATCCTGGCCTAAAACCAGGCATTCTGAAGCTGCAGATCTTGACTTGTGTGGCATCTGTGCAACAGAAAAAGACAAGCTTATTAGAACTGAACACTGACGGGTTTTTTAATAACAGAATTAACTAGCATTTTAAAGAAAATTACATCATACACATTACAATATTTTGCACTGCTTTATTTAAAAACTCATATTCCAAGTCAATGCAACAGAAGCATACAATAAACAGAATTATTGTAGTATTAGTAAGTAACCCTGGAAAATCTGAAGTTCTGTATAAAAAGGAAGGCTGAGTTTTATTTGCAGATGGATGAGCTCCTAGCAAACTGTACTTAATACAGACTTAGATGAATAAAGGCACAAGGTACAGCTAAGGATTATTTTAAAAGCTACAATGAGAAGCTAGCCCTGACCTAATTTCAGCCACTTGAGTCAGCCACCAAAAGAAACTGCAGGAGTTTCATGTCATCGAGGTATTTTAAATTAGTGAAGCAGCTTCTTTTAATCATTGTCTTCCAGGCACACATCCCCCTGAATGAACTACATCAGCCAAGCAAGTCCAAGCCCCCTGCCAGCACTGCAGCATATAAGCCTAACTTTTTGTTAATGCCCAGCCCCTCAGCATCACCCATTCTCTCCTGGAAGCTGCATTGAAGCCTAAGGTTCTAACCTCGCTTAGCCAGAGAAGTACAGGTGAGGCAGAGTAACTGGATTTCTTACAGCCCTCACAAGCAGAATAAATCATACACCCAAGACCCATCCCACAAATCATCTTTGGAGGCTAAAATATGGGAATCTTCCTATTTTTGATGAACTAGTATTAAAGACATCACTATTCACAGTAGATCAGAAGCCACTACAGACAGACAGTAACACAGTCTGTAAATTGCCTTTGGGTAAGATCTATCAAACAAGCAACACACTTCAAGGTTCTGAAATAAGTTAGGGCAACCTGCATGCCAGCTGCTGGAAATTAAGTACAAGAAAAAGAAATAAGCTGATTTACTGAGTACCAAAAAACTGCTTTAGAAGCATAAGTAGCAAGTTAAAAACCAACCAATTGCAAATTGCCAACACAATGCACAGATATGACTGAATACAAATAGCCAAAGCAAGCCCAGGGATATTTCCTGATTAGTTCCTAAAGCAGCATGTTAGGGATCTAGTAGTGAAGTCAGACATTCCACAGTGAGGAGGTTTCACTCCCCTTTTCACACACTGCTGTTCTGTCTTAAACGTTTATAAGGCCCATGAAGCAGTTCTTATCCTGACACTTCATTAAGCATATTCTGAAAACCGCAAGTGTTTTTGTACCTAACAAAACAAAAAAAGCCAAAAAAACCCCACTCCACCAACAAAAAAAAAAAAAAAATCCCAAATGCACTCAATCCCCAACCTACCACCATGTCATCACACAGCCTTACACACAAGTAACTTAAGGCTTAAAAGCATGCTGTTCATTATGTTACTTCTTTTTCTTTCTATTTAAATCCTCCCCTCGTTTCAGATTTAGTGTTTCCATCCTCAGAAATATACCCTCCCAGTACTGGTTTATGGGGGAAAAAAAAAATTACAAAATGAGCTACAAAAACTGTATTTGCCATGAGATGCAAGTCCAACATTCTCAAATTCTGAAAATGGCAAATAGTATTAAATTAAAGTAAGAGAGAGCTTATATGAAAATGAAACCAACTGCTTTTCTCCATAGTTTAAGTCAGGAAGCAGCCACCCATTTAAGAGACTGAACTTTAGAAGTTTACCTCTGCATCATATCTGACAGCAGCAGAGAGCAATGAAAATGCATTTTCCACAGTAATTCCTCTCTTGATAATGTGCTGACACAGTTTTTTCAGTCTGTTCTCACAGTATGAAGTAGCCAAATCCAAAAGCCCTGCAATTAAAACACCATCATATCAGTCAGTTGTAAAATGATCTTTGCTCTTTCAACATCAGTTTCTGCTCCTGCAAAGCTCTGTGTCTCTATAACATGCTTTTTCCAAAGTTACTATTCAGAAAATGCAGATTACAGGCAAAGAAAAGGTTTTTATTATCTCATTCTGCACTCTTGTTAATCTCTGTAAATATGAAAGCTGTCCTACTGACTTGCATACCTAGTGACAGGCACCACAACATGAGTAAAAAACTATTATCAGGATATGGGCTTGACTTAGAGCTTGCTGTAATTGCTCTGCTGTCCAAGTTTCCTTCTCATCAGATCTATTGAGATTCTTTCATAGTATGCCAAACAGTAACTGACTCAATTTAGTAAAATATGCAAGCATTTTCACCCAGAGAAATAGTTTCTCTCCCAACCTTGACCAAACTGCTCATAGTTTATTTCTAAATATGCGCTATTTTTGCTATAGCTAAGTTTGCTACAACAACATTTTAAAGACAGCTTAATTAATCACCAGTAAAACACATTATAGGCTAGACTAGAAGCCTGTATTTAGTCACTTATTCTGCATGCCCAGTTTCTCTGAATGCTGCTTTCTGACACAACTGGCCCATCAGCAGTACCTATTGCATCTTCAGGCGGGAGGTCCACACTGTCCGTGTACAAGTACTCGAGAAAGGCACGATACACAGGGTAGGAAAACTGGTCTATTTCTATCACCTCCTTCATATCCTCGTTCCAGTATGACTGGAACATGGTTCTGAAGTGCTCACACCTAGGACACAGACATCATCTGGAACACTATTATACACACACATTACATTACATTACAGTCCCCCTGAAATACGTATTTGCAGCACTCTACAATACTCACAAATATTTTACCATGCCCCATCAGAGCCAGCAGTCCACATTTGGTTCTTAACACTGTAGACTTTGTTATGCATTTAAATAAAATTATTATTTTATCCATGCTACAGAAACATCTGTATATACATTGCAATCAGACCAACTTAACAGAATTTGTTATCCCAGGAAAAACAGGCTCTGTGAAAAATGAATGTGGACCACCCCTTTTACAAGCATTTCATTTAAAGCTGTTATGGATACATGGATGCTACCTACTAGAGGTTCAGGAGTCCCTCCTTCCCTCTTACTTTCTTTTCGCCCCTTTGATGATATCCTAAGAGTTTGTTCTGTACAAATAAGAGCTGTGAAACACAACCACTACCTGATTTTCAGAACAGCTTTGTGGACATGGATGTACTTTCCATCCACACGGAACTTCAGGTCTGAGGTTTCTGGGCTGTCAAATTCTTTCTTCAGAGACTCTGCTACTGTTAAAAAGTCTTCATGTTCTACAGAAGCAATTTTAAAACAAACAAACAAAACAAGATGTTAAAAGCATCTTAAATGGAACACACACATCACTAACTAAAGCTAGCAACTCAGCAAAGAGTGTATCAAGGAAAACAGATCTGTGTCAGGGATCCATTGGCTTAAGCAGCAAGATGGGAAGGATTAATGAATCCAATAGCATTTCCTCTCAGGAAGGGCTGCTCCACAACAGCTGCAGGCAGCTGTGGTCAGCAGTTCCCATTCCATCCTACTGCACAGAGGTACTAAGGTACGGCACTAAGGGAAGTACCTGGAGAACTCCATCTCCACGTGGGCACTACCCATGAGATTCCCAGCCTCCAGGCAGCTCAGTGCTTGTGCTGGCTCAGCTCAGCTCTGACCCCTGACCTGCACAGTGCTGCCAATGGGACTCTGCAACACCCCTGAACTCACTGGGCACGTGGCCTGCAGCACTCCAGCCACAGTGACACAGTGTCAGTGTGGGCTGAGCCTGAAAAGAAAACAGGTCACCACATGGTCACCTTTCTGTGCTGGCAGATTGGATACAGCCTGCAGGCTGATGAGGTCTTTGTCAGGCTCATTAACATGAACAATCACTGACACCAATTACTCTGTTCATGAGTCAGTTATAACAACACAAAATCCAACAGCAGTGCTGCTGAAGATACAACCAAGGACACAGAACCTCAGCAACTTTGGAAGTGGATTAAAGTAGAGATACCACAGTACTCTCTATTGAGGCCTCTGGCACTCTGTGTCTCTAGAAATCATACAGGAGTTGCAGCACAAGTTGTCTAAGGCTTTTAGTAAAGCAAGGCCTCTGAAGTTTTCAAAAGCCTAATTTAACCCATTATTTTGATGCATCTTAAAAGTGTGTTTCAAAGCACATGGCTCCTAAGAAGTGAAGCATGGAAAAGAAAAACAATGGATTTCTGCTAAATGGCAATCTGTCTCCTGTGTCCCACAGGACTGTATAGTGTTCATCCATATACAATTGGCACACCACTCTTCACCATTAGGGACACTAAATTATTTTTTATTTAAAAAGAAATACTGCTGGAACAAACTACTCAGAACTGGCAAGTCATGCCTATGCCACAGAAGACCTTGCACTCCTCTGACTTACACTTATCACCCACAGAGACTGCATCTCCTCTGGCCTAACTAAACCATGCTCCAATCCCTCTCCATTTGCTCATGTGATCTTTTTGCTAGGTCATGAGCTTAGTTTAAGCTATGCAGATCAACTTTCACTCCAAATACTTTAAGTACCGCAAAAAGGTTGCAGATTTGTACTTCCCCACAGCCAATCCTGACTGATTCATTTTTTGGCAGAGACATTGTAACTGTAAGTAGAACAATAACCTTTACACCGAGTTAGTTCTCCCTAAGAAAACAAAACACCAAAACCCCAAACAAACAAAAAAGCCATAAGAAAAAAAAGAAGGGTTTACTCCTATGTGATTAAAATAGGTGGAAATTGAAAACATGCATATGGAAAATGGGGATTTTAAAATGTCCACAGAATTAATTCTCTTGACTTAAATATTCAGTAAGACTGCCAGAATAAGTGGGGAAGAATCCCCAAAAGCTAAGAGGAATTAAAGTGCAGGTAATAGAATTCAGACACCTGGCTATACTCAGTCTGGGAATATTTCATAGAAACCAGGAACCTGAAACCAGGGAGAGATGTCATTTCAACAGCTCTCACTAGTAGCAAAAGGCAACAGACTGGACAGCCATGAGACCTCCACAAGTGGTGGAGGCAAGAGAGAGCAAGACCAGCACATACTGCAGAGGATTAGAGAATGGAGAAAGTGGCAAATGGGATAAAAGCAGACTTAGATTTACTCAGGAGCAGACTGCTCAAAGTTAAGCTTCTTTCTTTAGTAACTCTACTCAATTGTCCCCTACAGGTGAGATGCTGTTACCTGGACCTCTACAAATGTGGTAACATGCTAAATGAGAAGTTTAGAACACAGAGAAGCTGGGTTTAGGACAAGCCAAATGCAGCAGCAAAGTCTGAGAGACTTTACTGGAGAGAGGTTACTCAGGATGTGATCCATCGTCCCCCAAAAACAATTCCATACAAGGACTAAGAAAATTGTGGTCTATTATCAATATGAAAATAGATGTCCTAAGAGATCTTGAGAACTGAGGGAGCAGATGTAAGATGAAGCATCCTTATTTTTTTGAACATGAAAACACCTTTGTTTTCCAGGAAGTGCAAGCTAAGCTCTTTATATCCTATTTGGGGTCAAATAAGAATTAGCAGCATGTGGATCAAAGAAAATCAAGGAAAAAAGGTTTGAGCTCCCTTGTTGGACACAGACTGCATCCCACGGAGTAATCCAAGGCAATATAAGAAGAAAATTCCAACAGAAACAGCAATTATATGAGTCTTGTTTCACAGGAATTATTATTTGCATGTCTGCCTTTGAGAAAAGTCAAACTAAGTAGACTTGAGACAAATCATCTAATGAAATGAAAACATAGAATTCTGTTACTTTTGAAACAAGAAAACATAGGGAAGATATTTGCTCCTAAAAAGGTAAATACTAATGAGAGGAAAGCTACAGACAACACTTAAAATCCAAAGTTGTCAGATACCAAAAAAACAAGCCTCAGGAGTAGTCTTCCAAGCAGGAATAGTTTTAAGAGGAAAAAACCCCAGAGTTTTGTTAAATTACTCAGGATTACTTCCTGGACCTGAGCAAACAACACAAACGTGAAGAAATACACAATACTCATCGTACAATGGTAAAACAGGGTTTGCTTTGGATGCACACTGGCAAACAATCTAACTAACCCTACCCTGGATCCTGAAATAGACTGTTTTCTTCAGAAGGAACAACCAACCAGCTGCTGAGTTGCCAAGCTTTCCTCCCTGAACCTGAAAGAGGATGCTGCCTGGGAAGCAGTATGCTGTACTAATCACTATAGGAGCTGGAGCTCACCTACGGAGAGCAGGCGCCACATGACAGCAGGGGTGGCGAAGCAGGCGAACACATCGTCAGTGCAGGCAAAGTGGGTGAGGTGGGGGAAGGTCACGGACTGGCCCCGGCACTGGCCCCACATGTACACCTGGCCACTCTGGGTCTTGGCCGCCGACGTGTGTGCAGAGTGGCAGGCGGCGATCTCCACAACCCTGCGGGCACAAGAAACGCGGTGAGGCACTCGCAGGTACAGAATCCAGGGACTTTCCAAAGGCCTCACCAAAATAACAGCCAACCAAACTATGCAGCAGCATTCCCGTACTTGGGTTTTTGTCCTGCAGAAACGTGATACTGCTTTAACAGGTTTTTAAAAATCCCACAATGACATTTTCAGATTGCTTGTAGATTTTATTATAATCAGATATTACTTTAACTATGTAATTCTTATAAATTGACTTTCCTCCTGTTTTTCCATAACCATGGAAAAAGGATGAAGAAAAATCAAGTTGTTTTTCCCCCCTTAAAACCAACACACATCAGAAACTTATTCTCAAGAAGAAATTTCTTCTACCTCCTTTTAATTTGATTTTTGTAGGTTGACAGAGATCTGACCCACTGCCTGTACTTCAGAAATCTTACTTTGCTGTTAAGCTTACTTTCCTCAACACTGAAATTCAACATGAAACACAGTGCTTCATTGGAGGGGAATGAATCCTTTAAGAGCTATGGTTGTTTTTAAATAAAGTATACATAGTCCTTCTACCCACATCACATAGTTCTTTAAAACAGTAAAGCTATTGATGCTCACTTATCTATCCTGTTCTCCCATTGCACAGGCAGTCCCTAGATTCTTATCTGAAACATTGCAAGAACTGAGAAGAAACACGATTCCAATTAAAACACCACAAAGACATTGCCAGAGTTTCTGTGCATGTGATAAGCAAAACAGGGATGTTCCTGCATTCAAAATAAAAGCTATGCTTTCCTGTTTTTTCTCTGTGGTAAAAACACATCAGAGGATTTCATGTTTTTGTGCCAGAAACACATCAACCAGGACAAACAAATATCTTTCCAAGCAAATCTAAGAATACACACACAAAAAAGTGCATTCCTTTACAGAACAATATCCATGGAGAGTTAAGATTTTTAGGCAAAAAAAAAAAGGTTTCGCACAATGTTCATATTTTAAGTGCAACAATTATTTCAAGACAAAACTCAAAGAATCTACATGTACTGTCAGTATATGTATCAATAATTTCTGACAGATAGAAAATTGACTGGTTGTTTTACACTACTATCAACTTATGAACCTCTATGCAACATCTCTACAAGACACATGATAGAGTATTTATTTTAGGGACAACTTACTTTTTATCACAGCTATCAAGCTAAACTACTTCTTTCTCCAAACCTTTTCTTAGCAGAACAGATTCTTCTTTTTACAGACTATATTACACCTCAGCACTACAGCAGAACATGTACTATAGAACACCTATAGTACATGTACATATGCTTACAGTACATGTACAGGTTAACATGTTAAGCATGCATGCATTTAACACCAAAATTCGGGAAGCTGACCTTCACAGCTGTTCCTCCAAGCTAACAAAATAAAGTCTAAACATTCCTTACAAGCTGTATGTGCAATATTTTTCAAGACAGCACCAAATGAAACCACCTAAGTAATTGCTGCCAGCATTAAATATAAATGACAAAAGAATTACATAAACTAAAAGATCAGGAACAGCAGTAATGTGCTTCATGGGAAATGACAGCTCACCCACTTTTAGCACTGTTTCCAAGGGAGCCAAGTCAAGCAAGATGAGTAAGTTCAAGTGACTTATCTCTCCCTTAGATCCCAAGCAGAAGTTCTTTTTTTCCCCTCCTTCATCCATTGAACAAATGCCAGTTTTATTATAACGCCATGCTTGAGTTCACATACATTCTAAATGCAATAGTTCCCCTTAGTTCACTCATTAAATAAATCACTAGCAAAACAAAGTTTACCTATCTGCAAATGTACACATTTCTCTTCCACTGCTTTTTAAAGAATATTTCATTTTCCTTCGCTAGTGTCAAGTTCCTCACAGACAAACCAGCCCCACTTCAGTGGTTTTTATTGTGATAGTTCCTTTCTTCTTTCCCCACCCCTCATTTTTTAAGCTCTTAAACATTCTCAGAACTGCAAAACTTTTAATTTAATGCTAAGTGGGAGGAACAACAAAAAATAGGAATGACTTCCCAGATGGAGGAGAGAAACCAAGCAGAAGTGCTTCCTAGTGAAGAGGAGATTGCAAATTAAGAGACCTGTAGACCAAGACAAGATACATTAATCTGTAGCTGTACACAAGGGTCCAGAGAATGGAAATGAGGTCCACATTTGTGGGTGAGAAACAAAAGAGTTCTCCAAATATGAGGACGACGAAAGTGTGATGAAAGAGGATTGACAAGGGTTAATTTCATTCTTTTATGAGTTCAGGAAACTACTAACAAGTAGTAGTTGGTACAAGTAATAAAAATGGGTACTAACTGTCCTTACCTCAAGCAACCTTGCAAATTGAGTTCTGTTTTCATGGTGGACCATTTTCAACCTTTCAAAAATTTTTTTTCTTCACATGTCACTTCTTGCAAAAGCAGTGTTTCATTTCCCCCCACTTGTTTTTTTTTTTTAATGTAGGCCTCAATTCATGGCTTGGCTTATTGATTTCATAGCTCCAGTTTTAAGCAAAGGAACCATACACAGAATAGCATAACACTTATTATCTTTCAGTATCAGGTAAATGTAAAGTGTCTTTGTGCTCAATAACCATTACAGACAGCAAAAAGCACTCAGTGCTTATTGTAAACAGTAAGTTACCATCCTTTCCCATATTTTTAACATTGGCAACAGAAAGACAATCCACCAAGCCCTATACGTGCGTGCATCCAGTGCCAGAGACTGCATAACACGTACTCAGACTTTATAAATCCAGAAACAGCTTCAGCAAGATTACCTTTCTTTTTCCATCATGATCTGCACGGGGCTGAGCTGGTTACTTTTATTGCCAGTCCCCAGCTGCCCGTAAGTGTTAGCTCCCCAGGCATAGAGCAAGCCCTCATCTGTTAGTGCTAGAGTGTGCGCATAGCCACAGGCAATCTGTAAGTAAATGTATAAAGCGTTACTCCTAAACCAAACACAGATGAGAAACAAAATATTGCACACATTACCTTCAGCTAGCTCTTGGTAAGGATCTAAGGCAATCCTCACTCAGCACCACAATGTTACTTCTCATTACTTGCAACTAACACAAGGTGTGTTCGCTGTAGGTACTGCAGAAATCCCAGCTTCATTAATTTAACTGGCTGCTCCCAAGTAATTTACTACACACTAGACAAGTCTCCCTAGATGCTACCTGCTTTCTTTTCACATGAGGAACACTGAACTTCTTCATGACATCTTGCAATACTCAAAGTATTTCAGAGCTGGATTATTCTGAATACCATACAGTATGAGTACTCTGTAATGAGGAGAGCTGCAGTTCAACAGCCAACAACCCTTCAACCCAACTTATCACATTCGGCTCTACAGAACCCTCCCAAAAACCCAGGAAATCCCAAGTTTTAGTTTGATTCTCTAGCTAGAAAAAAAAAAAAAACCCAACCAAAATCCAAACAAACCAAACTAAACCAAACCACCAATCAAATCCACCCCCATGCCTCATCTTTCCTCTCTCCCCCTGCTTCTACAGGACTAATTAGGATACAAGAATTATAATACTTAGAACAAATCTGAACATCTGATTCGCCTTCTCATCTTTGACTAGACCATTTCATTCAACTTTGTAACAAAAGTGCAATTTGTATACACAGCATAATTTACTAGTAGTTACAGTAGCTAACTTTAAATCTTCCCAAAGATTTACCAAAGCAAGAATTTCACAGCTTACTTGCACATTGTAGAAGCAAAATATAATTCAGAGTAGCTAAAAAAAAATATCAGCATTGGAACTAGTGAAATCTAGAAGCAGGTATAATATTCCAAAGAGAGGGTTCCAGCAGAAGCTAGCAGCAGGAATGTGCTTTCACTTCCACGTTGGGCGTACCTGGAGCACACAGACGCTGTGCAGTGCTGCCACTCTGCATGGTGTCAGCTGGTTCCCGTTGTTCCCCAGGCCGAGCTGGCCATTGCCATTGTAACCCCAGCCATAAACCTGAGTGCACAAGGAAAACAAAATTAAGCCACTCTTTGCTAGGGGTACAGAGCATTTAAGACTTACTATCAAGCACAAGCCAAGAAAAGTACTTATTATTAAAAAATTGTGTGCTATTTAATAGCAATACAGAGAAAGTTGGAAGGTATTAAATAAACTGCAATGACTTACTGCACTCAACTTATCCACTCTGCATTTACCTTTTAAAAAAGCTAAAAAAACATGTCTTTGAAGTACTAGGAATTCTGCAATAAACTTACACTACACTAAAATCTCTCCCATAGCATCAACAATTTGACTTTTATGCCATCCTTTATCCTTATTACTTTACCTTTTTTTTTTTAAAGAGAACACTAAATTAGTTATTCTCATGAACTGATCAGTTTAAATGGAAGTATCCAGTTTATCTCTAATTCTTCCTTTAGTTTTGTTACAGTGGACACACCATGACATATCTAAATACAATGAAAGCCCATCTCAGCCTCGGGGACTTGGCAGTCCTTCCATTCACAAGGAGATACTACCCTCTGTTTGATGAAGTAAAATCTAAGTTACAGTTCATTCCTAAAAGCAAGGCAGCACCATAAACTTAAGTCAAATGGAACAGGTGCACAATGGGAGGGCAATGTTCAAAAGAATGCTTTGGGTTTGTTGCCGGTAATAAAACAATGTGTTTAAAAAACAGGATCAGTCAACATATCCTTGCAGAAAAATTAACTGTTTAATTGTGCATGCTTTAAAAAAATAACCTGAGACTAATTTAATGAATTAAAATAATTTAACATAACTTACGTTAAATAATCTATTGCAACATGAAGACAGACATGGTTAATACAACTGGACAAGTTCTTGCAGTTGCAGACTTGGTAAGAATTGTGTTCCAATACAGTCTTTGCCATAAGAAGGAATATTCAAAGACTGCATCTCCAGTTACTTGCAGGGTTTTCCTGCAGCTGGTGTCACAGAAGTTGTCCAGAAAACTCTGTCAATACAGCCGTAACCTGAGCACTCCCTGTCAGTATTTCACCATACTCAGACACCAACTTGGTAGATTCAGGTAACAGAGAATGAGGGAATGCAGCAGCAGCACTTACCTCACCATTGTTTACTACAGCCATGGAGGAGGTCTGGCCACAAGCAATGCCAACTACAATTTTACCCTGCAAGCAGTTGGAAACTCTGCGAGGAGTTGGCTGGTTGGCTGTAGATCCAGATCCAACTTGACCACAGTTATTGTAGCCCCAAGCATACAGCTGTCCATAAAAACAAACAAACAAAACCACACAGTTTAAAGTTTAATAACAGTAATGATAGCAATAGATAATCTTCCCATAGTCGGCACCAGATTGGGTAAACTATCCAACCTAGCAAGCTAAAATCTTTTAAGTTAATTTTCAACAGATGAATATTATCAACAACATTAGGATTCATTTAACAAATAGGAATATAGCACTTTTCCTAGCTTATTGCAACAGAATGAGAGCATCTGACTAAAACAGAAAACAAAAGGAACGTATTTCCATACTAAATACAAGTCAGACTGTAAGACAAAGAGCACAGTGACTGTCTTTATAATTTTGGGATGTTGAAATGCAAGCCAGAACGTCATTTGCTTCCCAGACACACTTTAACTCCCCAGTTTAGAGCTATGTAGTTTTCTTCATAGGACTCTAAACCACATTATTTATGGCTGGACACTCATCATACCTCTTTTCTACATCTTTCAGGAGCTGTGAAAGAACAGGGTTTTGTCAGCCCATGTTTCACAGTAGCTAAATTCTCTCACACAGTGGCATTAACAAAAAACCCCACAACTTCTGTCAGTTTAAAGTTTCTGGTGGCAAACTAGTACTAATGCAAGCAAAAATATGAGTTCCTTTTATCTGAAAGTCAGGAAGACAGGGAAGTAGTTTGCTATTTAAAAAAAATTATAACTGCATTTTCAGTGCCTCCAATTTTTATTACAATTATTTATTTTATTAAATTTTATTACATGCATACATGCTCACAGCTTGGCGTGAAACTTTCTGATGGTTCGTTCTCTGATGCCTCACCCAGTTCAAAAGTTTGCCCTCCTAGAAACAACTTCCAGACATGCTTGGCAGTACAAGCACACTGATAGGCACCCTCATGAAAAGCCCACACATCCTTTGGTGCCAGAAGCCACTAGTTTACTGCAACACCAAACCAAGAGTCATTAAAAGTCATTAAAAGCTAACACCTCCATCAGCACCAAAAAAATACCCAAACCCACCAAAGACAAGAACAAAAGACCCCCCACCAACACAATTCATTTATAATGAATAATATGAACAAAAGAAAGAATCAGTCCTTCACTTTTTTTATTTCTAACTGCTGAATCTTTGACTCCTAGTGTATATTTGAAGATGCTTTATAAAACACTTCAAATTCAATAACAGCAAATGTTTAGGTAGAGAATCTCAGAAGGTACATCAAAATGCCAAAGGACACGCCAGAGAAGCATGAGTGTCTGCATTCCCTAATTCTACCATTAAAATACTTTTTCATATTTGCACTGAACCATACCAACCAATTATGCCAGGTATTTCCACAAATACTTCCAATTTCAGCATTTCTCTCAGGCTTCAGATACACCAGGACACAAGGGGGCTGGCAGCCAAATCTTTCTGTAAAGCTGCTTAACATACTTTGCTGCTTTCAGTGCACTCAGTTCTGGTAAAAGCTCAGAGTACAAACAGACCAAGTTACTGCAAGGTACACCAGGGACGGATTTAAGAAGTACATTAATGAGCCACACTGGCGAGCCGGCTGCAAATACCAACTCCACGGTTAACACAAAGAAATTTTCCTGCTTTCACTGAGATTTCAAGCATGGCACATTTATGACATGAGACAGCATGGCCTTCACAGGCAGCTACCACACAGCAGCTGGCACCTCTAGTGTAAGTAACGCATGAGTGCCCTCTCCTTCCTGCGAGCTTGCTAAGTTCTATAGTTTAACCAAGACAAACATGACAGCACAAAATCTTTCCTAAGTGTAGGCTCTTCTTTCAGATAAACACAGACCACTTAACCCAATCTCCCTTTCCTATCCTTAAAATACTTGGTATTACTGTTGCACTATTATTCCATACTGAACCAAAACACAGACATGCTCAGATTACCAGGATGAGAAGAACTGTGGTTTCCCTTTCCATTGTTAAAAGGTTTTAAAGTTAGAATTTTTCTTTTGTAGTGCACTGCTGAAACCAGATTTTCCACTGTGTATACATTGGTGAAATCCGCATAACTGGAAACTAATTGTATGTGTTTCCCATGACACATAGCCTGAAGCCATGTAAACAAACAGCATGAAGCAGACTTGGATATAAACCAAGGGCTCCTTCATTAGCTACACACCAAAGGTATTCAGAGGTGTGCAGAGCAACATTCTTTTGCAGTACCAGTATGGAAATGCAAGACATTTCTATAAGAAGCAGACTAAATTCTGACCCAGCAAATACAAATTCAACAAACCCCCTAACAGAACTGCAAGCAAATAGATTACATTTTGCACCTCACAAACCATTATTTCACCTCTCAGTGGCACATCTTTCTAGTCTCACCCCTGTGAGAGACACAAAAGTTTACTAAGTTGCATTTCCCTTGGTTTAGGGGTTGCTTTTTTTGGAGAGGGGGTTAGCAATTCAGTTTTTGGGGTTTTTTTTAGTTGTTTCCAAGTCCGTTTTGAAGAAAAGGACACTCTAGTTTAAGGCAGCAGGAGAAAAGGTTATGTTTGTAATTACACTGCAGAAACAGAGAGAAGTTCAAACTGCAAGGTCACCTCCTCTATTCACTTCAACAAGGAGATTAAGAGATTTGAACAGGTTTCAACTTACATCTCCATCCAATGAGAGCGCCATGGAATGATGAGAGCCACAAGCAACTTCCACCACTTTCTTTATTAACAGATTTGTGCAAACTTGAACAGGAGTAATGCCCTGATTGGTTGTGCCATTTCCAAGTTGGCTGTAACCATTATGTCCCCAAGCATACACTTCACCATCTGCAAAAATATTTGTGATGAAAACCACTAAAAATTCCAGGGAGGTTAAGACAGAATTTTAAGAAATTAGCAACTAGCAACATGAAATTGAACAGATGTTAACAAAAAGTGAAACCATTGCAAAAATCATCTGTACGTTAGAAAATTATATATTTTGTTTCATACTCATATATCACAGCATATCCTCTAGATTGTGGAAATACATGGAAGTGCACAGGTAAGAGAAATACATCGTACGTGACAGAGTAAAATGCTGCAACCTCAATATAATGGAAATGGAAACTTCACCAATTACAAAATCCATTTACTCCCACTTAAGACCAAGGAGAACCTCTTAGTGTACATTAGCCAGTTAACAAGTTGATACAATTACACCGTAATCCATTCCTGTTAAATGCAAGTGGAAGCTTAAATCTCTAACTTGTGTTTCTATATTAAATGTTAATTTTCTACCTTCAGTACAAAGAACAACATGGGGTCCGCTTCCATAACTGAGACTGGAGATCTTCTTTCCACATAAGGCCTCTAATTTCTTTGGTACTATTGTGCTCTGATTATCTCCAGTTCCCAAACAATTACTGCAATTCAGTCCAAAAACAAATACCTGAAAAACAAAATAATATTTACTTCAAATGTTTTATACTCAAGTATGAACAGATGTGTAATACTCAGGTCTTCATTAACTGGGGACAGAATTTCACCTTGGACCTCCTGGGGTCAGAGACATCCTGCATGGAAATTAACAATCTCAAGAGTCAGCATAAAGGCACTTTGGATGTTAACGATGAGTCTGAATTGTTCATTTGTACAGTCCTGGAAGTTAGACTTTTTATTTTCAGGAACTACACCATAAAAAGTTTGAAACTGAAAAGTGGAAGACACCACCTTCTTTTAAAAGCAGTTTGTAAATAGCAAATAAAGCATAAGCATGTAAAGAGCTATACTGTGGGAGGCTCATCCTACAGGCACTATTGATAGGATTTAGGGGGAAAAAATTCCTTGTCTACCCAATCTTATGAGAAAACTTCCCATTAATACATCCCAGAACACCTAGCTTGTTTTCTTTCAGCAGCACTATGCAAACTTATGAGTTTCTAAATCATTAAAATCTAGAGATAATCTTTCATGGTATTTTTTACTTAGCAAGCCATAACCTCATTTTCTATCTTCATACCTGTTTGCACTTAACTTCAAGCTACCGCATCTTCTTTTAAATTCTGCCTGTCTTCAAAAGTACATGTAATCATCCTAGCCTTTGCCATGTGAAAGTTTTCTAAATAGTCTGTTTATATTGTCCCCTCACAGAACTTTAAAAAAAAAAAAAAATCAAATGCTATATCTACCACGTTTTGGAAAACAAATTGCACATAATGCTTTTGAGAAGCCATTAAACTACAAACATTCTGGAAACAGCTGATTGCGGAGCAGCTGCCCAGCTCGCTGCCAGGCTCACCTCATCATTGTGCGTGATGTAAATGGCTTCATTGGCCGACGTTCCGAACACACACGCCTTCCGAATGGAAGCGATTTCTTGGGGGGACAGCAAGGTAAATATTGGCCACTTGCCTACATCCACCATGATGCCGCTGTGTGTCATGACACTTCTACAAGCACGAGGACATTGCTGGAACAGAAAAAAAAAATGAAAAGCTTATTAAAAAGAGTATTTTGTGCTTTCGTTAATAGACCATAAGGTAAATTCCTTCACGTGGAGAAAAAAAGACATGTAGCTCTGAAAGTAAATATTCTATTCTGTACAAAGTATGTAATTGTATTTCTATGTATTTAGATGAACAAAAAGCTAGTCACTAGAAAAACAGATTCTTTTCTTAACTTATTTAAGTAAACTTTATCCAATACAGCTGAATATCGGCTATTTAACAAGCAAACTTATTAAAAATTTGTGATCTAGCAAATTTCCACTGGTAGCAGAGTGGAATTCTGAGGGAATTTTCAAAGGGGATTTCAGCTGCAATTCCAATTTACAAAATTTTCACTTGTGAATGTTTTTTTAGTTTTACAAGTTAAAAATGCCATGTAAGCAAGCAGTTGATACATATGTGAAGCATGCAAATAAAAATACGACTGGAGCTTTTGTGAACATGACCCAAATCTGCCATCTCCTGTGTAATCAAAAGCTGTTACAGTCAAAAAATATTTGTGAGGGCAGGAAAGCATGCGCTTGTGCAATTAGGCAGTGAAACATATCAGAGAAGAGTAATTAAGTAAAATTGGCATAATCTGTTACTTAGAAACAAGGTGGATCACATTAACAGCTGGAAACACGGCAGGGTACAGAGATGTTGGCCACTGAAGACAAATGTATACAACCCATCCTTCCCCGATGCTCCCTCCTCCCAGTTTCCTCGGGACAATTGCAGCAGCTCAAGAGCAAAGCTGACAGCACAAACACCCAGAGCTTATTGAGGCATTCAACCCTGCACATAACATCACTCACACCCTGAAGGGATTCTGCCACTTACAATCTATGATCCATGCCCAGGGCTATGAGCAAGTTTTGTGAAATGTGGAGAGCATTAGGTGAAGAATTCCACAGAATGTCAGCAATAAGACAAATCATCATAAAATAGTAGAAACCAATAAAGCAGGGAATCATTCCATTGGTGAGAACAGCAGTCTCTACCCAGATGCCATCCTCTCATCAACACTTAGCTCTTCCCTTTTCATTTGTTTGCTTCAGTGCAACTCAATCCCCCTATTCTTTGCTGTGTTGCTTTCAAGTCAGGCTACCTCTTGATGATGCCTGGGTACCAGATATGGATAACAGTGAGAACACAAGACAGCCTCTCTGCTCTTCTTCTGATGCTTGGTTCTCAAAACTGTGCCGACAACCAAGACTCGGCTTCAGAAAGTTATTTAGCAACAGCAGTCAACTGTTACTCAGTGCAGATGTTTCTTGGAAGAAGGGAGATTTTAAAAAGTTGTAAAAATAACAATAAAAAATGAAGTTTGAGAAACACTGAGGTCACTGTGGAATTAGGTCCACAGAAAAAACCCTAACACAAACAAAATCCAGGCAGGCTTGCTTCCTTATCAGATTTCATAACCTTGAGCCAACAAACCCAGCTCTGCTCTACAGGCGCCTCTCTTAGTAAGAGCCTGACTTAACTCTGAATTTCACATTTGAAGCAGGTCTTGAAAACACCTGAAATCTCCAGATGGCAAATTCATAATAGATTTATTTGTAGAACAGCTTTTTTCTTTTTTTTTTTTTTTTGGAAGTCTACCTTGCGCCAAGGGATAGCACATTCTTCACAGCTAAACAGGTTTGGATGCATTTAAGCTTTCTTAATTTCTAGTCTAGTTACAAGCACAGGCTATTTAGCTGCTAAGATTTGTTACCTCACCTTGGCAAATTTTTTAATGTATGACTATCAATCAATTAAAACAAGGCAGCAATTACTTGTTCTTTTGAGCAGACCAAGGAAGTATCCCTTCTGACTTCACCTATTTAACTCGTCTCATATAATATACAACAGCCAAAGCACAAATATGTTAACCCGGCTATTAAGAAAACTATTTTGTTCACTGAAGTAATTTTCAGCATAACTCATGAAGTTAAGACATTAAGGCATTGTGCTATTTTGCTAGAGAATATCCTAGCAAATTAACAAGTTTTACAGCACCCAGAGAACCTATTCTATTGTAAAAGTAGTAAGTGTAATATGTTGCCTTTTCTCTCCCTACCTGATCTGTGCACCAGGTCTCTAATCCATTTGACTTCTCTTCTGCTCTGTATGACTCAGTTAATCACTGCTCCTTGACAAAACCCTTCCAAGCACTTTCAAAACTTATGCAAGTTATGCTGCACTTCCCACACCTCACAGCTCAACCTGACATCTTGTCAGACAAACTAATACCAATAGATAAAAGCTTTCAAGCACACAAGACTTCCAAAATTGGAGATATGAGCAATTAACTCCACCCAACAAGTAAAGATCTGTAAAATTGTTAACAGGTGTTAACATTACTTTATCCAAAACAACACTGTATATTTTCAGCCATTTCAACTGTTACCACAATTCTACACTTATTTCAGGAGTTTTCCTCAAAAGGTTCTTAAGGACAATTCATCTGCCACTGGCAAGTTTGTTTTTTTAATAAATCTCAATCCTAAAATCTATCCAGGTTTAGCAACCAATGAAGGTTTACAAAAATCCTTAAACCAAACCAGTAACAAAAAATCCTCTCTTGCCTTTTATGTAATATGTACTGTTTCTCCTAAAAGACACTTTTTCCTCCTCTTGAAATAAAAAAACTACTGTCCTTAGATTCTGCTGTTTGCTGGAGTACCTATCATCATTGGCTTTCAGCATTTCAATAGCAGCAACAGCAGTTATTTTCCTTTATCTTTTTGTCTAGAGAGAAATTACACACAAATCAGAAAGTTCCAGGCCTTATACACTGACAACTATTTCTTAACTGTAATTGTGCATAGAAAGCTGATTTAACTACTTATTCTTCATTTTCCACAGAAAACAAATGCTCCACCTAGGTAGAAGCACTACCTTTTTTTCTCTCTAAAGACAGATTCCTTAGCAACCCCAGCCAATTTCCTAGTTTTCCAATAAAAGTCCTGGCAGTCACAGGAAGGGAAAAAAAAGTCTACAGTGAGAAAAAACGTATTTGAGGAATCTATTTTTAAATGTAGGACTGTAAATGGCAGTGTCAGTAAAGTAACTCAATGTTATCAAAACTGAAACCAAATTGATTCTAGCACCCTGTAAGACATGCTGCACACCTTCCAAAAGAGCAGATGATCCATGATACCACGACCGACCCTTCACACCAACCACACTCACGCTTCATCTCTGCGCAACATTTGCCTGAATCTGGAGAGGACAGGCCTGTGAGAGTTTCTTCTGGGAAAATCCTTGCCATGAAAGGCTGATGATCCAGGGGACTCCAGACATGGCACTGCAAGCAGTAGCACAGAGAAACTCAGCGTCCTTCACTCACCCTTCCTGCAGTGTGTCAGTCCCAGACCTAATGTTAAGAGACCCTGCTACATCACACACTGTGCAAGGGCAGCATCACAGCTGAGAAGTTTGTAAGAGCAAATGCAGCAGATGGAGTCCCAAGCCGTCAAGGCATTTTAATCTGCATGCTAACAGCTCTCAAGCTACTGCTCAGATTCTGTGTGCAACAAGGCAGCAGTGGCTCTGAGGAGTACGTATCATATATCAACACACAGCTCTCAAGTTAATTGCAATTAAAAATCTTATGAGTATAAAACCCCTGAGCTTAAACTGGTTGCTCTAGCTGTTTTTAGAAACACCGCATGCCACCTCTCAGCTGATAACTTCTGCTGCATGATGCAGAGATAAACAATTACACAACACAATGCAGCCTTATTTCTGCTGCAAAATCAACCAGCAGGGGGAGCTACATCAACAACACCTCACTGCTCTGACATCTCCAAAATGATCCAACAACCTCAGTATCCAAACAGGAACAGAAACAAAGATCATTCCTTGAATTTCACTTAGGCTAAAAATAAACAAGAAAAGGTGACTTGTAAAAGAAAGGAAACTGAACTGGCCACATATTGTGACGAAAAAGAAATTGACTTGGGGTAGACACCAATATTAGGGGGAAAACAGCCACATCTGCTCCCAATTTTAAGAAGTCACACACTTTTGGAGTGTGGCCCCTCAAAAATTCTGTGCTAATCTGCTGCTGACGGATTCATCTCCTCAGTAATTTGCTTACTAAACAAAAAGCTTGCAAGCCGATTCACAGAGGCACATGAAACATGAATCCCTGCCTAAAAAAAAAAAAAAGAAAGAAAAGGCAGCATTTACAAAATGCTTTGTTAAAATTATTTTAGATACCGCTCTACAGAGTTTATAGTTCAGCAAAATAAATCCACGCTGGACAGAACAATAGCCTAACACAACATCCTACCGGGAAATCAGTAACAATTGTCCTTGCAACAAAAATACTACAGTTAACTCCTCAAAGATTATCCCCTTATTTGCAAAGGCTGTTGGAACACAATCGCCTGCTTGTTTGTTTCATTCTTTCCTCAGGCTCCAATGCTGCAGTTTATTCCAGCTGGGCAGACCTACTCCTGCACAGAAAAACTGCAGGCTCAGGCCTTCGTTTCTCCTAACTGTCTTTGGGAATTATGAACAGCAGTGAGAACACAAAAGCTGGGATATCTGGCTTTAGAACACCACAGAGTGACTGGCACACTTAATCCCTTTTTAATTTGAAGTATACCTTAACCAAGGAAGAATCAAACCCTTCACATCACAACGATCTTTACCCAGTCTACATTTGTCTTTTATGACTTCATATTTCAGCATTGAGAAAGAATATGAAAACAAAAGACTACTATTATTATTATTTTAACAATACTATTGATAGTAAGTAGATGCATAACCCAAGTGACATTATTGAGACATTCTCCCTTGTCAATGAAAAGACTGCACTCCCTGAAAACATGTGCCTTAACTTACTTTCCTTGGACCTTACAGAAAGCAACATTTCTATGGCAAAACTCACGTGTTCCAAACCTCTCCACAATTTATTTTCAGATGCCTTTAATGAGCCATACACGGAAGGAAATAACTGTTGATGCAAGGGCTGACAACCAGACCTCCTCTTTGCTTTGAGCAACCAGCTGAGAGATAAGCAGGCAAAAAGTACCATCATGCACGTGAACACTACTGAAAACGACTGGTTTAGCCACAGGATCCCACCTTTATGCGGATGACAGTCACCCACCCACCATAACAGACCTCCAATTACAAAACTGTAATTACAAGCACACTTTGCCTTGTTTTCCTTTTTTTTCCCTCCACTGAGCCATTAGCGCAACTTATCAAATCCATTCACTGATTACAAGACAACTTCTAAAGCAGTGCCTGTCTGTCAATCTGATGCATAGAGAAAAAAGCATTCAAGGGGAAACATTCATGTTAAGGCATGAAAGAATGAATGTATCTTCCAAACAGCTTCTGAAGTTTTTCCCAAAAAACTCTGTCCTCCAAACACATTTCCATTTACGATGCCTTGTACTCTTTTCTCCTAATCCCACCCCTACTCGGAACGATTAAAGTCCATTTTACCTTCCGTCAGTAGAGGACAGCACAAATGGGTCACTCGAACTTTCTAAATCAGAACCTGTCAAGTTTCTTATAAAACAAATAAATATTCCTTTAGTGTTAATTCACGAGAGCTTTCTAAACTGGAACTCTGCAAGTTCCTTTAAAAAGTAAAGCAAAATATATCTCCTCCAGCTTAGAAGAAGCTCAGAGAAAGCCGGGCGAGGAAAAGTAAAACGTTGAGTTTTCCCTGCCCCCTCTTNCGCGCCTCCCGCCCGCGGCCGCCGCTCGCGCTGCCCCTCACGGCCGTCGGGGGGGCCGCGCGCGCCTCCGGCGCCGGCNCCCACCCCTACTCGGAACGATTAAAGTCCATTTTACCTTCCGTCAGTAGAGGACAGCACAAATGGGTCACTCGAACTTTCTAAATCAGAACCTGTCAAGTTTCTTATAAAACAGATAAATATTCCTTTAGTGTTAATTCACGAGAGCTTTCTAAACTGGAACTCTGCAAGTTCCTTTAAAAAGTAAAGCAAAATATATCTCCTCCAGCTTAGAAGAAGCTCAGAGAAAGCCGGGCGAGGAAAAGTAAAACGTTGAGTTTTCCCTGCCCCCTCTTTTTTTGTTGTTATTGTTTTGGTTTTTTTTCCCCGACCAGCCGGCTACCTCAGCCAAGCTTCAGGAAGCCGCCGACAAAAGGGAAGGATAAACCGAAACACCGCGAACCAGGAAAATAAGGAAAAATCAGTAAGGACACACAACGTTAAGGACACGCAGTAGGAGCCTTCAGAGGGCTGTGGGGGAAAGTGGCTGGCGGCGAGACATAGCGCGGGTGAGGGTCCCCACCCCAGCCCTGTTGTGGCGACAAGGACCCTCTCTCTCCCTCCCTCTCCCCTCTTCTCTCTCTCCCGTTCCGCACGGGCACNACGTGACCAGAGAAGGCGGGGAGGAGGGGGGGCAGAGCGGCGCCGCATCACGTGACTCCCCGGAGCGACGCGGGAGTGGGAGCCCCCCTCCCTCTTGACCGTTCGCGCGCGCTCCGTCACGTGGGCGGCTCCTCGCTCCCTATTGGGCGCCGCGGGTGCGCCGGGCGCGTGACACGTCCCCTTGCTCGCTATTCCCCCCGACGCCCCCGCGCGGGATGGCGGGGACAGAAGCGCTGGGAATGACACCAGCATCATCCGGAGTCCAACCTCTGGCCGAACTCCGCCGTGGCAGCCAGGCCATGGCACTGAGTGCCACGTCTAGGGACGGTGACTCCACTACCTCCCTGGGCAGCCCACTCCAATGCCCAGTCACTCTTCCTGTGAAGAAATTGCCTGGCACAGCTTGAGGCTTTGTCCTGCTGTCCTGCCACTAAATTACCTGGGAAAGGAGGCTGACCCCTACCTGGCTCCACCCTCCTTTCAGGGAGCCGCAGAGAGCCATGAGGTCCCCCCGAGCCTCGTTTTCTCCGGGCTGAGCATTCCCCTCAACCCTAAACTCCCTCAGATGCTCTTCATAAGACTTTGCTCCAAACCCTTCCCCAGCTCCGTTGCCCTTCTCTGGACCTACTCCAGCACCTCAGTGCCCTTCCTGAGCTGATGGCACCTGTCTGTCCCTGCATCCTTGCCTGCCCTGGGGTGAGAGCAGAGCCCGGCTCTGGCAGGAGCCCTGCTGGTTCTGCTGCAGGCTGGTGCCGAGTCCAGATGGATCCCAGAGACAGGGCTAAGGGTGTTCTGACACAGTCACTCATTTCTCTTCGTTCAAAAGTATTTAGGCAGCCCGTAAACCCCTGCTAGACTTTAGCATTGGCACAGTCTTGTCCCTTTACTGCTGTTTCAACACCTGCAGATCAAGTAGGGAGGATCCAGGAAAGGGAAGACTGGAAATTGGCCTTCCCAAGAGAAATCTTTTGTTAACACGAAGTTGTTACCAGGAAATGGCTTCCTCCTTTCTCCAAATTTATTTTTTTCTCCTGACAGTGGGTCAGAAGGCAGCTGGGGGGTGCGGAGAGTGGGGAGCTGATGGATCTAAAACATAAAGCAGTACAGTCAAGCCCACTGGAGGTATCAATCTCTTTTTCAGGGTGGTCAATTTAAGGAAAAGTTAAATTCAAAGAAGAAATTGTAATTTTTAAAACAAGAAAATAGAAGAAAAACCAATTTCAGTAACCCAGGGATCAAGTGTGGATGAGTTGCTATGAAAGGGAATCAGTGATCCTGAAGAAATTCTGCTCTGGAATATGAGGCAAGGAAAGCACAGTGGTAGGTCTAGGTCCAGGGTAAAAAAAGAATTTTCCTGCCAAGTTGCTGCTTACTGCGCTGCCAGCATTAGGAAAGTCCTGCTGAATACATTCTGGGAATTCTGGAGCAACAGAAAGAAAAGGCATAAATAAGATACATGGAAAAGTGTCATCAGCACCTCCATGGGAGGCCCAAAAGAGCCAGAAAGGGAACACAGACAACACTTGTTTGCAGCTTGTGTCTGTGGCTTCGCAAAGGAGTTGCCTGTCAAGAACAGCTGCCTTTCCTGATATTGCTGGGAAATAGTGCAAAGGTAGAGCTGCATAAACAAAACTGTGATTTTAGTTCTGCAGGACAGCCCTGCTTAGTTACTATATGCAAAAACCCAGTTGTTTTAACAAGCACCAGAACACAAGCTGCAAGTCAGGGCTTTTTTTATTCATATGGGTTTATTTTTCTTCTTATTAGTTATCACTAGTTAGTTTTCACACTGATTTTATCATGCAGTAAGTCCTTAAACAGTAGTTGCAGGCAGTTTATATTGTATCTGAGCTTTACAAGCAGCTGACACAGCTACAAAAGTGCTCTGTGTGGAGCAGAAATAATTTTATTACCTTGCAAATAACTAGTTTCAGTTATTTTTCTGTTGATGTGGCTTTTTGTAAAAGCCAGCAATAACAAAAAGTAACCTTCTTCTAACATTTCTTTTTCTACAAGGAAAAGGGTTATGAAACCTAATATCCATCTTGGAAAAGCTTTGACCAACTGGAAATGTTATGAAAGCATTAAATAGGCCAAACAGGCAAAGCAATGCTATTCAGAGACAAGTTTTGTAGAACAAAAGGAATTGTTGCCCAAGACACCACACAGATAATGTGTGTTGCTGGCCTTGGTGGGTCGGCTCAGGTGCTGATCCCTCTCTCTTACACCACAAGCCTCAGTTTGCATCTCTTCATAGCAGTAGCAGGTGGCTGTGAAGGGCTTTCCTCAGGTGACCAGAGTGGGGACACTAGAAATTCAAAATGGAGAATATCTTGGCATGGAATTATACCCCAAACCCTAATGCAACCTGATTCTGTAATTTCATTCGTAATGATATGTTGTCAAACCCAGAGATCACAAAGGTGTGCATAGTCATTTATAAAAACACATTTACAGGAATTTCTGATCTTGTTAATTGTGGATTTAAAAGCTTTTTCTGTATCTGCAGCTCTGTAAGTGACCACAAACAGTGAAGAGTCGTGACAGCGACTGTCAGTGACCTGTTAAAGGTTTTTAAAGGAAGACAATTCTTTGAAGTATCCTTTGTTTTTCTCTTCATCAAGCATTCTTTTTATCCATCAGTAGGTTAACTGTTTTCAGTGGAGTCCTAGGATATAATGCCAGCTACGTCTGATGTCAAAACAATCTGGAGCTAAGTGTGACTGCATGGAGCTGACACCTCACTCCTGTTCTGTTCTGCAGTGCTCACCAGCATCACCTGCGGCACACAAAACAAATCTACAGCTGCTGTTCAACAAAATCTGTTTCAAAGTGATCCAGCTGCAAAAGGGTGTCAAGGGCCTCCCCCTAAAAAAGGAGTCCCTCCTAAAAAAGGAGGAACTCTGACATCTGCTGTTTGGCAGGAGCTGATTCCGCTGGAGGTTGGCTCTCCACTGAGAAATGTGTGGGAAAACATTGACACTCTGTGGCCAGACAGATAAAATACAGCTTCTGAAATTTCATGGGTTTTTGTCATTCTTCCATTTTACCAAACAAAAATGTAGTAAAGAACAGTTTGTAGCTTTTATTCTTGTTGAAAATTTCCAATATCTTTTCAGTAAATTTTGTTTATTGGCATAAAAGGTCCTGAACAGGCAAGCCAAGGCAAATATTAAAAGCAAATTATAAAATTTTAGGCATCCAAACCTCCTGAATCTGAGGAGTGCTGAGAGTGAGACTCCACTGTTGCTCTGGAGCCTGTCAAGTTGCACAAGTACATTTTCAGGTCCATGTTTGTATTATAATTTTAATCCCATTTTCTTCCTCTGGAACTGGAACAAGAGAAGGCCACCTTAAGGGAACTTTATTTCTGTATTGCAAAGCAGGATTTCCTCCAGACTAATCTGGAGAGATGAATTTCATCAGTATACCTCCAAAATATAATTTTGACTTCCTACAGAAATAACAGATAAGATAATATCTATATTATGTTTAGAGCAGGTAGAGAGTAGGGTTAAGCATCATTAAATAGTCTATTTAAAGCTTCTGCTCAATAGAAACCGAAGGAATACTAAAAGAAGCCCCCAAAAGCCAGTCCTTGCTTCATGGCTTTCAACAGACAGAGAAGCAAATACTAGGATACAGGAGCCTTTTTTTGGCACACATAACATCAATGTTTTTGTAAGTGTACACATTTTTTGCTCTTTTTTTCTTTTTTCTCTTCAACTAGAAACAATAATAATGAAGAATTGAGCTTAAGGCTCCTCACGATAGTCAGAGCTGTATTTTAATTAGTTTCTAAGGTGAAAATGGCTGGTGTGCAGTATGGGGCATAGATGAGTGTGTGACATAAGCTGAGATAGAGACTAACTGTAAGAAGAAGTGTTAATGAATAGTATCAGAAAAGGGAATGATGCTATCAGGATAGGTAAGTATGCCAAAGAAGCTTAGTTTTAAGTTGTCCTGAGGAGACAAAGCTAAGATGTTAGGGGTTAAGGAGGAAGAGATCTGCAAATTTAAGACATACAAAGAAGGACCTTGAATGAGAGTTTCAGTGACATAGAAGAATCCAGAGCACTGCCAATTTATGTGGGAAAAACAAAAACAGTTTGGATAGCACTTGAATAAGTATGTCTAGAGAGAGGACTTGTATCTTGATAAAATTCTAAACAGCTTTGGAAATTATAAATTCAGAGACTAGAGTAATATTTATGAAAAATATTCTACAGTCATATACCAAAGACATAGTAATTCAAACAGAAATCAAAGCATGGCAAATAATTTTCCTTTCCATGTCATCCTGCCATTGAAGCACCCGCCAGCTAGGAGATGAGAACATGAGGGGAAAAAAGTTTTTGGTCTGTGCCATATTTTTCTCCACATTCTCCTTGTTGTCAGGGTCCAGTGCGGGGAGTTATGGCAGGGTCTGATGGTCAGGACCTGTCCCACTGTCCCCAGCCAGGGAGCAGGCAGGCTTGGGGCTCACACAGGGGGAACACCAGCCCTGGCCATCAGGCATCTGTGTTGAGCAGGATCTCACATCTGTGGGCATGTTTGTGTCCTAGTGGCTGCTGTTCTCCAACACAGGGATGGGTCCCAGCAGGCCAGGCAGGTGGCGACTGAGAAGAGACAAGGACCAAGCTTCCTCCCTTGGGAACTGTGACATGGCATCGGCAAGGGTGTAGCGGCTGAGTTTTTGTGCTTTCCAGCTGGAGTCATTCCCTACTGGAAAGAGTTAACTTTGGAAAGCACAAAGCTGATATCTGCTTCCAGTTATGCTACTGAAAACATTTTTCTTCACCAAATGTTTGTCCCGAGGACTGAGGGGAAAACAAGGACCACAGGATGAGCTGGACATGAGATAAATGTCCTATTTCCAACCCCACCGGGAATGCCCTGGGGGTACCAACACCTCTCAGAGTGTTTGATGGGCACCTGAAGGATAAGTGCTTAACATCTGCTGTGTCTTTTGATGTCTGAGTCTTGTTATTCTGAACTTTAGGGTGTTGGTACAACTTTAAGGGATCATATCTTGTCAAGAGACATCACTTCAGGCAGGCTTTTCTAGGGCATGTGATAGCCTGTGGCTGTCTTGTGTAACTTTCAGACTATGCTAAGCCATGTTTCAAGCCCCCGGGAATCCGTCTTGGGAGGAAGCAGCTTGCCTTCAGCTGCCAGCTCTCACAGCTACCCACTGACCCTGATGGAACAGGGCAGCTTCTTGGGCATGTGCCAAGTGAACTGGCATGAGTCTGTTAGCAGGAGTGAGTTTCCTGCGGGCACGCCAGGAATCGGGAGCAGAACAAGAGGAATGGAGCAGGATGCAGAAAAGAAAAAAGGCCAAGCTTCTCTAAGCCTGAACCATCGCATTTGGCTTTGTTGGGGTTTTAGCCTGGTTAGGTCAAATCCAGTGATCCCAGCAGGTCCACAAGGAACTCTCACAGGGACACATAGAAGTCCCCTTCAAGGTGACTGCCAGCAGTAGACAGGTGGGCTGTCCAGGTCAAGACATCCGTCTGTGTCCAGGGTCTCCTTCAGCTCCCAGCAGGTTTTCTCACCAGCTGCTGGTCTGAACATGCCCTCCATGGGTGACCCTCCCATGTATGATATAGTGAGGAGATCCTGCAGGAAACAGCCAGGGCTGGGTGCATGGTGGCTTTGGTGGCCTTTTTCAGGGACACAAGCACATCTGGATGGGGAGGTACATTCTGCCTTCACTGGACAGAGATGTACTTGTTCCAAGCAGATGACATTTGGATAAATGTTCACAGTAAGGACCAGAATACACCTGTTATTCCTGGCTCTGTGAAAGGTTGTCTCCCTGGACCTGCCTTCTAAAGAGGTGGCACAGGTTGGAACAAATGTGAGTCATAATATAATGATCAGTAATAGAGTGATCCTTTAATTGGAATATTTGGGGCATGGGAAGGAGTGGGTATTCTCTCCTATATTACTAGTACTGATTATTGCTTTTTTTGGGATGAATAGCTAGGAAGCAGAGAAATACATGCCTAAAAATCAACAAACAAATAAATTGACTGAAATTCTGTGAAACTATGTAAATGGAATTAGCATTGCTCCTGAGAATCTGGGGACATGAAACACAAAACAAGAACATTTATTCTGTCCACAGAAGACACAGCTTGAATAGGGGCTGTCCTTGTCTCTGAACACAGTGTCTGAATTATTTAGTACCTGGCCTTTCTGTTCCAGCAGTAGATGCACTCAGAGCTCATCTTGTCTGGTTTTACTTTCTTTTCTTTCATTCTATCTTAAGCAGACTTGTAATTGCTCCTATGTATTATTTATTGGAGATACGATGCTTTTGTAATATAGCTGTGGGTGGAACAGGCTCTGTAGGCACAGTTTGCACCCTGTGTTTGGAATAATTGTCAGGAAGAAAGAAAATAGGTTGTGGTTCAATACATAGGGTATAAGCACGTAAAAAAAGAAAAAGAACATAGAGTTTCCTCTATTTGCCCATGAATTATGGTATTCTGTGCCATAGAAAACCTGAAGGGAATCATCAGTAAAATTGTGCTTAGTTGTATCCTTTATTCTGGCTTTATTTCTTCCTTTTCCTTTTTCCTTTTTCCCTTTCCCCTTTCCCTTTCCTTTTCTTTCATTTTTTTTTTTAGAAGCAGCCTTCTTCTGTAGCATGTGAGGGAGTGATGCAATCAGAGACTCCATCACGTCATATTTCAAATGCTCAATTATTCACTGAATGGTACAGTCTCCACCCCTGCTTCCTGTACCTATATTTTAATTTACTTGAAATAAATTATGGTGCTATGAATGTCTGTCAGATGAAACAGATGTGTGTCACCACTGCCTGCCAAGTCTCAGAGAAGATGAGCAGCAGCAAAGGCAGGAGAAACATGAAAAGACCAAGACACAATTCACTTGACCTGCTGTTATGTTTAAAAAAACCCCAATTATACTGATCTTAAAGGACAATGAAATATGGGAAGGAAGGTTATTCCAAAATTGTGAACAAGCAGATCAAGGATTTATTTTAAAAAGTGAAGAACATGGACAAAATGATAACCCTCAGATAGCAACACACACTTCAGGGTGTGCAAGCAGTGCCCTGAAGGGCCAGAATCCACTGCACATTACAGTTGTCTTTTTTTATCCACATCTAGAGATCTTTCTGCCAATTTTTCACTTACAGACTGGTTTTAGAAAAGATCACATGTGAACATATGCTGCACAATTTTATTGTTGAATCTTGAGGAAAAAAAGGCTTATGAAAATCCTTATCACTGCATTCCAATATTTAAAGGGTGGTTACAAAAAATATAGAGAATCCATTTTTACAAGGAGTCTATGGAAAAAAATGAGCAGTGATGGGTACAATTTACTCCTGGGGAGATTCTGATTGTGCACAAGAATATAACTTTTCACAATGAGAACAATCTGCCATTGGAATAATCTCCCCAGGGAAGTAGTGTGTTCCCCAACACCTGGGGACACTTAAGATTGGCTGAAAAGGGTGCTGAACTTCTTTTAGACCATGCTTTAGCCTTGAAAGGTTGGTTGGACCAGATGATCCCCGAGGTCCTTCCAACCTGGTATTCCGTGATTGCTAAAACCTGTCTTACACATCCACAAGCTGCATAAATCTTGTGGAAGCTCTTGGTGCCAGCCAGTTCTGTGGGTTAACAATGGGAGAGACTTTTAACACAGAGGTATCTTGCAATATGTGGTCTGTTTTGGACTGCTTATAATCCCTTGCAGCCTAAGTGTGCTGGACTCCATGTGTTCTTTTTTCCTCATGCATCTTCCTTTCTGTAAAAGATGGAAAACTGAAGTGTCTTGCCACCAGAGGAAGAAATATGCCTCTCAGTGACCAGCTGACCAAACAACCCCTTCCACGTCCTGTGCTGAACTTCATCCCCAGCAATGCTCTGACATGGAGCTGTCATGTGGAGATTTATTGCTGAGGAAACTGCATCTCCCATATAAGGGTTAAAAATTCCCCTGTTAAAAATTCCCAGGGAAGCAGGGATGATTCCCATTTCTTTCTCAAATAAAGGTGGCTAGAGAGCAGCTCTGCCTTACTGCTGTGAGGTAAGTTCTGCACAACTCTGAGCAGCCTCTTAGGAACAAAACCCAACCAATAAAGATGGGAAATAAATAGTGGCTTCACTGGGACTCTGCTGGCTGTCATCAGCTGCTCTTGCACAAGCAAGTGTGGGAGTTGTTGCAGCAGCACATTTTTGCCTCTGGCATGTAAAGTGCAAGGGGTGCTGTCTTGTTTAACAGTTTTCTCTTCTTATAGGGGATTTTTGTACCCCCTCAGCCACAGAGGACTGACTTTGCTTCACTTTAAAAAGTTAAAACGCCGTAAATATTTTGATGTAAAGAATTTTATGGATTTTTGCCCCAGGAATGGCATTTTGACTCATTGTATTTCAGTGAGACATTAAAAATACATGCTTGTGTGCATTTTTTAAAATTGCTGTTGTTACCATTTACACAAAAAGGTAGTAAAAGCTGATGATACAGTGATTTGTTTTGTACTCTTTACCGTAGGACTGGCAGAAAAATCGTCTTGTTGCTCAAGAGGCTGTAAATCCCCACCCTTGAGCTGTGATTCAGCAAATTCCCGGAGTAACCCTGGTCTGAAGCCCGGGTTCCTCCTTGTCCTTTCCTGCCGGGGGGTGGATTTCTCCCACACAAGCCAATGAACAGAAGCTCATTTATTTATGTATGTGGTGAGGAGGAAACTTGCTCCACAATCTCTCCACCTCTTCCTGCAAAATGTTAGCTCTCTTTTGCACCAATCACTTCGGGTCCCGAATGAAAAGAAGTGAGAGGCAGCGGAGCTGGGGTGTAGCTGGGCGCTGGTTTGAACATCACTCCCTGGCTCTGCTGCATAAATAATCATAAATAATCGCTCTCACCTCATTTGAGCTACAGAGAGAAGCAGAAGCCGGCTGCCCGAGTCTTTCTTCAGCAAACCTAAGGGGCTCATTCGGAGAAGCAGGACTGAGCACTCTGTTAATGACTGACATCCTCGAGGAAATACTCTTGCTTGCTATTTGTTTTTTGGTTGCATCACCCCCTCCCCCTCATCCAGCTGCGGCAGTATCTTGATGGGGAAGCTGATCTCCAAAGGCTGGCGGAAAAGGGATGCTCGGGTTATCATGCTGGGGCTTGACTTTGCTGGCAAATCCACCCTTCTGTACAAACTGAAGAGCAGCCAGGCTGTGGAGACCTGCCCCACAGTGGGGTTCAACGTGGAGTCTCTGAAAACACCCTGTGGCATATCCTTCACCCTCTGGGATGTTGGTGGACAAGACAGCCTGCGGGCCAGCTGGCCAAACTACCTGGAGGACATCAACACCCTCATCTTCGTGCTTGACAGCACAGACATGGCCCGGCTGGCCGAAGCAATGGCAGTGCTGGAGGAGGCCCTGAGCCACCCTGGTATGGCTGGCATCCCTGTGCTCCTCCTGGCCAACAAGCAGGATGTGCCAGGAGCACTGGCACCTGCCGAGCTGGGGGAGATGCTGCAACTTGGGGGGCTGGCAAGGCACCGATGGATGCTCCGGGGGTGCAGTGCCCACACTGGCCAGGGCCTGCAAGAAGTCCTGGCCATCCTGGGAATGCTGCTGCGGGGCTCAGAGCAGAGCTCCCTGTCCCAGGAGCAGCCCATCATGGGGCTAGCAGAGAGGAGGCAAGCTCCAGAGCAAACCTGAACCTCACATGGACCCTTCCAACTCACGGCTGCCAGCAGGTTGGTCATGGAGGATTCCAGCCTCCAGCCACCTCCTACAAGGAGCAGAGCTGTGGCTGGCACACACTAAGAAACATCCAGCTCCTCACCACCAATACCCACCAGGAGGATCTCTGAGCAAAACTCCCATTATGGAGCAGTTTTGGCCGCATCTCTTGGACCCTCATCTCTGGCTGCAGCTTGCCCCACTGTCACCATGTTCCACTCATCCACCACACTTGTGTGTCCAGAGGTTCAGCAAGGATGCTTTTTAACATTCATGAATTATAACAGAGATGTGTGCAAGGAACAGAAGTTTTCTTCATTCTGCAGCTCCCAACCCACACACATCTATCCAAATGGGACTGTCCGCACACGACAGGAGCTTGGATGTGCCCCATGCTGCTGCTCTCTCAGCATGAATCACATGGTCATTGGCTGGGAATGCAGGAAGGCACTGAAAAGAATGGCTGAACAGGAGCAGCATATGCTCAGGAGTTCAAATGGCCAAGCACCTAATTGGTTTTAATGTGGCATCTACAGGTATAATCTTCAAGCCATGGAAGCGAGCCGGGATTTGATGGTGTAATGCAGTTCGAGGATATGTGTATATTAATTTATGGATTTCTTGTAATGGTTCCTTCTTTCTCCATTCATCATTTTAATCAAAGAATTATTTAATGAAAATGGTCCCTCATTTTCCTTGGATTATGTTTAAATATAAAGAAATCTTGACCTGACTTTAAGATGCTTGGAAATATGTCTCCATGGCCAGTCAACCTCTAAATACCCTCATCATGGCCTGAACAGCAAAGACAAAACCTTGTCTCTCAGACTTTTGAAACTGCATGAGACCACTCCACATGCATTGGTTGGTAACCATGGGCACCTATGGGCACAGGCACAATGGTCTCTCCACACTCACCTGTGTCCAGGGCAAATGAAAATGCCCCTGGCAGCTCACAGCAGGACCAGGTCCCATGGCAGTGATGGTCTTTGTCCAATCCTGCTCAACCTACATTTGGAAAGACTTATAAAATGCATGCCTAGGGGCTCCCTTGTATCCAAGTTTCTGTTACCCAGAGTTAAAATTAAAATATTTCATCATAGTGCCTGCCTAATTATGAAATGAATGGGGGAAGGGGAGGGATACGATACAACTTTTTTTTATTTTATTTTCCATTTCTGTTTCTATTCAGAAATCAGCTGCTTTCAAGGAATAGCATACTCAGCCTAGAAACACCAAGGAGAAATACACAGCAAAATCCTCTTCTGTTCATACCAGAGCATTTTACAGTTGTTGAGGGATTAATTGTCCAGCTGTTACTGGTGCTGTTATTAGCTACACTTCATAGAAGGCAGCAGCTGGAATAGAGAGCTCAGTCACAAAAAAAACCAGAATCAGACATTTATAGGAAAGTCTCAATAAAAGAATCCTTCCCAACTGTTTGGCTGCATTAATGTAGAGAACTACTATGTGCTATAAAACAGTGCTGCAGCGTTGATGTGGCCTAAGCAATCACAGTTACAAGTGTATTCAAACAGCACTGAATCATATAATTAATTACATGACCTATGTGCATGGTGAGCAGGACAATATCACCTCTTCAAATCTTTGCAGGTGACTTAAGCTGGTTGATCTACCTCCAGCTTGTTGCAGGTGGTCATTTTTTACCTCCAGCACACAAGGCTCTGGCACACCTGTTGGCCATTTTGGACATGAGTTCTAGAGGCACAACATAAAAGGCTCTGTGCTGCACTGACATGCCAAAAAAATTGTCATTGTTGAGCTTACTGGTGTTTTGGTCTTGTGCCTCACATGGCACAAAACAGAGAATTGTGCATTAAGGTAAATTCAACAGAGACTGAAAGTCTGTTGTGGTGATGTCTTACTCCTAAGTGTCCCTTGATGCCTGCATTTGACTTGACAGGATTGTTTGCTGGTAGTTAAAAGAGGCACTGAAGCCTTCCCATTTTACTCTGTGTTTTTTAAGCTCTTTAAAAAGATAAAAAATAGGCTGCTTTGGCAGCAAATAGAGGTAACCACCAGTCTTTGGTAGACATCACCAATGAAAAATGAAAACAGCAAGGTGGGAGGTATGGAAGAAAGGGCAATGGGAATCCTGAGTGTCTGAAACTGATGAAGCAACATTCCAGTTACTGAAATTGTTCTCACTTCCCCCGAAGCAGTAATTTGGCAAAACACCCCATCTCATGGGGCATCATGTGATTTACCATCCTTGTTTTCTGGAATAAGGCTTTTCTGGACACTTGGTCACATTACTCAGCCCATTTATGCCCTTGTTTAGAGACTGTCAAAACAATGATGGGTCATAATATTTGAAATGCAACACAGAGTTTACTTCTAATGATTTCTCTTTTCTCCTGTGTTGGACAGCTGCTAAAAAAAGTCAGTCTAATGAGCCCTGCACTGCTCTAATCACAGGCTTGCAGGACACTCACTCAACAGCACTTAAATGTTTCGGTGTCAAAACTCCTGCCTGGTTCAAAGGGAGCATCATGGCAGTCTGCAGGAAGCAGCCAGACCTAGGGAGAGAAGTTAATTACCTCTTTCCTGCCAATTCTGCAGGAGAGCCCCTGCCACATGGAGTGATATTAATCCATAGATCATCTCTCCTTATGGATTTCAGCCAGGAGAGCACCCTTGAACTTAGTTTCCATCTTCCTGGGCATGTGATAGATGTCTCAGCACTGATTTCTAAAAATAACACAGCTTCTCTCTGAATAGAAGGTAAAAGAAAAATCATTAGAATTTTGTTTCAGGTTCCTCACAAATTTGAAGCATCCTTCAGGTTATTTGTCCCAGAGCCCACTCTGGTTGCTCAAGATCCTTTTTTAGAAACTTTTTTGGATTCTGTGTGTATTAACTTTTACAGTGGCATAACTGGAATCCATAATCGTGCATTAATCTTCCCAGACACCCCTCCACTGAGGTGAGTCATACAGGTAATTATCTACCCCTGTTTGGAGATGTCACAGCAGCCTCCCTGCCCAGGCCTATTAGCAATTCCAGCCCCTGGCCCTCCCATCCCGTCTCTGTTTTGCAGGGATCCCTGCAGTGGGAGTTAGCACCGTGTCTTGATGTTTTTTCAAGGACACCAAGACTCTTTCACACTGTTTAGGAAAGGACATCACTTATTCCTCAGTTAGCTGATTTACTAGTTTTCTGTGGGACTGGATTTTAAAGCAGCTTCCTGAGTATGAACCCAGTACAGATTTATTTTTCAATTCTTGTCAAGAAGTTTTCAGAGAGCAGGAAAGCAGCAAACTGGGGAAAAAAAAAGTCCCCAAACAACCAACATTAAAACCAGGAAGGACGATTCATCTTTCCCTCTTCACCAGCACAGGAAGGGTGACTCACCTTTTCCCTGCTCTCTTCACAACTTCCATTTTTCAGCCAGTCCATGACACAAAACAGTTTCTATTTTCACAGTAGCTGATTTCTGCTGCTGGCATTGTTGCTTTATTTTCAGATGGAGCTACGTGCCATTTGTCCTGCACTTTCTGGTGGAGCTTCCCTGATGGGTTTCAGTATTGCTGAAGGGCCTGAGATCAGAGGGGAACCATGAGGTCCCAGGGCTGCAGGGTGAGGGCATGGGCAGTTGCCAGAAGTATTTAAAGAGGGAACAGGCAGGCACAGGGTGCATGAGAGGGATCTGTGACCGGATGTAACACTGGGAGGAGAGCGTTAGGGCAGCAGCTCGGAAAATGCTTGGGTTCAGGCAAAACCAGCACAGGAAGAAAGGTCAATAAGAAATTTTTTAAAGGCTAAGAAGAGCTTTCTTTTCAAACACAATATGGAAAAAAAGATTCCTATCCTCCCATTTTTTGTTAGGAGACAATCTGTATAATGCAGTGAAACGTCTGAATTTTTGCTTAATATACCTAACAGCTGTAAAGTAATTTCTTTCTCTTAAAGAAACCTTGAAATACTATCTATAAAGATACTCCGTGGGTAGCTCACCAACAAAAAACAAGGAGCACAACCATGTGTGACACCATCTTTTACAAAAATCAAAACTGATGCCAAATGATATTCAAAGCCAGCCATGCTATAATGATTAAGACAAATGACAAAATACTGTTCCATATATCACAGGCTTCAAAGGGTTAATTAACTGGCCTTCAGTAAGCTTTCCCACACTTGATTTTTTTCATTATGCATTTGCTCAAGTTGAAGCTCTGAGCCTGCCATCTGGATATTGTTAAAAATGCCAGGTGAAGGCTGGGATTTGGTTTAGGAACTCAGTGATGCATCCATAGCCAGGAGTGCATCATCCCCACAACTCATACTTCACAGTGTGACTTGCATAAAATTCCTGCCCAAAGGGAAAAAAAAAAGGTAACCAACTGCTATGACCCAGACCTGACAACTGTGTCTCTCTCTGCCTGTGCTCCACCTGCCTCTCTGTGGTCAGACCAGAAGCACAAACTTCTGCTCCAACCCAGTCTGGACACTTCTCCCCTCCAAAGTTCAAATGCCTTAAACCAGACCAGCACCATCAATGTCTTGTCTGCTAATTGCTGTGAGAAACAATCTGCCTGGAGCTCCTAAAGCTGACAAACTGTTCTTTAATTCTTCCTTACACCTCAGATTTTTATTATGTTTTTTTGGCCTGTGCTGGCTAAACACATTTGGATGTGGCAATAAGGGTTTTTTCCAACAGGCTACAACCACTTGCACAAAAAAAACCTCACTTGGTGATCGGTGGCTCTGCAGCAATGCTTTGCCTTGGGCATAAGAGAAATACTTGCCTTTTAACCGAACAGTGGTGAGGTTACAAAGTCACTGGTTTCTGCAGAGGGAGAACAAAGTCGAATGGGCCCATTTGAGGTTTGGTAATGGTGGGAAAGGACTTTGGAAAGACTAAACTGGGGGTTTCCTAGGGAAGAACAATACCAGCTGAGAGCTGGGGCCCTCATTTCCTGGGGGATCAGGGGAGAATCTGTTCTGCTCAAACATAAAGCCACAAAATTTACACCTCATGATTTTCTGGCTTTTGACAGCACTTAACAGTAGTCCTTTTGTTTAATAATGGTGTAAACGAAGACCAGTGCTAAGAGTCCACCCTTCAACACAGGCAGTATTTTCAGAGCCATGAGGTTTGGTCAGTAAAGAGCTGGAGCGGGGTTAAGCACTGCACCAGCTGTAAGGTGTCTGCACAACCTGCCTCAGGGTGGAGCTTGCACAAGGATAGAGAAGTAGCTTCTCCCTGGGGAAGGACAATACAGAGACAAAATATGACAGATCATTCCTGAGGATGCCCCAATTCTGCATAAAGGGGTGGACTCATCACTAGCAAAGCAAGGGAAGCTCAGCCAGAAAGAGCAGGTTTTGGGCTGCAAACATGGGAAAAGAATTCTGAGTCTCCAGAGCTGCCCTGGAAAGAATGGGCATGATGTCTGCTGTGCTTCAGAGGAAAGACAGTGCCTGGGAATGACTGGGAGGGTGAGAGACATGTCCTGCTGGAGATGGCTGCAGGCAACTCCAGGCCTTTGGGTGATACAGGCACCTTAGCCGGGCAGGAAGGTGCTGATTTGACCCCTTGGTTCCCCCAGGCTTTCTCCCTTGGCAAGACCTTTATTCTCCGGTATTTCCACCCTGGGAAGAGGCACTTGTGATTTACTTCAATGAGATGTCACTCTATCTTAAATAAAAAATCCAGACTCAATATTTTTGTTGTTCTTTTCTGCACCCTACCTTTCTTCTACATCATAAAAACACTCACGTTGCTATCTGTTCCCCCAGCACCATCAGCAGAGGTAGCAAATGACCTTGTTGTACCCTTGCTGGCCACCTCCACCACTGCATGGGAGCTCATGTGCTGCTGGAGGCAGGAAAATCGCTGAAAAACAGATCCGTAGATAATTTTCTGGGAAAGATGAGGGCCTCTACCAGAGAGAGGCAGAAAATGCCACAGAATGGATTCTGACAGAATGGCTGTGCCTTCCTGTGCCCTCAGGGCTGGCCCTGGCTTGCCCTGCTTTTGCCTGTCACTTGGCTCAGCAGCCTGTGGAAATGCAGCCCCTGACCGCCCAGTCCGTGGCCATGCAGGAGAATCTCACAGTCTCTGCCATCTTCCTCGCAGGAGATGTATCCTTATCGAATTATTTCAGTCTCTGGTGCTGGAATTCAATGGATCTTCTTGCCATTTTCTTGAAGGAAATGTGTCCCAGGAAAGAGCTTTGGATGACATGCCTGCTGTAAGTTTCGAGACTACATGTTATACTCATGATAGAATAGCAATATAAATAATATAGCTGTTAAAAAAAAACCCCAACCAACCAACCAAAAAACCCCACCAAAACAAACACCCAAACCCTAAAAAACAGGGAGAGTGCAGGAAATTTCAGCTGCAAAACAAAACCTAGGCGGCCTCAAGTCAGTTGTTCAGTTCCAGCCATCTCCTTTATAACCCTGAGCAACTCCAGTCTGAGTAAAGAGCCAGTTGTGTGCACATCAACTTTCTCTGGTGTAATGGAGGGGGACAGCCTGACTTGGGAAGTCAGTCCCCAGGCACAGAGCCTGCAGCCAGCAGTGATACCCACCCAAAAAAGAGCTTTTGCTTCTCTGCCACTGCTGTTAGCTCTTGCACAGTCTTAGGTTGGAAGGAACATGGGTGCAGTTCAGCAGCAGTTCAGCAGCCTATTGTCTGATGAATTTCAAGGGGGGAGAAGAGACCCCCCCCCCCAAGTCCTCAGTGTTAACACTTTAGTGCTTGCAGTGCTTCTCTTTGAGTAGGTGACTGGGACTGGGGTAAGAGCAAACAAAGGCCCTGGGGAGTATTTGTTGTATTCTTGCAACTGGAAGCATAAGAAGCAGCCTCTAGTTTACATCAGGAAAAATCATGGACCTTAGTAAACTTCCATTTCTAAACATGCAGGACCCACATTTGCGAATTTTCTTTCCCATCTTTAGGGGCCAAGTATTTTTCTGTTAAATTTAAACTAATACACAACTGAGGTGAGCAAAACTCCTGGAAAAATTCAAGAGTTTACATGTTGACTAAAATCAAATACAGAGAAAACCGTGACCTTTAAAAGAAGGGATTTCTTCCCTTTTCATCAGTTTTTAATATTTCAAGAACAGACCTCTGGTTGAGTTCACAGAAAAACTCTTCCCTGGATACCGACAGCCACACAAAGCTCAGTGCAAACACTTGGCTCTGTGCTGCTGACAATAAGGTTGCCTTTAAAACCCCAGCAGTTTGATAGCAGGGAGAAAGTAATGTCCTGCTGCTGTAGGAGCAAGGTGCCACCTTGTTAATTACTCCCCTTGAACTGGGCCCTTTCCTCACCACAGGGTTAAATATTTCAGCACAGAGCCCTGAAATGTAAGTTGAGACTGAGATTAGAGAGCTGGAAATATTATTGCTAAGTATCCAGCACATCCAGCTCCCTGTAAGTGTTCACAAATGAGCCCTTTGGACAGAACGTTTTTCCATGTGAGATGTCACATTTTAGCAGCAAATAAAACAAACATTAAAAGCATTGAAAAGGTGGAGGAGTTTAGCCTCTAAAAAAAAAAATTAATATTTGTTCTAAACTGGTAAAAGCAGTGACTGAGAGATCTGAAACAACTGAAAGAACACTTTTCTTTTGACAAAGCAACACATTTTTTGACATTTTCTACATATTTGATTTAAACATGAGAATTTGACGAGTCCAAATGCTTTCTCTACACCTATCACCTCTTGAGATTTATGTCCTGCCTTTCTTAACATGACAAAACCTAAGACCAGGCAAACCACCCCTAGAGAACCAATGTCAAATAAATACTCTCACAATTATTGGGCCAGACCCCATGCAAGCTGGGATCATCATGGCAAGAACAGAAGGAATTTATCCCTTATTTTCAATGTTATAACATGCAGATAGTATGCAGATTTCAGGGAGCTCTACCGGGATATAAAAGTATTAAATGCAAGGGAAACCAGCTGCAAACTGCATCAAACAGAGAGGAACAGTGATGGGCAAGAGCTGAAGCTTTCCTTCAGCATTTCTCTGCACAAACCTAGAACTGAACTTGCTGAAGCCCACGGGCAAAATATTTCTATTTCATCCTCTCTCTTTGTGTACAAACAATTTTGTATGGGCAATCATCTGGCTCCATGAATTAGGGTTAAAAACAAGCAAATAAAGCCACTAAAGATGATCAGCCTGCAAATAGCAGATGCAGACATGCGCTCCCTTACACTTCGTTTCAGCATATTAAAAAAAAAAAACAACCACCAGTTTTCCACAAGACCCTGCTTAGGAAAGAGGATGGTTAACCAAGGTTCCACAACTGCGTGTGTCCCTGAAGCCTACTCAATGTACTGAGAAAACAGACAACCAACCTCCTCCTGCAGTTCCCCCAGGGAAGAGTCTCCCTGCAGGGCATCTAAATCCTTCACAGAACTTGCCATTTTTCCTCTGTGGTTGTGTGGTGACATTCACCTATTCTACTGCTATAGATGAAGGCAGAGTGCAGCCTTAAGGCCCCAACCTTCATCTAAAAACAAAAGAATCATCTTATTAACATTCTTAGGTGTGATACACAAGGTTGCAATCTCTCTAATGTTAAAACCTTACAACTTGGGTTGTAAAAAACCCAGCTTTTAAGTTCCTTTACAAACTGGGATGCTGCTCAAGAAAGCTGTATCATGAGTGCTTTGAACACAAAGCTGCTCGTGTGCCTGCAGCAGCAGCTGGAGAGTGCCAGGGCCAAGCCGGCAGACCTGCCCATTACCGTTTCTGTGGCAGGATGATGCATACACAAACCAGGAACAAGGAAGCAGAAAGCTGCTCTAGCTCCTAACTCTGCATCTTGACACAAGCAGTTTTCCTGAGCTGCCTCAAGTAATGTCCCAGCCTGAAGCAGACCTGTGCAGCTCAGGCAGCTCCAGCTCACGCTGCTGTCAAGGTGACAGTGACAATCATAACAAACCCCTGCAGCAAAATCTTCCAAGGCTTTGCCTGTAGGAGCCCACAGTTTTCTACTGATTGGGTTTTTTTCCTTTTCTTCCTGAAAAGGGCTTCCTAATGGCTTGGCATAATTTGTTGTCCTACATATGTTTGAATAGAAGCATAATTATGCCACAAAAAGGAGTACTTTTTATGCAACAAAATAGAAGGAACACAACACACTGCATTTGGTGGAAAGGACTAATTTGAAAAACATTCAGAATCTAGAGGGAATTAGAGAAGAGCAGAATAATAAAGTGGGCCTCAACTATCACTGAGCCCACTGATATTTAAAAAAAATCAATTAAACATCTGCCTGTTAGTGGCTCTTCTTACTCATTTCTCTGTTTAGCAAATCAAGCAAACAAAATCGTAGTGTCTGTACTTCTACAAGTATGGGGAACATTAAGGTATCATCTAGGTTTTACTCTTTCTAAATAAGACATGTCTTAATGCATTATTTATTCCAATGTAGCGTCTTTCAAGTCCTCCAGGATCTAGAGGATGATTAACAGGTTGCAAAAAAACCAACACAGTTCAGTTTGTAACTGAAAGTTGAAGGAACCAAAGGGATTAAACAGCTTTTGGAAATGGGAATTAGGTTCTTATGAAATCTTTGTCTTTTATATCCCCATGGATGAGCATTTGTAAAGATTTAAATGCAGCACTGGAAGCTCATCTCCATCTCCCACCCATGTGGACAGAGGTTTCTCCAGGTGACTCAGCCAACTGACAGAGACAGCTGCAGTCACAGGCACCTTTCAAACAGTTCAAGTGGTCTCCTTCCACTGGTGCTATCCTCTAATTAAAGCAGGACTGTACTAATCAGGAGGCTGCTGGACAATGCAAGTCTCTTGACAGTTCCAAGCTGTTCCCAAGCAGTACCCCCATGGCGTCACTTGTGCCAGGGGGAGGGATACTGGCCATGAAAGGCTGTCCAGCCCAAGGCCAGTTCTGGTGCACACTCCCTCCCAACCCACACAGGCAAGGATTTGGGCCCCATCCTGAGCGTGAATTAATGCTGAATCAGCACTCAGCCTTGCACGAGGAGCCTGAAAGAATGCTTCTGGAGGCAGAAGACAACGGTGGAAGTTCGTTGATGCTCTTGGTCCACCTTCAAAGCCTTTTGAACTGAAGTCACTGTTTCAGTAATTACATGGAGCAGCTGCAGCCCACTGACCACAGCTCCCTGTACACACCCAGGAAACATTTCCATACGAAGTATAAAACTCTGTATCCAAAGTTCCAGAGATGACTGCATTAGCTTACTTTATTCATACTTGTAACATACTTCAAACTTTGAGGCGGAGTTCTGCTAACTAATATCTAGTCAAAGACAAAAACCCCTAAGTCAATCCATGAAGACTAAGCAGTTCCATAACCTTCAAAATAAGTTCTTGAATGTTTTATAGTATTTGATAGCAGCTTTTTATTGGTTACAAAACCTAAGCCCATATACAAAATTAGGAACACATTTAGATGCCTCTTTGAAAGAACGTTTTAGTCTATTTTAACTGATAGTTTAAAAAAATAATAAAAACAATGCAATTTTAAACACTGTTCTGAAAACGTAAAAGTGCAGCAATATACTTTGTTTCCTTTATTAACTATGAAATGGTGCAATCCCAATCAAAAGCTGATAAGGTCACAGCAGAAAGAACTGAGCAAGCACTTTGTTCTGCCTTACCCAGTTCTCTGATGTTCACTTTTATTTTAATGCATTGAGTGCAAGAAAAGGATCGAATCTTTACAGTAAAGGAAAACTGTTGTTTCAGTATCAATTTGTAAGTAATCTCTAGAATAACAGTGAGTGGAGGCTGAACTGGGTATGCATCAGTCTTTATGGCGTTCAGGAGACTAGACTGAATTGGAAGGAGGGAAAGATTTGTTCACAATAACATCTGCTGGAACTCTGATTTCACAAAAACTTTGTGACCTTACCTAACTTTGACTTTTTATTGTTTAGTTTTTTAGCGAACACCACACAGTTTCAAGATTTTAGACTATAGTGTGTGAATAGGATGCAGTTACCATATGAAGCTTCAACTCAACTTCTGGGAAAAGAAAAAAGGCACAATGAACTTCAACTCAATTTTATGTGCACAAGAGTTGAAAAATCTGAGCCACCTTAAAGAGAAATTGATTCTAAAATTTATAAAACCTATAAATAATCAGAGGCCAAACCACTATATTAAAACAGATTATCTAGCAAGTAAAAATCTTGCAGTTTAAACATACGCTTGTATCCAGATGAGATACAAGACAACTCACTCTTTAAAGTGGCTCCACCTTGGCAGATATATATTTAATGAATGCACACCTGCTATGTGTTGTTCATCAGTGGAAAAACAGCTGATCCACAAAGCTCTGATGGCATCTGTCCTTATCTTCATCACAGTAAATACAACCCACATCCAATAACTAAATTAGTTTAGATTTTTCTATCCCTTCACATCAATGCATTGGGAAATTACACCCAGTAAACAACAGCAACAAAACCAGTTTGTGTGATAGCTTACAGAATTTCAAAACTACCGATCTTCGCCCCAGCAATACCAAAATCCCTTTGAAAGTGACTGGGTCAGGCGATTTTCCAAAAGCAATGACTTCACATACCTTATATAAAGTTATTTAATGTGCGCTGCACATCAGGTTTATGCTGAGTTACGGCAGCTTCCATACAGCCTCACACATCAACCAGTTTGTATGTTTTTAATCACATGAATAAGATTTGAGACTAACTTGTGAATTATTCTTCCAATACTCCAAGAATGAAGCTTTTATGACGCTTCTAAGTAGTTGCTGGTTTGTTGCCAACCACATCATCATAAGCACTGGTTACTAAGTAAAAAATAGTTTAAGACTAAATTACAGTAAACATGAAAGCTCCACAGTTTAAACCCAATATAAATCAACCATATCCAATTATCAATTTAAAACAGAAGATATTGACTACTGAAAGTTGAAAGCAAGATTCTTTTTAACTAATACATTTTTTGGACAGAATTTTTTTCCTACAGTCTGGGACTCTTGCTTTCAGCTTAAACAGAAGTTCAAGTCCATAACAGGTTGTAGCTCAGGTAAAATACCATGCACAGCATTTGATTACTTCAAAACAGCAGGAACACACAGGCTGAAGTGAGTGGTCAAATAGGGTTCGCTGTTCTCAAAAATTAGGTATAATGGCAAAAGCTTTACCAGTCCAAATCTACAGTTCATTCTCCAACCCTGGTTTCTGAGGCAGTTAATGAACACACATCAATTACTGATAGCTGAAGTAGTTTTTTTGTTTGTTTTAAACTTAAGTGTTTAATCAATTGCCAAGTGTTGTGTTTTTATAAGTTACTTTTATTTCAGTTTCACCAATGAAATTCATTTGGCTTGCATTTTTGAATCTATTCTTCCACATAAAGTTTATGAAAATATGTTTGTGAAGGACAATGATGGAGGCTCAGAGCAAACTGGGCCCCTGTAAAGTCTTCCAAAATGTATGCATCATACCAAAGTGTCTTGATCCACAGCGCACCATTTTCCAAAGAAGCTACTTTTCCGTGGAAAGCCAATGTGCCACCACTATGGAATTTCTTAACAAAACTGCAGATTGCGGTTGTCAGCATGTGGCACCAGGAAAAAGGCAAAAAAGGTAGTTGGGACTGTTAAAAAGAATTCTGAAACAGTTTAAGAGATCATGCATATGCATTTACAGTCCATGTGACAGTGATGTTTGGCAACTGCAAAGTGACCAATACATGGCTTGCTTTAGAAGCATCAAAACGAAGAGGCATGTGTGTCTTGGAGCCTTTTGTTTCTTCACTTGGTAGCCATCTGGTGGTGCTTCGTACTGGTGTGGGACAAGAGAAGCTGCACTTTTTTTGAACTTAAAAATTAAATTCTTTTGTTTGAAGGTTGGCTGTTGGGTCGAAGTTGTAAGTACCTCCTTGAGTGGCTTCGGGAATGAGACTGGGGTCTTCATCGATCTACAAAATACAACAGCAGCAACACATGAGAGGCAACTTCCTGCATGATTGGGTACACAGAGAAGACATTCAGAAATGTTCATGTTTTCTTTTTTTTTTTAATATTATTGCAGTAAAATTAGATCCATTTTTCCAATTCAATTCCCCAAACATGTTTAAAAAGAACAACACATCAACTCTGTTCTAATACCATCAGGGAAACCAAAAATTGTAATGATTAGGGACAGCACTGCTGTTTGGTCAAAGCAGTTGCTATTTTAGCTGTGCAATTTAATTTTCAGTGCCAATTTTCAGTACTTCTGGAGTTGGCTAATCACTAGTTGTGGATTCCAAAATTAGTTTTGTACTTTCTCCCATTTTCTTTCAACATGAAAACATATTTTTATCAGCAGCTGATAGAAATACTTACATAAAGCTTATGAGAGTTCTCAGTATCTCCTATCAGAATTTGAAGGATTTCGAACTACTCATTTCAGAGCAGTTTTATATAAGCACAGTCTGAATTTGGTTTCAAATCAGAAGTACTTCATTGCTCTATGGATACAGAGTGAAAGGAATCAGCAGCCGACTTCACCCAGCTTCCACAGAGCTGTTAGAATTTTGGTATTTACAGCCTCAAAGAATAGCAAATAACATGGTCAGTAGCAACAAAATGCACAACTTCAAACTCTACCCATCCTCCTGCAAACCACCAGCTGCACTTTCTCTGAGCCTCATTTGAGACCATGTGTCATTCCGAAGCAGGAAAAGAGCCCTTGCGTGAGGGGGTCTGAACAGCTTCCTGAGACCTGGCCTTGCAGTAGTGCACATATCAGAACTGACTCATCTAAAAATCTTTCTCTTTACTTTGGGTGACACTATTTAAACCGAGGGGATGAGATTGAGGCCTTTCGTGACAGCAATCTGCACGTCATGCCCCCATGAACTCTGAGTCTGGTCTCCAAATGTTTTGCAAAACATTTTTATTTTGATAAATTAGCACTTCTGCCTTCCGCAGGGATACTACAAAGTAACCCCACCTAAGCTCATCTGCCTTTAACACAAGAAACTGAGGTCAGGAAGCTGTTACTGCTGGTCCTAAAGTACAGGCTGTGCACTTTACAAGGCTCAGCAAACGAACAGATGGGATTAGCAATGAAGGACATCAAGCAGCCAGCAATATCTCATGAGAATACAGAAGATCCTGAAGTGACAGAAGGCAAGTGAGAACACTCCTGGACAGTCAATCTTAACACTACCATAACCACCCTCTTGTGTCCCTGGAGCAATTATGGAATTTCTACTATTCTGAGTTTCAGAAGCTCCAGAAAACATAGTAACAATATAATAATCTGAAAGTAAGTCCTGCTCTTGATATGGAGGCATATTCAGCCCATCAGGCATAGATTAAATTGTGTTAATGTAAAAAGTAAATGCACAAAAGGGAGTACTAACCTCAACAGGGATATTTTTGCATTCACATCAACCAGAATGTGCTCTTGAGTTAGACAAAGAAGTTTTAGGGTCTCTATGGAGACTCTAAGACATTGCTCACACAATCACTACAGACATAGGGAACTTTTCATATATCTTAACCTCTGGTGACTAACTTCCCAATCACATGATGGGCCCGTGAATTGAAAATTACTGAGTCCTGAAGTTAGAGCTGGCATTTGGAGAGTTCAATTTAAGAGAAGAACTGAAAACATAGTTCTGCTAGACTGCAGAACTACAGACAAGCTGGACAGCATAGAAAAGATAATTTATCTTTGAATTTCATGTTGAAGTGCTCCTCAAGAACTCACAGGTAGCCAGTAGCAGGAGGAGCTAGAACCAGTGGGTCAAAATACCTAATCTGGGTGCAACAAAATACTGGATGGTCTAGATCAAACAGTTTCAGAAAGTGTTAATAGTTTTGATGACTCTTTTCACTGCAGAATCCAGATTGAGCAAATATAGAGTTGAAATACAAAAATTTATCTGAAAGTAAGGATCCACTGCCCCTTTCAAAGACTGATGTATGAGAAAATAAAAAGGAGAGCCAGAGAGCTGTCTGGACTCCAATCACAAGTAATTACATGTCAATCTGACAAAATGAAGTGAGAATCAATCAATTCATTAGGCAAAACTAGAGTAGTCCTCTTGATTTTGCTGAAGAAAAGTTCTGGTATTGAGAAACTCTTCAAAGACTTTAAACCGAGGAAAACTCTACTGAACAAGGATCAGGAAAACTGACTTTGGAGATAATGTATGTTCGTGACCACTGGAGCTGACAAACAGTGATAATGCACTTACTACGCTAAGAGCATAGTGGATATACTTTTCCATCTTTAGCATACTTACATCATCACCAGAGAAATATTGATCTATAATTTCAAATGCTAGTTTATAAATGTCTTCATTCTCGTGCTGTTGCAAGGCTTCGATTTTCTCTAGCCCTGAATAAAAAAAAAATGGAAGAGAGTTTTGTAAGATTAAACCAGAATTACTGACTACTTTAAAAAGAAAAATTATTAAACATTACTACTGAAACACACTAGAAAAGATGCAGCTCAGTTTGAAAATATGATCTACACAGCACCTATCTTTGTATCTAAGAGGAAAGAAGTCGTTTATGAACTTTACATGCCAGGGAATATTCCATTTTATAAACAATGGATAATGGAATCTTCTCTTTGTTTGAGATAAAACTCTCATTTTTAAAAATTTCGGTCTACTACATAACTTTTGGGTTAGTCATTGCACTTTCTATGTATGCCCCAAAAGGAGAGACCACATTTGTGTGTTGCCTGTAAGTTTAAAACAGCAAGGTAACAAAGTAGCCAAAACACTAGTCCATTTTCAAACTGGATGTGGAATAACTCCCAGTGGAAGGGAAAAGCTCCCAGTGCATTATGTTCTTCAATATCTCTTTATTATAACACATTAATTAGCATACATTACAACTTGGATTGTGATATTGAAAAGACTCCTCATCCTGCTTTGTTCTGTAATGAAATTATGATCCTAAAACTACTTCCAAGGCAATGAACTAGAGTAAGAACTGTGTGTTTTACCACAGGACAAAGTATGTGCAATTATCAAATTAAAAGAATTACAATTCTCATTGAAGTCTAAAAAATACCTAAGCTATAGAAAGCTCCTTCAACACTTGCCTCTACACAGCCATCTCCAAACTGAAATAAACAGAAAAAGAAGTAATGTCTCTCATTAAAAGTCTCCCTTGTTTACTCAAATAGCCCATGTCAAATAACACTGCAATAAACATCAACAGCAACAAGGGGAAGACAGAATAACATCCAGCCAATTAAATTTTTTAAAAGCCTAGCAAGCTCTTACCTCCACACTCTTCTATAATTTCAGCTATTGTGCTAGCCTCATCACCAGCCATTATCAGGATGTTTTTCAGGCCATCCAGCACAACCTGTACCACTTGAGAATCCTTTACTGAGAGTAAATTGCAGAACGGTGGGATTACATTTTGTTGTACAAGGTATTCAACCTAAATAATTAAAATTTAAAAAAAAATGCTTTCAATATTGTGCTTCTACACAAATGGCTGCATGTGCAACATTTTAGTGACAGCTTGAAATCCCACTACACATACCTGATCTTTTCTCCCACTTATTGTCAAATTGCTAATTGCCCAAGCAGCTTCTTTTTGTGTCCCGAAGTCCCCCTGAAAAATAAAATTAATAGCTCATTAAAATCAGCATGGAAACATCTGTCAAACTTATTAAAAACCACAAACTCCTCATGTCAGATTTATAAAAAGAGGATGACAACTTGCATAGCTGATAGCTTGACTGACCTTAGCCAGCTGGTGTATGATCATGGGGATTAGCCCAGCATCTATTACAGCCTGAACTTGTTGCTGGTTTCCTGCTGTGATATTGGAAAGGAACCAAACTGCTTCCTACAATGGGATAAAGCAAAAAAGCAAAGCATTTTTAAAAACTAGTCAGATGAAAAATATAACTCAACTAAACCTGACCACCTCAAAACCTAAAATCATACCATGAGCAATCACTAAACAGGCCTCCTCCTCAGTAGCACTTCGAGCATACAAACTTTTATTGCACTGTGAAAGATAACAGGGAATCAATGTAAAATTAGTATGATTGATTCACAGGGGCAGATTCTCTCTCGTACAAGGAGTGTCTCCACACATGAGGAATAATACTGATGTAAACCTGATATCCACTTCCCATTGCTGAACTGACAGACAGGCTTTAAACTTCCAATCAGTTTTAAAAGGAAAATAGGAGAACTGGTAAAGCATCATAATAAAAGGACTTGTCCTGTAATCCTACTACTGACAGCTCAATACAGTAGTACCTTTCTGCTATGATAAAAGAAAGACTCCATCTCCCATTTTCTTGGTGTAACATGGTGCCACAAATCTCATTCAAGCATCACACATGACACTCCGTCCTGTGACTTTGCTCAGCAGTTACTCTTTCAGGAGGTTCATTCACATAGTTACCACCTATCTCATGGCAGTTATAAATTCCCAGTTACAAAGAAGATACTTGTCATGACAATCCAGAACATCTTCAAAAGGCTCCAATTTTAAGTAAAAGACGTGGCAAGCAGGCAATTATGAAGCACTGCAGGGAAAATACATGGATTCCCACTTTTTTAGAAGTGTGTATCTTGCTTTTATTTCTATTTGCCTCTCACAATATAGACCTGAAACAAAATTTAAAGCATTTCTGGACCTTTTCTTTTTGTACAAAAATAATTCCTTGGCATTCAAAAGAGCTCTGCATCATTCTTTTGTGAGAGTTAAGAGGGCAGGCAAAAATAAATCACATCAGTCTGACTGTCAAAGATAACTTCTTCAGAAAACTTCACAGCTGACAGGGCCTGAAGAAACAGAGATTCCCCACAAATAGATTTCTCCTCAATGATACACTATATGGGGGAAATCACATAATCTAAACGAAAAAGCCTTCTCCTCAGCCAGACAATCTTTGTAATAGAAAATGGCACAATGACTAAAAAAACCCCCAAACATCATGAAATACAGCTCTGGAAAAGGAGGCAGCGATCACTTTCATCAAACTCTCCCTATTCCACCCAATCCTTGCAGCAGTGAAGTTATTTCTGCCAAAAGGAAGGAGATGAAATGCAGAGACAATTTTCAGGAAAGGACAGCAATACACCCACCTTCCATGAAGGTGAAGATGAACAAGTGAACAAACTTCACTATGAAAAGGTGGAGTGGGGAAACTGGATCAGTCATATGCAACTCACTGGACTCAACTAAAATTATCAAAAACTGTAACTGAAGTTAGCCAGTTACTCACTTTGTAAATAGAAAGTATCTCGCTTCAAAGCAAAACCCTTCAGTCCTCCCAGAAAGCACGAGGCATCAACACCAAAGCATGGATACTCCATATGGCTGGTTTAATTCCTAATTAAGCACCAGCCTCAAAGGTTGCATCTTTATACAAAATTGCTCACATGACGGGTATAACAGCTGTAGGAAATCTTCTGTAACATTCCAAGGGCTAATGTTTTATTTCTTAAAAAAAAAATTACTAAGTCAGAAAGAAGCAAATCATACCTTGTTTATCTTCTCTTTTGGATGCGTCAGGAGATGTGGGAAATAAGACAAAACATCACAATTGAGAACAACTTGTGTCTGCTCATCAGTACCAGTTACTATGTTGCCTACTGCTCTCAGTGCTGCTGTCTGAATATCCAAAGTGGGAAGGAAAAAAAATTGCATGTTAAAGACATTGCTGTTACTTATGCTGTAACAAAGATAATTTAAAAATGTCTCTTTATAAAAACACTTTGCAAAATACTATTTAGCACTTCATCCTCTGAGCTACATCAGCAAAATGGATACTCTTTCATCAAAAGACACAGTACACCACAGAATAAATGCACTGCAGCTCAACGCAAAAAGTGCAAAGATTAGAAATCTAAAGAATATTAAAACCTTAGAAGATTAATTCATCATGTACCTGATCTGTGTTACAATTCCAACACCAGCTTCTTTCTAGGCTCTTTGTCTGCTGAGGTTGTTCACTTCTCCATTCAGCTCCCCACTAGGGCATTCAAAACCTCACAACTACCTACTGAGCCTCAGGTGATTACAGAAATGGACTTTACATCTTTATGTATTGGTCAGTAAATGCTTTACAAGTGACAGAATACTGAAGTTCATCAAGTGAACTAGTCTGACAAATTTCAAGACAGCCAAATTTAATCCAAAGTACAAACTAAACAAACAAGTCAAATGCACAGGTACACAGAAGAGCTCCATATTACAGTGGATGGTTCATAAGAAACCCAGTACACATTAACTAACTTTTAGTTTCACATTGCCTTTAAAATTAATCAAGTAAGTTCAGTTAACTATTCACAGCTAATTACAAATTTACTTTGCAAATATTTCCATACTCTAAATTTCCAAAATACTGATTTCCATGAGCTATTCAGATAGAATATGCACAAACCCATGTATGCAGCATCAGAAAGAGTGCATATTACTCGAATTCTTGAAAACATAAAACCTATTGTCATTAAATATTTTAGGACTACAAAAGGAAGGCATCCTGGTAATCACATAATGGAAGTTAATATTTAACCTGTCACTTTCCTTAAAACTGTGTTAGCACTGTTTTGCTTGAGCTTTCTTTCTTTTTAGTATTTTTTTCTCAGTGTAGGTAAAATTTTTTCTTCAGTTTTACCTGCACAAAATGTAGCTATAAATGTTCATCTCACTAACTCCACTAATAAATACTGTAAGGGACATTTTTTTAGCAAACAGCATACAAAGGACTATTCAAACACAACTGAATCAGACTTACTTGAACTTTAACCTCCTGATGACTCAGAAGGGGGACTAGAAAAGGTACAACTCCTGAATCAATCACCATTTGTATCTGTTCATTTCCACCATCTGTTAAGTAGGACAAAGCCCAAACAGTGTCCACAAGAATCTACAAATTGGAGAGAATATGGTTTACATGTTGAACAGAAAAATCCATATAATGAAGGCTTAATTTAGTGAACAACATTCCACTTATCTGGGGGTGGACAGGGGAAATCATGCAATTTAGTTATAGGAAAAGCTTAAACATGATTGTGATGAGATCTAATCAGTAATATGTTAGATTATTATGAACAACTGTGAAAACCAGGGCCATTTGTTCCATCAGAGTAATTTCTGTATGTCTTCTCAAATTACTTTTTAATTAAATAACACATTCTGGTGCACGAAGTGACAGCATACGTCATCTCACAAAAGTAAACTGTTGGGCTTGATTTGCATTTCCAAGATAGACAACCAGCTTAGGTAGGTAGCTGTGTTAGTAACTTTCTGAAGAAAATACCAATATAGCCTCCTTAGCATGGCTGTAATTTGTTAGCTGTGCTATCTTATGATTATGGAATACATAAATTCCCTTAAGTCTCTAATCCATTTGACACCTTAGCATTTCTGATCCACAGTGCAGTTCTGAAGTGAAACTGCAAACAGGTCTGGATGTATGCCTTCTCCTGCCTTCATATTAAAAATAAAAGACACAGCAAAGGAGTTCTTATACCAGCTAAAGGAGTAGCAACTATTGTAATGTGGCAACTGTTGAAGTGTTCAAGCAAAGCAAAACCTACAGAGAAATGCCTATCATGCAGGGCTATCTGAGAACCTTAAAAGAAAAAAAAAGTCACTGGTGCCTTGATAACGAAGATTAGAAAGCCCTCAAAAATAGACAGGTACAAAAGTTAGTAATTGAAAGGTAGTACCTGAAGCAGAAACAAAGCCAGTAGAGAGGGATATCACATCAAACAGAGATGATGTTAGGAACTGCAGGAAAAGAAATCTGGATGCCACTAAGGACATAATCTGTTGAGGTAACTAGATCTAGCCTACTTTTAAAACAGATACCCATTTAAAATTTCCAGCTATGAGAACAGCTGAATACTGCAGTACTAGAACATAGGAAGGACTTTACAGTCCTGACCAACAGGCTGCTGCTGCCCAGGTCAGGATGCCAGCCAGCACAGACCAAAGGCTTTCCTGCCACAGCCTGCTGCTGCCCTCACCTCCTGTGCTGCAGGACAGCAGAACGTGCTGCAGTGGAGCCACTATGGCAGCAGAAGCAGTGAGAGATGGTGCCTCACCAGTTTGCTGCCCCACAGCCCTGCTGGTGACGAGAGCAGCAGCTGCCAGAAGCGCTCACAGGACTGTGGGCTGACCTACCTGCATCACTGACTCATCTCCAAAGATAGGTTTGCTGCTCCAGTACGGAGAGGCTGGGACCAGACTGGTACCTCCAAACTAGCACCTGACTCTCAGGATCAAAATGATGGACACCCTAATTGAGATCAGTCAAAACCTGGCATCACAGTCTCATACCTACATCAGTAAGCTCTCATACAATCATTGTTTACAAAAAGCTTTAAAATTTGGCAGGGAAAAAGAGCCTACAGGTTAAAAGTATATTTGGTTTTGCAATGAATTCCCTTCAGCTTTGTCCAAATTATTCATTGAAAAGTCACCATGTGCTCTCTCCCACTCACACTGGGAAAACCCTGGCAAAATCCCAGCTTAAACTGTACAAATATTTTGTGGAGACAAGCCCACTTCACCAGTGAAAAACCAGCAGAAACACTGCTACTACAGTGTTGAACTACCAAACGACAGTCCCACCGACCTTATGCTTCATTTTATCTCCAAACCCAACACAAGGGTTCAATTCCTTCCCCCCGAAAATAAAGGATCACTATAGGAATAACAGAGTCCTGATAGAAGGAGAAAAGCAGCTCAATAACCCTCAGCTACACAGATCTTTGTTCTGAAGCAGCAATATATAAGGCTTCATGAGGTAAATCCACTCCCTAGGATATTACCTGGAAAAACGCAGGTAAACTCATGAATCAGGAATGTGGGAAGTACTGAAGGTTTAGTATTAAAAACATGAAAGTTGTCAAAGGTGCCACAAAACAATAGTTTATAGCTGTTTGTTTAAATATGCTTTCATATGTGACTTCTTTAATTAAATGTTGCAAAGTCAGGCACCCAACAGGATACAGAAGTTAGGTTTACCCTTATGATCACAATATTTGACTGGACTGATATACAGAATTACATGTACTTTTTTTACACATTACATATCACCTATGCAAAATTACAAATTGGGGCAGAATTAAAGTGCAGCTGCTGGTAAAGCTGGCTATTTAATTTTCTAGTGCTTAATTCAAGATAGCTTTAAAAAATCCTATTTCAAATGTACAGGATAAAAAATGACATCTTTTACAAAAGGTTTGTAAGAAATGGTATTTGCACTATTTTTTTCATGCTCCGAATGACTACAATCGCATTAGTCATCATATTTAATTATGCATTTATGACAATTATACATAAATTAACACACAAACCAAAGTTTACCGCTTTAACACAATTGTGCAGCATTATTTTTCTAGAGAAAACAAACAATCTAAATATCTAAAACTTCAGAAATTACTTACGTTTATATCTGTATGGTAAATGAGAACACACAATGCTGGCAAAATCTGAAAAGAAGTTCATCAGTCATTAGAGTAGAACAAAATCGGTGGTAAAATTATGAATTCAAGTATTGCAGTCACAAACCTTAGCATAAGTCTGCTTTAGTATATTGTAATCATACACTTCCCAGCAGCTGATCACTCCCTCAAAGTATGTATAAAAATATCTGTATTATCTGCATTTCAAATTTGTGAAAATATGAAACACATACTATATTCCAGACACAGAATGTAGACCGTATTTTGAGGAATAAGAAGCAAATAACAGAGATAAGACACCTTGCTGCTATTTTAAAAGCTTTGTTATCACACAGAATAAAAATTATTAGCCTATCATCAATATATAAACCTCTTGAACTAAAGTTTAATTTTTTATAATCACATATGGAAAAAACATAAAACTGGGTTATGATAAAACTGCTTTGAACAGAGCGTTCTGTTTAGTAAAGCATTACTTGTAAGTTTTCCTTGTCTCTCCGCTTCATTTTTAAAATTTCATAAAAGTTTAGCTGTTAACAGTAACATACTTCACAGGGCTTCAAAAACTGTATCTACACTTTTGAATTTATCTTAAAGAGATAGATCTTAACCTACAATTACAGTTCTAGCCAACTAGCTCCATTTTACTAACTGTGCTGACCCTATCAACCGAGCATTTCCTCTATTCACCAGTTTAAAAGATTTTCAGGATTTCTGCTCAAGCTGGGACTTGGCATTGACTACATGTGCACACTGAATTGAAACACAAACCACATACATGTCACAGTTTACTTACACTTCCTCTTGCTGAAAATAATTCCATTTTAATTCTTCTACGTACAGAATCAAATTGTAGCCTTTTTTTTAGTGAAAACATGTATTGCTGAATATTTTAATGCTTTCTAGTGTGTTAATTTTTTGTTGTATCGCTCATCACTTTAGTCTTACTCCTTTTCAGACATTACAAATACCTTTATTACAGCTGTAGTAAGAAGCCCTAAATTGCTCAAATTATTTCATCTAACAAATGGTAGAATGGCACAACACATGTGTAGTGACAAAAAACAGGCAAAAATTCATAGTATGACAATGTAAAACATTTGGCCTCCAACCCAGAGTATAAAACATTATCTGTCTCATAATTCTTTATTTACCTCCTGAACTGTCTCCATAGGCGGTGGGGGGTCCTTATTCCTGCAGAGATTTACAATGACCCATGTGACGTTCCGAAGGAAGGTGATGGGAATGGAGGGATTGATGAAGGACAGAAGAGGTTTGACAACTCCCAGTGATATGACATAATCTCTACACTGAGGACCATCACCTACAGAAATGAAAATTGTTGCAAAAGAAATTACATTAAAAATGGAAAATCTTGAAATGTATGCAATGACATGTTGGGATACTGAAATTCTATGTTTCCTCACCAATAGTCTACTACTAAAAGGTCATATTTAATTAAATATACATACGTAAAGTTGTGTATGTATATTTTAGGAAAGACAAAATTTATCCTGTTAATGCTTTGCATAGCAAGTGATTCTATTATTTAGAAAAAAACCCAGGAGGTATATATGTAATTCTGGTCATAATAAATACTTTTAAAAAATTGTATCAAGACACAGAATTCAGAGGAAACATAGTCTCTTATGATAATGCCAATGTTCAAAAAGTCAAGTTCTAAAATGGAATGCTCCCTGAATTCAAATCATTAAAACAAGAAGTTACCTATAATATTTCCGAGAGCCCAGACAGCTTGCTCACAAACATTCTGGTGTGGTGAATGAAGTAGTCTCAAAAAGAGGGGTACTGCATCTGCAGAATGCAAAGATTGGATCTGTTTATTAGTGAATCTTGGTATATGAGCAACATTTGCACTGATTTACACAAATCACATTCTCCACCATGCCTCATACATGTTTCTATTATGAAGGGTGCACGAAACCTGGGTTGAACATTTCTATATATATCCAGAGAAGGGAAAAATGGACTTGATAACAGAATTCTTACTCAACAATGCTCCCAACATTTAAACATTCCCCTTTATTTCTCAAAGTGATAGGCAGACACTCAAGTATGCAGGCATGAGGTTTCATGTCCCGGCAATTCAGATTTTCCAGGTATCCAGGATCACACAACACATACCAAGCAGAATGACATGCCTACTTGTGCAAACGTGCTTCATATCTTGACTTTAAGAAAACAGCTTCCTCCCAAGAGGTGGCTAGAGTTAGTTTCCATATGCAGTGAAGATTTACATCCATCTGCCAGACCCAAGATACATTTTAATTTGTTCTTATATAATGCCAGCAACATACCAAATTAAGGAAGTGGTACTGATTTTAGATAACATTCTCTGTGGAATTAAATATATTTGATAGAGGTAAAAAACCATCCCACTACTATTCCTATGCACTGTTTTCCTTCAGACAACTCATACTGTTTGAAAGACAGTAATTCTTGCAGCAGTTTTAAAAATCTATATATGATCATACTCATCCTATAGTCTGAATAAACTAGATTTATATACTATTAAAGAGTATTTTTTCTTGCAGAAATAGCTTCACAAATTTTTTAAAAGTGCAACAGTTTGTGAGCAACTGTGAATCAATATTTCATCGATAATGTAAAGTGATAATAAGACAAAAAAACTCTGATGTGTTTTCCTGAAAAATACAGAGCAATGAAGAATAAAGACAACCTAAAATTCCTTCCCCACCCTAGATGAGTGATTCAGCCATTGCCTATAACTGACAAGCAGGGACAGCAACACACTTGCTTAAGAACACTCACTCTTATAATAATCATCCCACTTCCATTAACTCAAGTGGAATATTTTAGCTTCCTCCTCAGTAATTACTGAGATTACAATCAGCCATATATGCATTCAACATTTTTCAGAGAAGAGGGTCAACTATGTAGTTTCTATTACACTGCAATTCTGATATGCTTTCAAAACCAGGAATGAAGCTATTTCATAATAGTACTCAGGCAGGAGGACAACCTGAGAGAGCATGAGTTGAGGTTATCTGACCTACCACTCTAAAAAAATTAATTACTCCTGCTCCAAACTGGCTCCTGCCAAGAGCTATTCTGTGCATATAATACTTCTCTCTGCTGGGCCTCCCAAGTACCATCTGTCCCTCCTGATTGCAGGAGTCTGCCTTCTTTTGTATTAAGGCTGCATCAGCCTCTTCTGTAGCTGTAAAGGTCTATTGCTTTGTTTCCTCAAACCTTTCCTTATTTAAAGGGAGAAGAGCTGGGAGACTGTTTTCCCTTGGTCATCTCCCAGTCAAAGCAACAAGACTTTCAGACTAAACTTGACCCATTTTCTCTTCATGAGTAAAATGCTTTTTGATTCACTGAAGTCATTTAGCACATTTTCTTTTTTCAAGCATTAATTAAACAGATTTTGGGAGAAACATGTACCAGATTGAACTTCTAGTAATTGTTCAGGTAACAACAATGCTTTTGGTTGTGCTGTACATACTTTTATTCTACTTTTAATTTTCACTTTGAGGTTTTTTCCTGAAAAGCTAATACTATAAACATCCTTTCTGTTAGCTTCATTCAAACAGGACAACATTGTGGGACACAAAAAAGAAAGAAAGCAATGACTAACCAATGAACAAGATGAGAAGGAAGAAAAAACTTGGGAGTAGATTTTCAAAAGGTACTTAAGACACCAGAAAATCTAAAAACAGAGGTGCCCAAATCACATCAGGAATTTTTGAAACAAATTCAAGACACTGATTTTTTTTTAAGCCTTTGGATTTTTATCCAAAGCTCATTTTGCTAAGATCATTTAATCAAAATCTCATTTTGATTGTTGACAATATTAATATTAATAACAACAATAATAATAATACTTCAGTATGTTAACTATACAGAACCTAATAATTATTCAGTTATTTTATTAGCCATGAAAACATACAAACTAGCATTTTCATTTGAAAGGCAGGTTCATACCTTTTACAAAAAAATCAAATAACTAAGCCACCATTTTCTCATATAAAAATGAGAATATGAGTAAGTCAGGACAGTTTATTATATATTTGCTTATCTATAACCTACTGTTTAATGAAAATATATTGTATTTAGCATGATTGTTTTAAGATAAGTATGCCAGTCCATAAAAGCTATAGATATAATCCTGAAAAAATTATTTGATTAATTTATCTTCAATTGACTTTAGAGCTTCTTTCCTTTCTCACTGGTTGGTTAAACAAGAAATGAAAGCAGCACAACAAACTTGTGTGTACAGGAGATACCAATCATACAGACAAGGAAAGGATGGTAATTTTCTTAACAATGTATTTAAATGTGCAACCTTATGTAACTGTATGTATTTAACAACTTCAATAAGATTTATGAACACACCTTTGAGGCAGAAAGAATTAATTCCTAACATAAGTGTCAGGCACAGAGCAATTAATGGTACATGATTTCAGAAATCAAACCAAGAATGAGAAAGTACTTATATTTTTGTCATAGTTTTGGTATCATCTGTCATTCTCTATCTTCTTCATGGGAAAATCCTATCTGGTATCCTTAACATTAATCGTTAGTGACAAGCAGATTAATGTTTAAGAGCAAATGTAGAAATCTTTCAGAGATCTCTGATAAATCTTTAGGACAAACATGCATTTATTATTTTAATGGTATTGATAAGGAATGGCATTCATTATCCAAGTACTTTCTTTTTCCCACAATATTCACCCCCACTGCCTCCTCCCCAAAAACCCCAAAGTTGTAAAATACTTACTTGACTGTACAACAGCTTGAGTCTGTGCAGAAGTGCCTGATGCTATGTTAGTCAATGCCCATGCAGCTTCAAATTGTAATGAAGGACTGTAATGAAATAATTTTATACTAGTAAGTTGAAACACGATCTGAAGACTATTTTATGGTTCAACTCACTATTACTAGCTGCATCCATCTAAAATACTCTACATTTAGGCAGTACCACTGGGCTAAATTTTAAAAACTCCAATATCTAAGCCTGGACTTTTTAGGGGAAAAGCCGTAAGCAAAAAGAGACCTTGCATTCTGTGACCTTTCCTAAACCATCCATCATTCTGAATTAATATTAGTAAAAACAAAACAACAAAACAAAAAACAACAACAACAAAAAAACCCTAAAACAAACATAAAAAAATAAAAATAAAAAAATCCAACAAAAAAACCCCAAAACAAACAAACAAACAAAAAAAGACCCGCAAAAAAACCCCAGACCAATTATACTTGATTCTTCCAACACTACATTCCAGACCAAGTGCAAGCTGGTACACTTGGATGCACACATTTTTCTGCACCATCACAGACAGGGCAAAGATCTAGAATCAGTATGAAAAGACAGCATCACACCTGACTTATTAAATACAGATAAAATTAGTTACAAATGTCATGAAAGCTTTTCCCCTTTTCAAGGGAGAAATCTCTTCCTAGATGTCTGCCAACTGTTGTCTATGCCAAAAGCAGTTTAATAAAACAGTCTGCATGAAAGTTGTTCAAGCAAATACTTAAAGTTAAGAGTTCTACAAGCTACAAAACAGTTTACAGCCCATAGTCATTAGCACAACTGTAAGTGTCTGGATTTAGAAAGAAAAGAGTATTTACTGTTAGGTGACTGTTTCATTTCCATGGGTTTTGTGTCTTTATCAGTCATGTTTTATATATAGTAATAAGTACCTGCTTCTCTTAAACTCTTTTGTGTATTAATTTCCGAAGAAATTTGAGGTTTTATTGGGGATGGGATTGCAAAAGTATTAGGTAAAAACAAATTATACCTGTCAGCAGCTACTTATAAACCTTTTAATTTTTGGATCAAATGCATTAAAACTCTAGGTTACTCCGTTTTTCCTTTCTCTCATGATAAGCTTTCAAGTATAATATGAACAACAGCTTTAATGATTTGTTATGCAACGTCTTTTCAGAGTTTAACTCTGCTAAATATTATATAGCAATCATGATTAAAAGGACTGCTTAAAAAAAACATTGAGTTCAATTTTGAAAGACTTATTAAACATTTACAAGGGCAAATCATATAAAAACTAGTCAAAGATGCAAATTAAAAGCATTTTCAAAGCATTGAACCACCTACTTTTAAAGCAGCCAAGCATTCATGACCCATTTTAAAATTCTTTCCTGATTTGAATGTTATTGTCAGTTGCCTTCTAAGCAACTGTTTCATTAAACAAGCTAGAAAAAAAAAAATCCTACTCGCAGTTCATAGTTTTGCAGCCATCAAAATATACCAAAAATATCAAACCATATTTTTGAACTTCCTGGCTCTCATAGCTGCAGAAATAACATTGAAAATGGAAATAGTATAAATACATTCACGTCTGCCTGAGATCAAAGGCTAAAATATTTACCTCAATTGTGTTAATCCCTATCTATCTGAATCAGGGGCTCAAGATTTGTTTAATATGACGTGTTTTGTTTCTTACATATCATTAAGTGCTTGCAGCCATACGCTCACTATTCTCTACCTTCTTCACTGAAGCTCTTTGTTTTCCAATAAAGACTCAGAGAACATGCTCAACATATTCTACCATCACATAAGAAAGCAGCAGAGAGCCAGAAGGAAACACACCTTGCAGTGAGAAGAAACCAGAAATTTAAGCTAATAATCTTAATGGAAAAGACAAATGTATTCTGGAAAAGATCCCTGTTCACAACCAGGCACGTTCTCTGCCTTCATGCAAATACACGCAAGTCTGTGGCAAGTTTCTTCAGAACAGCTGGTAAAACGCTGAAATATTTAAAACCAATGAGAAATGTAGTAAGGTTTTCTCCATTAGTTGGATATGCTCAAACAAGCTCTAAAAAATGACATTTCAGTGGCAGAATAAATATCCCTGGAGAACTAGTGACTTATCATCATGGAATGTGATCCACTATGACAGATTATATGGTGCTAGAATCCTCAGTTTTGTTTCAAGTAATGATTTTTTTAAAATGTAAATTGCCAGTAACAGTGAAGATTTTTAAAAGAATACTTACTTATCATCCCTTTCTAGGCATTTTACCAGAATTGGTAAAATTCCAGATTTTATTAAGTCATCAATAGGTGGATTTCTGTCACTGGATAGGAGTTTTCTGTGAAATCAAAAGTAAAAGTAAGTAACTTGCATAACAAAAAATGTGTACAAATTATGTTTCTGTATATCTATTTATTATTACCTTGCAGCTTGGACAGCGCTCAGTTGGATCACTGGGTTGTCACTTGTGGCGTTCTGAAAAAATAATGAAAAAACCCAGTGAAAATTTAAAATGCACAAAACACACCCTTCTAGTTTAAAAAACAGTTAAATCCAACATACCTGCAGTATAGCTTCTAGTGTTACATTTTGCTTGGGGAAAAAGAAAAAAAAAGCTTTAGTATTTTTGCTGATAGATTATAGCCTTCTTAAAAATTTAGTACAAGCAAACTTGTTTTAACAGTGTATCAGTTCATAAATTTGCTTTCAAATAACTGCAAGATAACAGAATACACTGTTTAGAGACATCACCAAAGTTTTAAAAATAATTCCAGAATCAAGGAACTTACTGCTTTGAAGTCAGCATCAACATCAGAATCTTCTAAGCTTTCCTCTTGAGGAACATTTCTTTTTTTCAAAAGATGCTCATCTCTTTTGTTCTGTAAAGAAATGACAAAAAATAAAGCTACTTTTAATGCCTATTAGTACAGGGTGGTGATACACAACGGACCCTTTCAACATGTAAGTATAGATAAGGTTGCCTTTTTTAAAGGCATTTAGTAACTGCAAATAGAATTTGCAGTATTTTAGCTGTAATAATCTGGCAGCTCGCTAATCAGGCAGATCTACAACAATCCATTACATTTGAATTAATTAAAACTTACAGTCTGGGGATCAGTTTTCTAACAGGCATTCAAAATACTCATAGCTCTGCATGACATTAATATTTAGCCACACATAACAGAAATTCTTTTTCATTGTAAGATTATTTTTCAGCTAAACTTGTTTTGAAGCTCCCTGGTCACATATATTTGCATTTTCTGTGTAAAGTAGCATGGTCCATGCACACTGGCACTTGCAGTATTTCACACTCATGCTGTTAGCCTAATTTCTGACTTAAAACAAGACACCCTCCAGTCTTAGGTCCTTCAAGGAATGACAAAAAAAAAAAATCTTTTCAGTGGTAAAATACCGATTTAACATTTCAACATTCCTAATTTAATGAATTTGAAGACATAAAACAGTAATTTAAAAAGAAAGAAATCATCACTTGTTTACACTTTTATACAAATTTAAAATGTATTAAAAGTATTACACCAAAACTATGAAAAGGCCTCTTCTAAATTGTAGACTTTATATTTTGTTTGGTATGTCTAGAGATACAAAGTCAGAAGGGGCAATGGAAGATGATGATGCAGGATATATATCTGATCAACTCTTTATGTTTGGTTTAGGTTTTTTTATGAGCTAATTAGAATTCAAGTATTTAATGATGCAAAATGTAGAAAAAGAGTAAGAGCTAGCTCTAACATCTAGAAGAAATCTAGTATATTAGCAAAGAAAGGTAGGCTTTTCAGCCTCCAATTATTTGATAACTACAGTACTCATTAAAGAGATTTTATTATATCACACTTTGTTTGCAATTCATAAAAAAGCCTCTAAACAGATTAATGTGTTGAAGGGTCCCCAATATTTTATTTTATATTATAAAAACCAATAATTCCAGGTCCAAAATTTCTGGGACTTGCTTACCTTTCAGATATCTTAGAAAGAACTTAAAACAAGTTTGAAATCCTGCCAATCTATATATACTTTTTTTTCAGGTAAGACAAAGCTAGAACAACAAACAAGCACAAGAATAACCTTTTGATGCAGAAGACAACATCCCACAGACTTAGCATGGTTTAATTTTAGTCAAGTTTAAAGTACAGAAACTAGATCCTCAAAGACTGCACAAGACACCTAGACTGACTGTGGCAGCCTCTCCAGTGCTGTGCAGCAATGGCTGCATACACGGATCAATCACATCCAGACAAGCACCACAAGCAGTTTGCTGGCAAGTGGATCTGGAGAGAAGGAAGATGGAAAGGAGCAGGCAGTTAAACACTGAGAAAGTAGTGTTATGCAGACAAACTCCATCAGGCAGGAATGCATTAACTGATAGATTCACCATAAAGATCTGTAATGTATTTACCTGATTTTCCCACACCAGACACTGAGCTGAACTCTCTGGCTCTCTCCTGTTCCAGTAAGCCTTCTATACCTGCACACACAACTAACCAATCCTTCAGCACCCTGAGCATACCTCAGAAAATGCCTCCTTACTGTTAAACTTAACCAAAATAAGTATGAGCAAAAGTCTGTATTCTAAGGCCAAGATATTACACCCTCTTAAGAGAGAGAAAGAAATTTCACAAGACATAACTGACTGCAGAATGACTGATGCTGCAACTTCTCTGAGCGCAGGCAATGTCTTCAGGCTGTCAGTCATATGGCGTGATGGGCCCCAGTAAAAATTACCTCAGCCAAGGAAAGAAAGGAGCAAGAACGTTCCTGCAGCTACTCACTCTTTGCAGGTGGCTAGGCTGAAAACAACTGTCAGTACCAATATAGAGGAGCACCCACAGCAGCCTGAGGCAGAGAAGCTAACACTTACTGAGAAGTATTAGAAGTTTCTAGTCTAATTAGCATTTATAATAAAGGTCAAAGTGTTAATGAAACCTTTCAGTCCTAAACAGTGTCTCTAAGCTATTCGAAATAGCTCTGTCCATCCGCAAAAGTGTCCAATCTCTGGACAGCTAAACTGCTCTCTCCAGTAATTTGACAGGCCAATCACTCTCCTAACATAAGGTAAAAGAGGATGATTTGCAGCCAGCCAAGGCTTTAAAATGCTTGTATTTTGACATATTGTAGCAAACTTAAAAACGTTTTGCCTAAATCAAAGCACCAGCCTCTTCTGCAGGGTCCTGTAATGAAAACAAAGACAAATGAACACACCTGGATACAGCTGTCCTGTTCAAAGCCCGGTGAGAAAGCCCTTTCAAAGGTAGAGGCATCAGAGTGGAATGTCTGATGAAGTTAGCTAAAACCTTGTCACAAACAAAATTCAGTAAGTCTCCTAAAGGGGAGATCCTCAACACTGCCTGAATCATGTGTGCTATGTACAGTAAGTATGGAAGTTCATAAACAGGTGCTGACTGCTGGTTATAAGCATTGCCAACATTCTGGTAGAGATCTCAGGACAGCAGCCTACAGAGGTTTCCGTACAAACAAAAGGCATTGGTAAACACGCCAAATGAATAGATAACAATAATAATAACATGAGGGCACTTTCTTGTCCAGTTTTCATGACAGACGCCCATCATTTGCTTCACTGACAGTGGGAGAGTCAAGCTACATGAACAGTAAGTATTCAAACCTGCAGATCCTGGTACTTCTTTTGTTTATCTTCTTGGAAGATAGCCACAGCATTAAAAAAAAATATAGAAAAATGCAAGCAAGTTTCCAATGTTCAAAAACATGATTAACAGAAGACTTCTTGTGGGTAAAGGGAACATCCAAAAAGCTCAGTGCTGCACTGCATTTAGTACTAGGGGACATGGCCAATGGGATGCTCTAATGGAACTATGAAAGGTCTCAAATATGAATTTCTACATATTTTTCAGCACTGGACACAGAGGAGAGCTCTGTAAGAGTGTCAGCTGTTGTGAGGCTTCAAGATTAAAAGGGAAAAGAAATAAACAAGAAAATCTTTGCCAGCAGGTAACAAATATCATTATAAAACGTTTCTTCAGGTCAGGGGAAAGTTTAGGAGCTCGGCAACCAGTAGAAGTTCTCATGGCATGAAAGTAAGATAATTACACTTGAGTCCTCTAAGAGCAAAAAGCAGAACTTCTAGAACATTTCAACATTAGAAACTGTAATTCTTAATGCTAATCAGTATTAGATATACTCACAGATGATAACAAGCAGCTCTTGCCCCTGCAATTACATCCAAGGAAAGAATAAGGGCTCAAACCAGTAATGGAGGTAGATTTGGGTTTTCTGAACATCCCTTTTAAGCTACCACTGATTCCAAATTGGATTCCAAGATTCTTCTTCAGATAAAGCACATAGCTACAGATAGACTGTTAAAAGACATAGGCAACTTTTCCTACATTTGAGTTCTGCTAGTTCACCTTTATGACAACAGAGAGCAATCATAATGTTCCTGTTTGGTTAGTGCTCATCTTTCTCAGAAGAGGAGCAGACTGACTAAAAATAAGTAGACACACAGTACAGCCTAAGCTCTAAGCATGGATTGCAAAGACTGAAACCTCTTAAGTCAGAGAACAGCAGGATCTCACCAAAATGGATTCAAGCAAGCCTCCAAAGAATTTCTTCATAGCTCTTTTCAACTAAGCCTCTAAAAGAAACCATTAAGAATGCAATTTTCCTCTTAGGGATTTTTTTTTTTTAAATTAATCAGTTGAGGCAGAGTAAATGCAAAATCTTTTTCAAGAATTTGTGCTACGGACACTTGATAGGGAAGCCTCCAGAAGAACATACTAATAGTGCTTCAGTGTCCCTGTCATTGTAGTCATCCTTTGAACTGGTAGACTTATATTATATACGAAAACATGTTCTTTACAGCAAATGAAAAGCTATACATACACATTGAACTGGAAAATACACTTAACTGATATGTTTTACTACCCTGAAACTAAGTATTTTCTTTTTCTTTTGGATTTTCTTATTGAGAATCGGAAAACTGTTTTTTCCAATATAATGTTTCCAGCAACATGAAAGACTCCTCTCTTCAAGCAGTCTTCTGCTTTATTTATGGGCTATCATGGACATAAGCAATCTTATTTAAAAAAGATCAGAGTAGAAACAAAGAGAGTATGCCAGGGAAAGAGGTAAAAAAAAAGAGATATATGCCCATGACTCTTTAATCTACCACTTATTTAGCAAATAATTGCTTTGCCTTGCACCAAACTTAATTGGCAATTAGAGCTTTCATAAGCTTATGTCTATGAGCTCTCAGGGGCAGCTGAGTTTGCCAAGAAAGCCAAAAATAAACCTTGCAAGAGATCATGGAAGTTCTTAAGATTCCAGTTAGCAGCACAATATCCTGTGTTTCTGCTGAGGTTCCTTTGAAGGGTGACATCTAACTCAATGACCATATCATTGACCTGGCTAAGGATTACCTTTCTTTAGGCACAAAAGTGGCCCAAGTCAAACTTCATCCTCAGAGAAAGCCAAGCACCCAGAATGAAAAGATATCTCGGAGCAATGGAGTTATAGGATTCATTTAGATATAGAACCTTAAACTGAATCCTAACCACTGCTCATTCATTATACATCCCTTTAGATTGAGACTAATAGATTAAGCTAATTAATTCCAGGATCCCTGTTACTAATAGAGCAGCCTTCAAGTTTCTGGGATGCCGAAACCAAGTGATGAACACTAAATCAGACTTCACCAAGACACTGCACTGAAAAGTTTTATATTCTAAATCCTGATGCAGTCTCCACCTGACACTCTTATCTACCAAGAAAGGGAGATGGCCATTGTTTAAGCTCTCAGACCTATTGCTGTACAAACAATATAATCAGAGACCAAGACTATCTTTCCAGAAATGTAGTAGATCCATTCTCAAAATGCATAGAACACAAAGCCACTATGAAATTAGCCACTATGAGAAGTGTCATCTGATTGGCTCATGATGCTGACCCATGCCTCAACGTGGAAGCCAGACTACTGCTACCTTTTCGTGTCAGATAACTTTGTTAATCTTTGTTAATTAAATTCCTAAACAAATAATAAGCGATTGAGAAATAAAACGGGAAAAATATAGTTTCTTCCTGAATAAGAGCTGTGGTATAAAGATAGTGAATAGAGATAATATATTCTTGAAACACAGAAAGTGTTGCAAATGCACCTTGATGTCTGTCATTTCAAGAGAATAAACACCTCACACTGATGCATGCAGAAATTGTTTACTACTGTTCAAAACCGTGATTTTTTATTTATTCCATCTTACTAAACAGAGATGTGAGCAATTTCATCAGATCCATTCATTTAATATTTATATCCACATTGATTCAAAAGACAAACCCATGACTATGTAGTGCTTCAAACGCAGAGATTGAGAATATACTCAATTTGTCTCTTTTCTTCAAAGCCAGGTGCACATCTGGGTAGCATCTGGGTAGCTGGGATGAAGAGAAGACATCTCTTTCCCTTCAAGAGGCACTGGTATATTACTAAGGTCATGCCAAAAATTCCAAGATTTTGGCATACTCATGCTAAAGCAGCAGTATTAACTGTAAAGACTGAAGCAATGATATTACAACTTATCCTTTCCACTGCTGGAACTTGATAAAACATATCCTTTTACCATTTCAACCTCAATTCTGTACCAGAAGCAATGGTACAGAATCTCATCTGCTACAGAGTTCCCACAGCAAACCAGTTGCCCACCAGTACCAGCTGAATTGACACATGCTGAATTTATTATTAAAGCAGATTTTTTTCTGGTCTCTCCAGTGAAGATGTTTAACTGACACTCCAGAAGAACACCAATTCCTGCATTTAAGAGTGCTGCAGCTGCTGTTCATTCTTGATTTACAGTCTGACCTACATCAAGTGCTCAGGCTTCTCCTCTAAATGCATAACTGATCTTTGCATGTGCAGTTTTCAGTGAGAAGCCACTGGCAGCCCACAGGCTTCCTCCTCATTTTCACTCACATATTACTACCACATGCTGGATTTCTTCCACACAGGACAATCCCTTGCCTTACGTGTCCCCACCATGCTTCTGTAATAAACTGGCCTTGAAAGTGTGAACTGTTACAAAAACCAATTATAAGAATTAATTTTAAATTAGAAGTCTCACTTTGCACTGTAAAGTTCTCTCCAAAGATTGCACTGGAATGCTCACACTCCATCCCAATTTAAGGAGATGTATAAGGATATGCTGCATTAGTTAAGCCATCTTTACAGGTGTGCTTTGCTAGCAGGCACAGGCTGCCCAAGTGATATAAGTGACTCTTCCCAGTACAGATTCCACAGTTATAGAGCGAGTTTTACACCAGTTCTATATAAAGAGGGCCTCTAACATGTCAGCAAAAACTTCCATTGCTGATCATTTGCCAGTCATCTGGGTCAAATCAGATTTCTTTGACTAATTATTATAGTCTCAGGATGAATCTTAGAAATATTTACTGTTAATCTTGTAATGAGACAGAGAAGTTTTTCTGTAAGACCTGAAAAAACAAAGTCCCTTTTTCCAAGAGGAACAGAAGGATCCCAGGAATATACTAGCACAAGATTTTTTGGTTGCTCCTACACAATCAGGTGATAAGTGCAGACAAAATTTCTCAAAAACAAGTCAAGCTGATTTCTATCAACATAGTTTCTATTTACAAACCATTCACTTTGATTTTAGCAAGGATTTTGTCTTCTCAGTTTGCAAATAATAAAAAAAAACCATAGAATTTGGTGGGTGTGCAGTCCTAAGCATGCACCACTCAAACTCTCAAGGATTCAACTGGCAAACTGGAGATAAGTATCAAATGGGAGACCAAAAGGAGCTTGGGCTACACTGAGAATATTCAAACCAAGCACTTATAATAAATACAAAAAAATAATACAAAATACAGGTTATACCAAGCTGGAGAGGCCCTGAAACATTGGGGAATAGAATGGGAAAGCCTAGAAAAAGCACATGTAATTCAGAAGACAGAAGTCAAATGTAAAAAAAGGAAAAAAACCACCTGCATTTATTTAACAATGCAAACAAAACGCACAACTACATTTGCTTTGTGGTACTCTAAGAAGTGTACAAAGCATGCACAGACTGTGTGCCTATCAACATACTTAATATCAAGAGGAATACTGTGTTAGGATATGTTTTTCACTATTCCATTTAAAATTCAGCTGCAGCCTCCACCCTTTCAGATTTCCACACCTTCAAAAAATACAGGCAATTTAGATCTGAAAAGCAGCAACAAGTCAAATCTAGGAAAGAGGACATTCAAGAAAAGGGTGAAGAACTGAAGGTGTCTCAACAGGATAAAGTTAAAGGGGCCTGTATGAAGTCCTCAAATACACTGAAGGTACCCTAAAAGCAAATAAAAGTTTACCCTTTCTCTTAGCTTGTAAAACATCCTTCAGGAGCAAGTCTTTGAGATGCCTAGAAAGGCTGTTGGAAGAGTTATGAAAGACGAGGGTATAACAAATGCTCTAATTAGGCAGAGCAGTAAACTAGATCAGCTCTCATATTCATGATCTACCAGCCATACTGACATCTACCCAATATAGCCCCAAATTAACTCCCTTTACAGCACGGAAACAATAATTTTCAGGAAACAAAATAAATTAACAACCTCACTTTCTAAAGGCTAAAACTCTCCCTTTTCCCATTCAGAGATTTTACACATTTGAACAGCTGACAGCTCAACTGTAATAACTGGTACAGAAAACTGAATATGGATTATTTCCAAGTGATACACTGGAGTAAAGCAGTAGTGTTCTGTTGTACTGAGCTTCACAAATTGGAGAAGAAAAATAAATTAGAATCAACAGTTAGTATTTAACAAATTTACAGCTTTTCTATGTAAGTCTGGGGCTATAAAGCAAAGCTTATGGAAAAATATTTAGTTAAGACACCACCAGAGCACTGTTAGCAAAGTTAACACAGTTGATAAAAAAATCAGACTCACCTTCCGCAATTCAATTGTAACTTCATTTCTGTGTCTTCTCATAGTCTGTAANTGGTTTTTGGGTTGTTTTATGGTTTGTAAAGAAAAAAAAAAAAAAAAAAAAAGATGCGTCAAGAAAGTAGTATTCTGTTTTGTCATCAGCTGTTTCTTGGTAAAAAGTGCAGTTATTCATCTAAAGACATGGAAAATTGTGCATCATTTATAACTCAATCTTTCCTAGGAGGATGCACATGTATTTTGTGATGTTTCACTTTTTTTTTTGGTTGGTTGGTTTGTTCTCTTTTCATTTTTTCTTCTTTTAATTATACACCTTACAGAAAGCTTTGTCATGAACCACAAGAAGTACCCCAAAGGTACAAAGTATCAGCTTCCCCATGGAGTTTTACTAGAATGATTCTCCAGGTGTTTTCACTGAAATGACTCTCCAAGTGTTTATACATGCAGACCAAAGGCAGCAGTAAGTTCAGGTTAGACAATCTCATATTCCCATATAATCATTTTCACAATGTAAACACATAAACTGTACCAGTTCTCTGGCCAAAATCAATCATGACTGACAGAAAATGACTGAGCTCAATGGAACAAGACAAATCAGACCTTTGGAAAAAGGAAACAAAGTAATACAATGGTACTGAGTCTCCTGAGGATCTATAGCCTAAATACTGCAAAGGAAAACCAGCCCATAAGCATCTTGGCTCCTTAAAGATACTGAGTACATAGAACACATTCTTCTTATATAAGAGAGACCAGAAGATTGAAAAAGAATTTTAGTCTGCTGAAGGCAATTTCCATAGGTTTCACCCAACTATCAGTGGAAAAGACACATACCATCAGAATACAATTCAAAGGAGAACAGAACTGGATGACTGCTGGCAGTCCAGCAAGATCACCCACACTAACTAAAATTAGCCTTTTAAAATACTTTCTATGTCCTATCCTTGCTACTGACCTTCACTGCCACTATCATGTTCCTTTTGAGTTAGGGCAAATAACTCCCTGAGCAAAACCAGTGAAGACCAGCAGTAAACACCAGCACTCCCCATCAGCCATTTAAGAAAATACCAAACATGCTAAAGATGAAACACAGGTAGAAAAAATGAGCAGATTTCATACCATGAATATATACAGGATATATATATATATACACTATATATATATCTATACACTATATATATATATATATATATACACACAGGATGTAACTACAGTTACACTGTTCTCAGCCAGCTTGCACAGCAGTGCCATGGGCAGGTGTGCCACTCACTACACCTTGAACAGTGTCAGAGATGGGGCATCAAGCAACTTCTCTGGACAACCTGAGCTTGTGCCTCACCACTCCCTCAGAAAAGAATTTTTTCCTGACATCTAATCTAAACCTATTCTCTTTCAGTTTGTCCCTTGTTCTGTCACTATCTGCCCATATTAAAAACCCTCTCTCCCTCCTTTTTATAAGCCCCCTTAAGGTACTGGAAGGCTGCAATGAGGTCTCTCTGAAGCTGTCTCATCTCCATTCTGAAATTCATTACTTTGGGTTCACTCGAGAATAAGGAAGGTTTGTCTTCCTGCCCACTGCTCGATTAACCAGCTCACTCACGTAAACATGGACAAAATTCTCCTTTTACATCTACAGGGTTGAACTCTACTACTTAAAAGAAAGCAAGTCCTCCTTACAGTAAGAGGACACCAGTGCTATAGCATCTACCAGAACTGTACTTCCCCTTCTCATCATTTTGGTAAACCATGTGATACTTGTGACCATCTGAGCCTGCTGCAACAGCTCAGTAAGGACTGGATAGCTGGGGAATGGGAGGGCATCGGGTAGGTTCATTTGTCTGAACAAACAAAGAACCCAAGAAGTCATCACTTCTACTTGCAACTAGCAAGACCAGTCATTCAAATTTCTTGTTCTATTAGAACGTTATATTTGAATAATCTAGATAACTGTGACAAATTTAAGGACACCATATAGCCTCAAGTTTTTCAACACTTCTTCCCCACAACAGCTGCCTTCCAATACTAAAAGGGGATACAAGAGAGCTGGAAAGGGACTTTTTACCAGAGCATGGAGTGATAGGACAAGGGGGAATGGCCTTCAACTGAAGAGGGCAAGTTTAGACTAGATATTAGGAGAAATTCTTTATTGTGAGGGCAGGAAGGCACTGGCTTCCCAGAAAAGTTGTGAATGTTCCAACCCTAGAATTGTTCAAGACCAAATTGGATGAGGCTTAGAGCAGCCTAGTCTTGTGGAAGGTATCCTTGCCCATGGTGGGAGGGTTGGAACTAGATCTCCAAGGCTCCTTTCCACTCACATCATTCTATGACTCTGTAACTCTGCATTTCAATAAAAAACGTAATTAAACAATGCTGCAAAGTCTCCTTTTCTTGATCATTCTGTGTTCTAGACACCAAAACTCTTTACTGAATATTTCATTAGCAACACCATTCCACCTTCCCCTAAAACCTCACCTTTTATTCCTACTTAAATTTTAAGGCATACCCTAATCAGTCAACTCAAGTATCCACAAGAATTTTCGTCTCCAAAATCCAATACTGTACGTGCCAAATTTGAAGTCTCAGTGATTTAACTGATGCAAGGCATAACTTACTTTTAGATTTTACACAATTTACCTACCTACAAGTTACTAATTTTTCTATGCAAGAATACTCTAGGACACTGATACTGAACAGAAAAATCAGACTAAAGCTGAAGTTCTTTAGAAAACAATGGTAACATTTATCTATCACTCTTCTGGAAGCAGTGCAGATTTAAGGAACACTGTATGTTGTGCTCAACAGTTCAGCAGCTTGATATTTTTGGCTTAGAAGAAACCCAAATACAGTGCAGTCTCAGGCAAGACATTATTACTCATATCATCAATTTACTCCAAAACCTTCTCTAACAATACTTTGACTAAAGACAGTTACTCAGTCAGCCATCCATAAAATCTCTACTGGGAAGACTCCAATCTTCTAAGGGCAAATAATTCACTCGGATTTTCCATTAGGATTTTTTCTTTGTTTCATACTTCCATTACTTCAGCCTCTCTGATCCTACTCTATTACAATTCTGTCTCAATATTTTTTACTCTTTGTCTTCTTGTTTTTTATCACGCTGATCTTCAAAATATTTCACTACTCCATTACGGTTTTTACATTTAATGTGAAAAAATGTCCCATCTTTTCCTCATTTGGAGAGCTACCACTCTTTAGAAAGATCCATAAAAAAGGTTATCACCTCTGCAGACATTTTTGCTGACCAGTACCATAGATTTTCTGAGCTCTAATACTCTTAAAGCAATCTCCATATTACCTGGGTTTTATCCTTTCAGCTGTTCTTTTGTTCATTTTAAACTTACTATGAGTGTATCTTTTAAAGCAGCTGTGGTACATTTTCTTTTTACCTTCCTCCTTTAAAAGGCAGGACAGGCAGTACTCACCACCAAGTCCAGTGCTGCCTCTCCATTCACAGAGCAAGTAGGTTGGTAACTGGGATCTCTCTTAACTCATGGACCAATGAGTGTTATCTGTCCCTCACTACACTAAGGGCTCCCAGTCTTACAGAGTCTCCTGCTAGCACAGCATCTTTAAAAGAATCTGTTTGTCAGGGTCATCAGGATCACCAAGAATCAGTGATACAATGTTGGGGCTAGAGTCTCCCTACAAGCATATGGGACTGAAGCTCCCAAAGAGCCTGTGGTGCATTCTGGCAGTTAAACTTGGTTGCCATGGCTGGATCATGATCAGTGCTCCTTGCTTGAAGTCTGCTGACACTATTTCTAACCCAACACTTTGTGTCCCTAATACATGAGATGACCACCGCATATCAATGTGTTTATGACCATGGATTCCACTTAATTCATACTTGTCAATTGTGGCAATTATAGACTGTACAAGAAAAAACACATGAATGTACTTTACACTGGCTTGATTACCTAATTTTATTCATGCTGCTTACTGAGGATTTCTCCAGACTGTTGCCCAGCTTGTTTCTCCTCTTCACCATTTGAGCTGATACACTAGTGACAGACTGCTCTATGGAAAGACTCTGAATGTCCACAATTTAGTCATCCTTGCCTCAAAAGGCCTAAAACATGTTTCAACTTCATCCTGCATACTCTTGCTGGAATTTTGGAAGATTTATTTTAAAACTCGCAAACCAAAAGGCACAATTTCCAATCTTATCTGGTGGGGGGAAGGGGGAAGAGTGGGACCAGATAGGACAGGAAGATTGACAAAGCCCAGATTTTATTCTCCAAAAAACAGACCTAAATGATTCAGATAATTTTTTGTCCTGATTTGGCATTTCTTGAGAGGAAAGTATTTAAAGCTTGTGTTTCAGATGAACCATTTTAGAAATACAGTAGGTCATCAGCACCTTCCTACAGACTCAGAAGAGACACACATAATGCAATAGCATTTAAAGAAGCAGTCCTAAGTACCACTGCTAGCCTCTCTTCAAGGAATCATTACCACTGTAAGCAGAATAACACATTTTTACACAACCTGCAAGACCCAGCATGTAGGGAACTGATAGGCATTTACAATGGATTTATACACTAGTAGAAAGGCTAAACATTTTCCTGAGCTAATACAGGTCAGATAAAACAGAGAGAAGAGACAAAATTATTCTGCAACTTAATCCAGGATTCATTCCCAGCTTACAGGCTGGGAGGATATCTGCTGAAGTCTATAGATACCACACTAGTTGAAGCCTATCAAGAGGTTACCAATGGATCTAATACAGTGTTTGACATCCACAGCTTCTGATTATGATCACATTTCAGCATAATGTGCTCAAACAAGTAACTTCATGGAACACTGAAACAGCACATCTCAACACTAACCCCCAAGCCAAGGCTGAACTGTTTCACTGAATAAAAAAATACCATCTCCAAATCTCAGACAGGGAAAACACGGCACAGGCAAAATCCTACAAATCACAAATATGATGACAGCTGCAGCATCTGACCCATGAGGACACTCCTAAACACAAGGTATTAATGCACCATGCACTAAGTGTAAACAGTAAAAATTAATAACTACCAGTCAGCATTAAGAAATAAGAACACAACACTCATCAAGCTGCACTACAACATTACATCTCAATTGTTATACACGACTCAAGGCAAACTTAAATTCATAAGGCTTTTGTAACAAGAGATTTCTTCTCCCCAGTTCACCATATGTAACGAACAATTATTTACCAGTATGTTTGACAGGCTGACATAACCACAGTAATGTGCCAAGTACTGTAAGTCTTGTTACAAGTCAAAAGTAGATGCTGAGCAGTATTTCTAATTTCAAGTTCCTGAGTATTTTTTAATTTTTTAAACTAAAGCATAAAAACCCCCAAAGATCTGCAAGATGTTGTTAGATATATCAGTGTTTCACTTCTACCCTGAATTTCTGAATAATCTTCCAAAGTCAGATATAAACAGTTACTTATGAAGAATCCCTCCTTATCACCTTCCACTTGGAGGAAAAAGAATTCCTAGTTCCCTCAAATCTGAAATTAATTTCATATGCTAAAGAAGAAAATCACTGTATGCATTAGGGCTGCTGTGTAAAGGGCTGCAAGGGAACTTTGTTTTACTGTGATACAGAACACAAAAATGCTAAGCTGAAAAAAGACAAGAGATTTAAGAGACACTAGACCTTGGAGAAAAAAAAAGGAAAAGAATGCCACAGTCCCTGTAAAACTGCCTTCGACACACTCAATGGGCATAGAAGGAATACAGAATACAGCTATCCTCATTGGATCAGTGTTTCAGATCTCTCAACAAGAGTGGTATCTCTCTCAACAAGATGACAAGAAACTCAAAAGTTCAGTTTCAGCCACCTGACATGAAGGGAAAACATCTTCCTTATTTTTCAGTTGATACCTTTTTTATGACAGAACATAAAACTGCATCAAACTCTTGATATCCAAAAGCAAAGGCCTTTGAAATTCTGAATTATCAGCCTAAGCTGTACTACCAGCACATTCAAAGAATTATTTTTCAATGACCAGATTATTTGGGAACCTTTCATTGAACCACACATGCCACACAAGTACCATTCATGAAACGGCATATGAGGGTGCACAGGATGCTCATTATGTGTTAAAGAGCCAATACAACTCCTGTCACACTGCCACTTGGTGCCTTACCACAAGCCATGGATACCTTTCTGGAATGAAGAAGGATTACTTTGAAGCGTTGAATAACATTGAGATTCTGTGGAGGTAAGTCCAACAAGGTTTTCAAGCCTTTGTTTAATATAAAAAACATTTAACTGTGGAATATCTAAAACTTGAAATGGTAATCCATATAGTTTCTGTAGACAAAAGAAAAAAATAAAGAAAAAAAATCAAGGAACTCCAAAACCAATCAGTTGTACTGTCTATGAGAACAAGATTACATTTTTCAAAATCCTCTGTAGCAAGTACATAAAGTGTTGTACCAGAGTGCGAGGGAGCAAAAACCCAAACCCTACTATAGTTATACAAGCCTGCAGGAAACAAAAAAAAAACAAACAAAAAAACCAAACAAACAAAAAAAACCCAAACCCAAAACAACCAACCAAACAAAAAAAACCAACCAAACAAGAAAAATCAAGCTAATCCAAAAGGATAAAAAAATGACACCTTAGACAAAGCAGTCTGAATAGTCCTCCATTTATTAAAGAATGTTTTAAAACAATGTTACTACTTTAAGCAAATTCAATCTCATCCACAATTATATATCAGAACTAGTCTTAGGGTTTCTGTTATTTTAAGTTTCTACTTCATTCTACTTCAATCTTAATTGATTACAAACACTTTGAAGTCCCTTAAGTAGATCACTTTCGTAGCCACAGAATTCTGGACACTTGGTAAGATTACTTCATCCCCAGTTACTGTACAAATCAGCAAACCAAAACTATTTAAATGTGTGGGTGATACAACTAGTCAGAAGGTCAGGTCACTACATTTAATTTTGTATGCTGGGATACAGAATTCTTAAGCAAAATTAAAAATTAGGTTTCATGTACAGGGTGCTTAATAATGTAGGTTCTCTGCACTGAAAAAATAATCAAATGCTGCAACAATAAGTGGTATGAATTTTAATAATTTTAACTACTTTTAGTTATACCAATTGTGTCAGAAGAAGATTAAAGCATAACCAGCATTTAACAACTAAAAATCTACCTACCATTGTAACAACAAGATAGGGAGCTCAGCGTGGTGCTCATCCTGAGCATCCACCTCATTACGTGGGATACCTCAGCAGTGTCAACGTTTAATCAACACATTTAGACCACTTCCATTACAACTTGAGCAAGCAAGTCCACAAACCATCAGAAATGAAGAGGCAGGAAACAGATGTTTTTATCCAGGCAGCAAGTCAATACTGCCAGCTGCCCCACAGCCAGCTAGCTGCCTACCCCCACTCTCCCACAGGCCAGCCAGCACATACCAACCTCGAGCTAGCCCGTGGAAGTGGGAAAGCCAGGACCATCTTAACAAGATGAACACCACAGCCCAATGTCAGCTTTGGCTATTCTGTGGATACAAAAGTTATGTTTCCAGGAACTTTAGTAAGATGTGCATTTAATTCCTTTGAAAATTCAGCTATTAAACGGAGAGAACAAATTCACCGACCAATTCTAATTTCTCTGAATCTACAAACATTATTAAATTCTTGATTTCTGCTTTTGCCTCTCAACATTACAGAAATAGGTCTCAGAAAATCACAAGTTACATGCTTAGAGGAAAGAGCTACCCTGAACACATACCTGGGTTAGTAAAGTAGCTTGATTAAAGATACAGGGCGCTCAAATAGCTTAGCATTTGCAAGTCAATTCTAGACTACTCCCAGCTGCCTAAGTGAAAGAAAAAAAAATGCCACAGTTCCAACAGCTGGATTGGACTTAACTACTGCCTTCCCTCTTGCATATGATCAATATCCTTGAGCAGAATTTATATACTTCACAACATAGGTCCGGGTGCAAGACATTAAAAGTTGATGTTTGTATTGATGAAATAAACACTGTTCTTCCCTAGAAACTGCTTTACTGGTCTGTTTTCCCCATTCCTTCCCTGACACCTCTTAACAAGTATGAAATACTGTAATGTACATGAAAATGCAGAAGTCTCAGGAGCCAGAGGTTTGGGGCAGAAAAAATCCCCATCAAAATGCTTGTTTGTATACAATTGATGATTGTCAGCTGCCTATCTTTCTTTAACATCAGAAGCTAAATATTCCTAATTTGCATAGGCATATAATTAGTATGTGTAAAGTTGAGGCTTAAACTGATGATATTGTTCTGCTTGTACTGATAACAGCTGGCTTCAGATAAAAACAAAGACAAAGAAGACTGACAGGAGGTGACACTGCTGTTCTACCTGTTCATACTTCCAAAGTGCATATCCCTTACTCCAAGAATTGCAAGTATATCACAATACAGGAGGGAAGAATTCTGGGACTGCCTCATGATGATCTGAATGTAACTTACGCACAACTGGAGGAATTAAAAACAGTGATGCTCTGGACACCAATACCATCTAGTTCTTTTTGACATACAAAAAGATTTGACATCCATGCCAAAGTAAATCAAATGTTTTGTCCAAATTAACCCTTCTAGCTATGTTTATTCCCTTATTTACAAGCATAGTGAATTATTAACCCATCTTTTTTTCCCTAGTGTATGGTCTAGGCAGACACTTCTCCCCCAAGCACAGTTTTGAGACTCACCTAATTACCAAGTGCTCCTATATAAAGCTCCAAACTGTCCTTCTAAGACAAAAAAGGGATTTTTTTCCCAGTTGTATAGACTACAAAGTTAGAACAACGTCACTTCTGGCTTTGTTATCATAGCTCCACATTAAATTATGCTGACCCAGTTAAAAACGCAGGCAGGGGGCATTGATTCTACAGTACAAGCAACAGATTTACCAAAGCAGCCAAACAAACTTAAAATGTTGTCTGTACCTCGATCTGATCCTCCAAGACAGTTTTCTTTCATTTGCTTACTATTAGACTCAAAAGGTATTTGCTCCTCTTTTAGGTAAACAGTCTATTATTTTGCAGAAGATATTAAAACTTAGTTGAGATTCCCTGTGTGCTGTAGGACCATTATATTTTAAAGCTTCCTTTTGGCTTGTAACATTTTACACAGTACTAGGTACATTAAGAGCAGAGTGCAGTATTTATATTACTGTATTTTATACCATGATCTGCCTGGACCTATGTTCCTCAGGGTTAATAAAGGCCACTAAAAGAAAACTAGCTCTTTTGCAGTTGGAGCTGCCACACTTTTTAAAAAAATTCCCAGTTTGGGGCCCCTGAAATTAAGCCTAGCTGCCTTTTGTTAACTAATCTGTGGCAAGATAATTCAAGTATCTGAACCTGGCTAGCCTCAGCAAACTGGATGAATGAGAGATCTACCGTAAGTCTTTTACTTAGTGGTGGGTAATGACTCACTGAAGTCAGACTCTCATGCCAATATGGAAAGCCACAAACCTCCAATTATTACCGTTCATGATGCTGACTCACTTGAATGCCCTGTGGAAGCAGACAGAGCTGCCCATCCACATTGTCTGCTTCTACTGCTCCAAAAGATCTTGGAAGAAAAGCAATTACTATGTTTATTCCTTACCAACTCTTTTGTAAGGATATTCTTTGAGGTCCTGATACCCTCTCTGCAACTGTTCAACCTCCATACTGAGCTACTACCAGCAAAGAAGCAAGAAGTGAGCACTCATGTTTCCATTCCCATATACCAATTACCCAGTTTACAAGCACAAACAGATCAAACAACCCTCAGGAGACTGGACTTGAAGCAAGTTAGTTGGCTGCCTTCACCACAAACTGCACCAATACTGAAGGACATGAAGCAGTCTGGAATACAATGAGCATGTTATCTGCTGGTTTGATATAGAATAAAAGAGCTGGAATTCTCTATTCAACATCAAAACTCAAGGAAGGCATACAAAACCTAGCTGATTTCCAGTTACTACTATTGTGTGAATCAAGAACATTACATTCCTGTCAGAAGTTGTACAGCATTTCCATTCAGATGCAGATCTTAACACAGTTAATCACACCTCTACTGACATCCGACCAAAAACCACAATGCACCTATGTGGGTTTCACCTGAAAGCAAAACCAAGTTTCCAGCTAATTCAACAGCATCCCTAGAGAAACTCATCACTGCACAACAGCTGGTCTGCACAAACCAACCAGCAGGCAGCAAGGATCACCAAATAATTCCAAGTACTGCTTTTGACTGGTGATCCTAACACGGCAAGGAATCTCTCTACAGGTTGTCACAAAAAGCAGTGGCAATGCACTCACCTGCCATCTCCATTTTGACAACGTCTACCCTGAAAAACTTAACTGTGCTGTTTGGTCATTTATGCTGCAGCCCAAAAGAAACTGATGGATACCTGCATCAAGTTTTCCTTCTCCTGCTGTATCTTTTGGAAAGAGAAGGGCATACTGAATTTCACAAATATACCAGCTCTGCATTATCTGAATACTGTAATATACCAAATAAACACCAAGAAGGGTGGAAACCAAGATAGTCTAATTACAAGTGATTCCTACTCATACTTCTTTTATAACTTAGAAGATTAAGGCTTCTTGACACATTAAGCAGGTACAAAGATTTGAAATTTGGTTCCTATGTTAGAGAAATCTGCTTTTGCCAGTACACAAACTCCTAAAAAGGTAATTAGTTATTTTTTTATATTGCATGAGCAGTGTAGTAAATGCTTTAGAGTTTCCTGGAAAGAGAAGCTTAACTTGTCCTTGAGGGAGAACAAATGAAGTACCTACACAACTCCTTGATCTCGCCCAAGACATGACACACCCTCTTGTCCTCTCCTAAAGTTTCTAAGCAAGCATTCCTCCCCATCCCTTTACTGAGCAGGGAAAGGCAGCAGACCTGTCTAGTCAAGTGGAAAACCTGACTGCCTCCACAGAAGACAAGGAGGCCTTTTTCCCTTCCACAGTCCAGAAGACTAGAAGAGTCTGAAGAAGAGTCTAGAAGACCAACTCAGGTACAGTGTCATTTTTTTACTAATAGATTTTAGCAGAAACTCACGACTTCATACCATATTTCACAGATAAAATACCGTATTTGCTTGTGTACAGACATTAAAGCAGCAGAGCAAAATTAGGACCTTTCATGGTAACTAGGTGCAAACAACTGACTAAAATTTTGATCTTCAGATCAACAAAGATTTAAATACTTTCAAATATAAAAACTTAGATGAAATTGTAGATAACCACTTTCAAGAAATTCATTATAAAATTAAGTGTTTGGTCAGAAAGGCTTCACAGATTTATGGGGCAAATGCCACAAGAGCAGATATTCTCAAGCTTGCCAAATATTTATGCTAGCTTCCCTTAGGAAGAAAAAAAAAAAACAAAAAAACATACAAGGCTAAATACTAGCCTGATGCCTTCTTGTGCAATCTGTATTTGAATAAAGACACTGCTTCTCAGATACTTAAACACTGTTTAACTGTAATATCAAAGTACCTCAGACGATCACTCTATGAATCCATGATATGTTTATAAGCACCTCCCTGTGAAGTGGGGAAAGAAGTTTTGTTATTCCACCTATAAAATGGGAAAATAATTGCAACTTGTATACACTCACAAGGTGCCATAAAAAAAAAAAAATCAAGTCCCTAGAGAGCTAGGCCATATTCAACCACAGCAAACCTTTCTGGTAATAATATTACATGGCTCAAATGAAAGCAGATTTTCTTTGCTGTTTTTTGAAAGATACAATCAAAAGGCAAAAAAAAAGATTAAATATGTGCTAGCTGCCTAATTAAATCTATGAAGAGATCATTCTGCTCAAGATACAAGAGAAAACAACAAACCCAGCTGACAACGCAGGAAGAAGATGGAGCATTAGGAATTAGAAAATACATGCTAGCAACATCCCACAATCTTATGAACCTTGTCAGCAGCCCTTTTGATTTAATCATTGCGGTATCCTGAGTTCTAGATGCTTCTACCTCACTTTTTAATGTGACAGAAACATAGAATCACTGTGCTTACATTACTTGAACATTTTGGGTATCAAACTTCTCTCCTTGAGGATTCCTTCAGTTTCTCAATATTCCAATTTATACATCCTTCCATTAAAAAAAGGTGCTGTCACATTGATTGCACATGTCAGGGCTCCTTTAATGCCTCTTCTTTTCTGGAAGGTTGCTCCTCAGTGCTATTTGATCAGTGCTATGAAAACTACGGATTCTTCTTGCATACCTGGTGAACAGTGGTTAACAGGATCCTGATGAATCACAGCAGGGTTCTCATTTCAGGACCCTCTCCTGATATGGAAAGCCTTCTGTATCTGGCTGAAAGTCAGATTTTTATTGCAGAGAAATCACTGTCACTGACTTTGCATTTAACATTACATATGCATGAAAAGAAGTGAGACGTTCTAATGCCAAAAAGCTGCATGCAAAGAGTATCTGCTGGTTAGGGTGACTTCAGTTACCTCAGCAAGACACAACATCTCTCCACAGAATTTCATCAATCTTCTGACTTACACTGCAGTTGACTAAGAAAAGGCAAGGACTAGGACCCCAAGAACGGCAAACCTGAAATTTGACACTGCACCTGGTCAGGAATCCCCTACTGCACCTCTGAAAACCTGGGCACAAGCCAACCTAGCACCATATGAGACTGACAACCTTCTCCCCATACAGATGAACTCTATGTTCCAAACCAGCAAGTTTGCAGCAGGGCTTGAAAACTCAATAAAACACATCTTCATCAAGGCTTAAAAGTCTTGAAAGGAAGCTCTTTCTCCAAACTGATTTTGTGAATCACTTATTCTATCATCACCTCCAAAGTCCACCTGTTACTGAATCTGACAAAAACAAAGGTTAAAAATGTCCAAGAAGAGGTCCTCAGCTGATGAGACATGACAGAGGGAAATGAGTAATTCAGTAACAGGTGTTTGAATGAAGAAGATACAAATTTGTCTCTTGTTCTACAGACACTAGTACATTATACAGTCCTATTTTGTATTTGCTGTACTTGTTAAATACACACAAAATCAAGTTTAAAGCTGACTGCAACATTTGCTTAGCCTGAGAAAGGAGACAAGTGTCAGGTGACCCAGAGGCACCTCCCCGGTAGATTTAATGGTGTTAATCTGATTGTGAAGGGATAACAATCCAACAGTTAAATACCACTAGACAAGATATACCTTCTCCCCTTCACACTGACCTCTTTGAGCCACCACTGGTCTTCTCCAGATGTGAAGGGCTGGCTCAGGAAGCTAAGGGAGCAGAAAATTAAAGAAACATGAAGAGCTTTGCAACTAGTTCACTCCAAAGCACAGACAGTTCTGATGCAGGACTAATGTTTTGGGAAAAAACAGTGCTTTTGACTACCCACATCAAATTTTGTGAAATGGAATACAAAGCCCAGTTTCTGCTATTAAATTAGTAATCAGGAATGTCAATTCAGTATCAGAGTTTCCCACAGCAGGTATTTTGGAAACAACTGACAGACTCTATTCTTGGAAAAGATATAGGTTTTGACTTTCTTTTTCAAATCAGGTCAATTGACAATTTGTCTTTACTACTTGATGATACAACCCATTATTTACTCATTTATTGCCTCCTCTAGCCTGTTATAAATTAGATGCCTCATTCCACTTCTAATCCCACAACAAATACAAACCTGATCAGTTACTTGTACCTGGTGCATCCTCCTAATTGTCGTATTTTCATATACAGTTTTAGAGGGCAAAGCATCCTGCTTGGATATGTGCTGGAACTGTACAATTGTAAAAGCCTCAAAGAACTTATGTAAAAAAGAATTAAAAAGCTCTTTAAAACTAGACTGTTTACACTGCTACCAGCTGTGACCAGACTTCAATATTCTACAAATTAAAAATCAATTCTTTCATAAAAGAAGCTTTAGAGATACTAGTACCACTGCTGTAGTGTTAGAAATATACAAGAATGAAAAAAACCCAAATTCTGTAATTACAGGGAGATTACCAGAGGCTTGGTATATCACAACAGCAAACAGCAATAATTGGACCTCAATACAGCAAGCACAGATCCCAATCAGCTTATGAAGATTATGTTCATCATGAGATACCATCTCCAAATTGCATTCTCCACAGGTATTTTGGAAATAAACAATGATTTCCTAATGTATCTGTGTATTTAAATCTTTTAAAATGCAATGCATTCAATTGATTTTGAACCTCAAGGAAAACACTACATAGTACATCTAAATGGAATTATTAGGTGTTTGCTTTCTGCCAAGAGTCACGAACGTTTCACAGTGTTGTGCTATTTACCTGCAGACTAAAGCTTGGAAAATTCTGTAGCAATAGCAACCAAAGAGGCTTCCCACATCTGTACCTTGCTTCCTACCCATGTAATTCCTTCCAAGGTACAAACATGTACATTTGTATTCTCCCAAGAGTATATATACTGGGTTTAAAGTGCAATAAAGAAGCAGAAGGAGTTAAAAACTCTACATGAGAGTACTGGATCTTGTATTACATCTAGTTCCCACCAGGAAGTTACCTGACACCTGTGTTTTCACTTTACTTACTGAGACTTAACAAGCCAGTGAACCTTTTAAGACAGCAGGTCCATAGTACCTTAAACCTACCTAAACCAGCTGTTAAAGCTCTACTCTCTTCTGATATCCTTTCCTGTGTCAAACTGAAAACCAGAGAACTGATCAATCAGTACTGTGAAATCTTGAAAGAAACTGCACTGGTACAAAGTAGCTGGGAATAACAGGATTTCTGGGACTGCTACAAGGCTTACTTGTTTCATGAAGCTCTAGAGGGGAGTACAGGGAGACACCAAAAACTCTACTTGGTGCACAGAACAGCATCCAGAAAGGAGCTGCAGCAGCACATCTGCTCATTCACTAGCACTGTGCAAGTATGGAACCTTCACTACAGAAAGCCTTCGACACTTGACAGGAGCGTGGCTTTACGTCAACCTGTACCTTTTCCCAGATGCCCAGACACTGCATAGATTTAGCCTCTCCAAACCAAAATTCCTCAGCTTGCAAAAAATTCATGGCAGCATGATAGAAAAATTGTACTGAACTCAAGCATCCTCAAAAACTAAATCCTCACTCTTATCAACACAGGAGGGGTAAATACACAATCTGCCAGAGCTGGTGATGGACATCTGGGCTAAATCCACTTTCCTTCTCTGCCTCATTTGGAGAGAGGATGCTGAAGGCACAGAATAAAAATGTATCCTTCAAAGTTCCTGATCCCAAAGGTGATAGAGACTTAAAGGTGACACAACTGCCTGTAATTGGGAAAAAGACATCAGTGATCAGCACTTCTGAAACTAAAAATCAAATAGAGCATGAATAGGTGAAAGATGACAGAGTGGTTATACTTTCTTTTGATAAATGGCCCTCAACAAATTTCAGAACAATAATGCTACAGCCTAACCAACAGAAGATCAAAGACCTGTCTTCTTTTGACTTATAACTAGGGGTATGGCAAGCATACAAAAAGGAAATGTTAATCCCAGTCACTGAAGTGTTTTTACATAAAGTTATTCAGTTTATAACACACTAACTCCTTTCTAGGCTTTGGGTTTCTTTCTCTGATTGATTGGTTTTCTTTTAAATGAGTGCACTTAGAGTTTTAATTTAGTATGCACTTTGCTAATTACATGACCGCACAGTCTCATTATATCACACACACACAAAACACCAGCAAGTCATGCAGACAGCCCTACGAACTGTAATACCTCTGCTCATCAAGACTTTTTTCCTCAGTTTTAGCCAGGGACACTGACTAATCCTGACAAAAAGAAATGGACTGATTGTTTGATCCATCACCTTAAACATCAGAATTGTGAGTCAACAAATGGGTGCCTGCTATTTTAATGAAGAATAAGCTACACTTCTAATCCAAGACACTGAAGCAGTAAATAAGGCTAAGAAAGATGTTACTAAGCAAAGAATGAAGCTGAAGAACTGCAAAAATCAGAAGGCTCAAATTAGGTTTTCTAAAAGCCAGGCTAGCTTAGATATCAATGTAAACAAATAAACAGTTACAATGGGTGTCACAAATTAAGTGACTGCAACTGTTTAATTTTGTCCTGTAAAGCCTCAGCTGTACTGGAATAATCAGTGCTGGATATTTAGGAAGGAAAAAACTCGCTGAGACTAAAGACTCATGTTCATAATCAACACAGGAAAGCCTTCTCATTTTATGTGTAACAATTCAAAAACCTCTTTCACATCTCAGGAGAACACACATTTCAGAAGGCTGGGAGGAGAGAACTGGCAGTTTGTCCAGATGAGGCCATGATCCTTACTGATCAGTTCTGCAGGTTGAGCTTAACTTTGTCTGCTGCTAATCACATCAGTACCTATAAAAATAGAAAAATCTCACAAATAGAAGAAAGAACAGAAACTCATATTAAGTGAAGAACATTTAATTTCTGGCTTTTGATTTTGCTATCACCCCTTTTAAGGGCTAAATATTTTTTGGAATATTAATACCCCAAAATCAGAATTCCAGTTCAATATCAAGAACTCTACCTCCCTAAAAGAGGAAGACAAAAAAGAGGTATGGAACTTCCACCCAAACCTGAAACTAGAAAAAGGAGAATGAACCTGAGCAGGTCAAAGATTCAGAAGCTTTGATTTCTGCTCAACAGATCTGTTCCTTTGCTCTTAGAAAAGCACAATGAGAAGCTGCATGTTACCTAACAAAACCTAAAAGTACTTACTTATCTTTTGTTTCCCTTAAAGTTGCATTAAGAAAATGCAAAGACAATTATATGGCCCAGCAAACCCAGTAGTAAAATATGAGTTAACTACAAATTAAAGGAGTAAGTATTTTGGTCTGCCAGAAGAGTCTGTACCCAGAGGGGATCAATAGTAACTCACAAGTATTTAATAACAGTCAAAGGGAGATTACTGAAGAACGTGTTCAAAGACAATGACTGTCTCCAGGCAGAAGGTGACTCAAGTGCCACGGTTTCAAACTGAAGCTGGAACTGTACAGCTTTGAATATTTTAAATTTTCTAGAGGATATAATCTAGATACCAGACCATGACTTATTATGCCATCATTTTAAACCTTTTGCTTCTCTTTGGTGGAATTTGACAAAACGAGAAGATGTAGATCAATGCTAATGAAAGCACTGAGGCCTCCTGATCTCCAAAGCTGAGTACAGAAAATCGGAGGCAAGATCTCTATGTAAAACTCTTAATTGCAGTACAGGGAGCAAACCTAGTGTATTTAATTGCTGACAGTTGGGAATTAGGTATATTTGATTTAGAAAACAAATACTTTGTGAAGAGCCAGTAACTTTCACTACATAGAGACAATCTGTACAATCAGCAGGTCAGTCTGTGTACCAGTTCCTCAAGAGAGGCACAGTAACTAATGGCAATTATACAGCTCGGCTGTGCTCACTCAATCTCTGCTCTAAACTCAACTTACATTGTTTTACTTTTAGAGGCTTAAGTTAGATAAAGTTTACTCCAGAAGGGTATTTCTAACATGAAGTTCTAAATACCCAGATCAGAAAAGAGTCAAAAAGGAGGTTTAGTAGAAAATATCTGATATTTTAAGTTCTTTTGAAAGACATTGAAACACTTCCAATCTTTTAAACTCCTTTAAGTGAACGTATATTTCATTTTAGCATATCTCCATGGGTATACAACTTTAAAATACCTCTGCATTCTATCTATTTGTTAGTGCAAAATAAGTATGTTACCTAGATTTTAACCCTTTTCAAAAGCAGATATGACAGCTTTAACCACACTACCATTATTGGAGTGCTGCACCAGTCTTAGGCTCAGTCACAGAAAGGAAATCAGTAAGCATACTGGAAGACAACCCTAGGGATATACTTCTCCATAACAGCAAATACACTACTCCAAAATAATTACTACCCTTCAGGGGGAAATGAGAGCTAATCTACGTTAGCTGGTCTGGCAGAAGTAATCTCAGCAAAGCTTAGGCAGTCCATTCCCTCCTTCCTACCCATAGAGGCAGATATTCAATTCCTCTAGTCCTGGGCATGCTATAATATAAGCAAGCGTGGATGACAGATCAGTTCACACTAGGCATGAACATACCTAACCTTTCCCTGTTTAGAGCTCTGATGGATTCAGGCCAGTGACTGAGAAAGCAGCAACAAAGCCGGTAACCAATACGGAGAGATGAGACAAGGACAAAATGAATGAGGAGCAGCAGGAAGAGCCTCACTGGATGAGAAGGGGAAACAGAAATGCACCACGCCCCCTCCTTACCCGGAGAAGCAACTGCTAAACAGAAGGATGGGCAATTTTTAGTTACTTTCTAACATCTACTAATGTTAGCCAGAAGTGTTGAAGTTATCATACTCCATACATGCAATATTTTCTGTGAGAAAGATTCACTGTTGCAGACTTAAATAAAAATTAAAGATTACACTGTGAATGTCATCTTAAAGACACCGCTGCTGCTAAGCCTGACCTGCATGAAATTGTCTCCACCCAAACAATAGCAGCAGAAGCGTGAATTCTGCTAAAATACAAAACGTGCTTTCAGAGGACTAAAATTCCAGTCTACTGATTACAAAAGTTAAGTGATAAAATCAAGAGAAGAACGGAAAATACCCTCAGGTGAAGTCAAAGTAATCTGACACATATTTAGGTTTTCACTCTAGTGAATCCTAAGCCGATTTCAACCCTAGCCTGATTTCAGAGCTCCCTTCCCCTTCCTTTTGCTATTAGAGAAACTTAAACACGAGATTTGGGATTTCCTCTTTCAATTGCAAGTAGAACTGAAGATACGTCCAATAATGACACAGATTCGAAGACCTCTGGAACATATCTAGGGAATAAGCTCCCAATAACCCTGAAACTCTCAAATTCGGGGGAGTAAACTACTACCCGAGCACCGTACTCCTCCCCCATTTAGATGGAGACGCCTAGCAGACTATTACTGATGTGCCTAGCAACATTTGAAAATAAAATATAAAAACTGAAAAGAGAAAATGGGTTGATGCACGGTAGGACAAGGAACAAAACGGGGCACCACAGCACCCTGCAACAAGGCTCACCGGATGGTGGGAGCGGTCCCCGGTACCAGCACAGGCCTCGGTGTGCGGCAGCGGCACCGCGGGGCGAGGGCAGGGCAGCCCCGAGCCCCGGCGGAAGGGCCGCCACCGCCCCGGGGGCGGCACAAAAGGCGGCCGGCACCATTGTCCGAAGCCCCATCCGAGCCCCGGGCACGGG